>BGPR01000057.1:809767-868939 GCA_013235015.1 Araneus ventricosus
AGTTTAGGTAACATCCCGTTTTGAAGCAACTCGAGGGCTATTTTTGGATGGACATCGTAATTTTGAACCAAGGACCTGAGCTGGCACCTCCCTCTCCAAACTTCCGCACTACATCAGCGGGAGGACGTTTGATCCATGCTTGGGCGTGCACTAGGTCCTCAAGAGCGGCAGATCTTCAGTGAAATCGGGATCCGACCCTGGAGCCCTCCAGCTCCGAAACCGAAACCTTACGACTGGGCCAACGTCCCGTCAAAGAAGATACAATACACATTTAATCTTTTTTTTGTACTTTCATTTTGAATTCATTCCTTGTTTACCTCATTCCTTCAGAAGTTAAATAAAAAAAGGATTAGGAATAAACCAATGAACTGAGAATTATAATAAAATAATGCACGACTGTTAAAAAAAAACAATACAATGATTTCCCTGCTGTAAATTCAAGATTTACAATAATTAAGTTGCTTCCAGACAGGATTTGTAAATAAACAACGGTTTTTTGAATAAATTGGATCTGCTAAGGATTAAAATTAGCCGGATAATTTCATTTCCTTTTTTCGCATTTCTATAATGTTTCATTTTCTTCTCCTCACTTATAATGAAAATACACAGCCTTCATTGCCTCAAAAGCCACAACGAATGTTACTCTGTGAATATTTTTCTTTTTTTTCAATTGTGCATACCCCAAATTGAGCAAGAGCAGTGACAGTGAGAAAAATAGTACAACAAATTACCTTACACCTGGACGATTCCTTCACAGCATTATTGTCGTGGAACCAATATACTGAGGGTTTCGGGTCAGCTAAAATTCGGCATTCGAAAAGAAGACGCCTTCCTTCATCTTCTTGGCGAATCGAAGGTTTCTTGGCAAATGTCGGAGGGATGCCATCGGTTTGGCTGAAAAAAAGATAATGAAGTTTATAAAACAGGAAAAGATTTCAAAACGTTTTGGGCAAATAAGAGAAACAATCATATAGGATCATTTTAGTTTAATGATGACAAGTTGACAACTACATTTTTGAACTTCTAAACTACCGAGTGTTTCAAAAGGAGACTATTTCACATAGCTGCTTCCACAAATCAGACAGAATATATGTACTTATTTTCCTACCGCAGAAGTGGAAGTGCTGTGCGTGTTTAGAGTTAATATGGTTAGTTTTTTGTTAAACATTTATTTTTACTCCGCAAGAAAATATTTAAGAAAAAGTGTTTACGCAGAAAACTTTTCTGTTATAAAGCAATATTTGTCGGAGGGAAAATTGAAAGTTCGAGATATTTTCGGAGATTAAATTTAAAAAAAAAACATTTTAACAAGCTATGCATGAGAAACGTTAAGAGTTTGTTTTTCAAAAGTTAATTAACACTTTCTCCATTAGAAGCATTGGTTAAAGGAACATGACTTTTTTAAAAGCATGACTTTTTCACATTTTTTAAATTAAACTATTGATAGAATTTTTTTCTTTTCAGTGAAAAACATACACTTCTATCATACGTTGAAAGCAGATAATTTTTTAGCACTTTATGCTTTCAAAATAAATTGCAGTATTCAAATATACAAATGTTATAGGGAGTTTCCTCACATATTATGTAAAAAAATTTTAAAAAAATTATTAAAGATGCTACTACGCAGAGATAAATATCAAGGATATCTAACAGGAATAAACCATGATAAAAGAATCGTTTAATAAGTAGAATTGTAATAATTAAAAATTTTTATTTTATAATTGTTCAGTAAGGATTTTAAATAAGCCTTTTATAAACTGCTTAATTAAATAATTAATTTAAAATTTATAAAAAAGCTTTTTATATTAGAAAAGCCTAAAGACGTAAAGTAAAAGAAAATTTATATATTAAGTCGAAGATTATTTGTATACTCACTACTTTATTTTTGAGACTGATGACTTTTAGAACTCTGAATCAGTCTCACAATCGTTATCATTACAAATCATTATTTGCTATTAAAAGTCATTTCGTGTATTGTGCATGTATAAAAAGCATTGCTAAAAACAAAACGGGAAATAAAGCTATTAAATATTAGATATTTAATTCTTTGCAAGAATTACTTAAATTTTAGTAACACTGGTAAAGCAATTTTAAAGCTAATTTAGGAACACACAAACATATTCATTTTATTTTATAGATTAATGTCCTGTTTTGAGGTTCCTTTTTAGAGTATTGAAATGAGTTTTGTAATTGTAAGCATGATAGGAAGACGAAAACACACTCACAGCAGACAGAGACATCAAAGCTACAATCTATTTTGCTATATTTAACATCGTACTCGTGAAAAGAGATGATTTCTATTTGTATAGATCTCTATAGAAAGCACATTATTTTTAGCACCATGTAAAAACAAAGTCTACGTTCGACGAGAGTGAAATTAATAAAGATAATTGTTAAGTATATGACTTCATCATGAATGATTTTAACTACACAAATTTCTCCATTTTAAATAATACATTATTCTGATTTCAGTGTTTTTGTCTCTTTAAAGAGTTTCAATAAATGAAGACGAGAAAGTTTTTGATAATAACTTTTTTTCTGGTATTCTGATTTTTATACAGTAGAGAACAGAAGTGATTAGCTTGAAGTAAAATGTATGGTTCACGTAGACAGTAAAATAATAATACCTAAAGAGAATACAAAGGTAAAGGTAAAAGCATTTTTTTCTGATTACAAGTAGATAAGGGCGTATAAAAACAAAGTTTTATTTTCTAGCAACTCATCTTATTGAAATTGAAATGTTCCCGATCAATTTCAAATTATTAACTTAGTAGGAAGATTAAGAAACAGACTGATGAAATTTAACCACCGAAAATAAAAAAGTAACAATCTAATGGCAAAAAAGAAAAAAAAAATATTTATAAACTAGAGATATTAGAGCATGAAAAATTAGTCTTGAAACGAAATGGCAGTAAAACAAAGCAAAGCAATTTGAAAGATCACGTTTAAAGCAAAACATTTTTGTAATGTTTGATTTCTCAATTTCTTAAACGAATTTTGAAACTTAAGTTGCTTAGAAAAGAAGTCCCGAGAAGCAGAAAAAAAGTAGTTCATATCATTAAACTGAGAAAAATAAGCAGAATGTTCTACCATTTAATATAGTAATTAGAGAGCCACTGCAAAAAATACTTCCTGTAGCTGTCAGCGATTATATCCAACAATATTAGTTTAGCCCATTATTCCAAAAAGAATAGGGATACCCTTTACATTATGAGCAGACATTTTTTTTTTCTAATGGCGCATACGAAACAAAACAAGTTAATCAGAGGATACTGTAAATAACATCAACTCATTAACACATTATTTATTATTATCCAATTTTTTCAACTGTTAGAGATATATGTATCAGCTTATGCATTAAATAATACTCCAAAAGCATGTTTTCAGTTTTATTCCTGAAGCTTAACTTTGAGAGGACTTTCAGGCAACATCCATATTCACACGATTTCTTTTAAATTTTTATAAAAGTAGCAGTTCTTTTTCGATGTGAAGCATTTTTTTTCGTAATTTTCAATTTGAAAGTTTATTTTAAACCGATAATGGGCCAAATGGCTGAAAACGTTACAAAAAGCGAGATACAACATTCAGCAATTAATTCATGCCAAAACTTTTAATGTTACTGTTATTATAACGCAAGTGAAATACCAAAGTCGATTGTATTGACAAAAAACAGTTGGATACGTTATGTTTTTAAGTAATTTGGGAAAATTCATGTAGGCGACAGTATTGTAAAGTTCTGCTCTTAGACGGTTTAGGGATGAATATAGACTGTACTTGAGTGTATATAATATAAAATAAATCTATATAGTCAAACCCCTGTATAACGAGCCCTCGGTTATAACGAAATTTTCAAATGGTCCCAATCGAACTCTTATGTAGGTGATATATTTTCAGATGTTTGTAACCAATTTCGAAAGCAAGGAATTCTGTTATCGCGAATCAAAATTCCCACTTTTCCTTTCAGCTAGCCCTGTCTTCCAGAATCATCTGCTCCTTTCATTCTGTGGGGGAATTTTTTTTTTTCACCAACAGGGCCACACAAGCCGCACTTAGTTAGCTCAACTGTCACCAGGTGTCACTACCTCAAGGGAAAACCGTATTAACAGCGACCACTCTGTGGTGGTCATTTTCAATTCATCACCCACTGTGACAATCTGCGGGTCGACAAAGGAACAGTTATCACTCAACCTTTGTTTTCCAGAGGTAATGCGCATCTGTTTCCCTTGTGTCTGATAAAACTGCATAGAGATAAGGTACATATGCCACAACACATTCTTTCACTTTCTTTAGTTCCGTTTGCTGAATATTGTTTGAGTTGTTGACATCGCGTAGATTTAAAATGGGTAGTGTTAGTAAACGGAAAGCTTTCTCCATCGAAGATAAAGTGAAAATTATTAAGAGAATAGAAAATGGAGAGATTCAATCGGTTATTTGCAGAGTTATCTATAGTTGGGAGCATTTGAAAAAATTGTAGCGTGGTAATTTCAGAACAGGAGAAAAATCTGAACGGTACCAAGAAGTTGCGAAATGTAAGTACAATTAATTTCACTCTTTAATTTTTAAAAACAAATACAGTAGAGCACCTTTTATACGTTTCTCATTTATACGTCGTTTCATCACAGTCCCGATTCATTCGTATTCATTTTAATGATAATATGCTTCGTTTATACAACGAAAAGCTTCGGTTATTCGTCGTTTTTCCCCCTTCTAAAATGTGGAAAATTCCTCTGTACTAGCATGTGAATTATGATAAAGATGCCATGCTTCGAAATTATTCAAAATTGATGAATTAATAGAAGATAAATTGTCTGGTGCTAATTTAAGCGATGATTAAGTAGTTATTCCACCTTCCTTGGAAGACGCAATGAACTCCATAGCAAAACTTCGAACTTATTTCTTTTGTCAAAAGAATAGTGAAAAAACATTCAATGAACTTATTTCAATTCACAATACTGTACTTAATATTCACAGACAATCAGCAAGTCAGACGACTATTAAAGATTTTAATTAAACGCATATTTGCGTAGCATGCATATAAAACGTATAAGATATGTGTAATTAGTACTCAAGATATGCAATAAAGATAAGATTTTTCTCACTTTTATGATAAATGTTTAATTTTAAAATTTATTTATTTATTTCCATACTATGTAGTATTATACTAATACTATCTTTACAAAAACTTTAAAATTAATACTTTTAAATGAATTTGCATTAATAGCATTAAATTTGTAATAATCAAAGTTGTTTAGAAAATTTTCGTTTATACGTCTTTTCACTTATACGTCGTTTCACGTGAGTCAGAAAGACGTATAAACGGTGCTTTACTGTATTTAATTTATTGTAGCTCATTAATAATTGTAATTCAGCGCAAATAATTTGTTCACTACAAAAATGTGTTTAAGGGTTATAGCAAATTTAATGCAGCCAGTATTTGAAAAATTGGGTATAGCGAACCCTCGGTTATAAAGAACTGCTAGATCAGTCCGTTGAGGGTTCGTTATAACTGGGTTTGACTGTATATAAAATAGCTTTTTTCCTGAGTATATATGAATGTATGTTCGTATCTTTCTTCTCTATGCACGCCCAGACAGTTTGACTTACCGGAACCAAATTTGGCCCAGTGGTAGATTAGCACAAGATGAATCGGCCGCCGTAAAAATTATTATAAAATTCGAATTAGATTTTTTATTATAGGCATTAATAGGCAAGCACTTAACAATATATAATATGTTGTTAAGTGCTTGCCTATTTTCTCGAATTTTCTGTATGTATTCTCATCGGAGAACCGTGAATTTTTTTATCATTGTAATGTCCAAAATTTTCCAGTTCTGATAAAAGTAATTTGAAGCTTCCGTGTCACTTTTCTAATTTTCAGCAATATTTTAAAGTTTCCCTAAACGCCTTTCTTTTGCAAACGATTTTCTACGAGCCAGACGAAATACTATGCTACCCTGTTTTAATTTAAAAACGTCGGAAAAAATCGTTTTCTTGCATTTTTCTCTTTTTTTTGTCTTTTGATGTTTTATTTTGCAACGTATATTTTTATTAACATTTTACTTTTCTAAAGATATTCTTAAGTTTATATTTTTAATAAGCCACGCCGGGAAAATTCTGTATAATATAATTATTCATTGTAAAGTTGTATTAGTTATACAGTATATTGTCTAAAAGTTTTAAATAATTTTTCTTTTTCCAAACTTCTTGCTTTTTCATCCAAATCATATGCATATAAGGTAATCAAAAGGCTAGATTTGAAAATTTTAATTCAACAATAAAGGATTCAAAGGATATTTATGCTTATTGGGGGAATTTAGTGACAATATTTGTAGGGGAAAAAAACCGGAGGCGGGCACATGAAAAAATATGGATCCCGAGCAACGCCGGGAAGCTAGTGTATATGAGGGGCGAAAGCAGAATTTTAATTAATTAGTTTCCGATATGGAGGAATTTATATATGAAATAAAAACATTTTTTAAAATGTATTTCATAATAAACGGTGGAATACTACCATATACTAAAAGGGGAATTTTTTTATTTAATCATTTTCTCGTTATTAGAAATAATATGGATATTTAAAATAATTTGTTTTTGAAATTCACTATCAGGTGGCTCCGTTCTAATGGAATTAGAATTTAACTAAATTAATCGATTAAATGGTAATTAAGTTTTAAAAGTATTAAAGTCGTGCACTGTCATAGAGAACCACAAGTGTGCGAAGTTTCAAAAACCTAGAACATCAGGAGTTGATTAACTGATTACAAAATCTCATGTTTACAAAAAAGAAATAAGTCAAATAAATAGAAGTGTTTAAAAAGAAAGAATAGTTGAAATTAACGATATTTCGAAGCAAGATATTACAACATACATATAAGCGTCGGCATGACAGAGAGGAGAAAAAGTATCTATGCGACTGATCATAAAATATATTGAATGTCTACTTTTATACATCAGGTAAATAAGTATTTTTTTTTAACATTTCAAGTCTAGGGAATCAAAGCTTGAAAAGGTGTAGCAATATTTTTTTTGTGTGTATCTCTAATATATTTTATTTGCAATGAGTATGAGTTCCAATTTAAGTTCACATATGTATAGTTAAAAAGGGCTAACGAACTAATGAAGTTTATTTAAAGCAAATCATGATCAGAAAAGGATATTGTAAATATTATTTTTTGAGTCATTAACGAAAAATCTGTTATACAACAAAACTGAATTCAAAAATAATTATTTCTATTACTTTTCTGTAATACGTATCTTATTTCTTAAAAAAATAATAGATATGTAATTTGATTATTTATAATTTCATTTTTTAAAAGTATTGAGATATAAAAGTATTTTTTGTCATCTATTGTTTTAAAATACCATTTAAAAATCAAAAAGAATACTTTAAATATTTAAGATAAAAATTTCAAAAGAATAAATAAATAAAAACTGAGAAAGGATCCTCCCTTTCAAGGCCTGTGGTTTCTCGTAGGAACCACCTTTTCATGAGCTTTTCTTTTATCTAGACGGTAGTCTTTTGACGAGTTATTAAAAAGAATGCCTTTTAAGTACCTGATAAAGACAATAGATGGCAACACCAATTCTATTTTTTTCCCTAATGGATTTATACAGTCATTAACACTGTTTCCACGAAAAAAATAATTGCTTGTGCTCCTGAAACGGTTCCTCCTTTTTAAGACAAACCTTCAGGTGGAATTTTCACTGTTCATGTTTTCAATATCTTGGGATTGTTATGTGGAAACTTGAAAAGTGTTTTCGTTCTCTTTTACAATGTAGCAACCAAAACTGAGCATTAACACATTTTTTTATTCAGTCTGTTTGAGAAAAGTGTAAACACAGTGTGTTAAATGAAGGGACATGAGCAGTACGCCATATAGTGTAACTTGTAATTGCATGTCAGATTGCATGCATAATTATCGTGAAACGGGATTACTTTGCACCAATCTTCGTGACTTCCGCGAGAATTTCCAGATAATTTGCGTGTATTTTCTCAAAAAGAAAAACTTTTTTTTTTATTTTTCCCTCGTTAAGTGACTGCTAGAGAAACGTTTTGCAGCAAAATTTGGATCATATAGAAATTTAATAATAAATTATAATTTTTTGAAATTTTGATACAAATATGGGTTTCTCAAAGGTGGAAATTCTTCGTACTCGATATTTTTTCAGTATATTTCAATTACAAACTCACTGCGTACAATGTTAGGTATATTTATTGAAAACCTGGGTGGAAATATACAAGGAAAATGAATTTTATAAATATCTGATTTTAATTAACAGTTTTATGTCATTCTATCCGGTTAAATCAGGATGTCGTATTAGAAATCTTTTTATCCAATAATTGGATAAAAAGTAATTATTACTGCCGGGTGTGTTATTAAAATATCCATCTATTACCATACCTTCTTAGTAAGATTAGTGTTTCTTATCTTACTAGTGACAGGTTTAGTTTATTATCTTACTAGTGATCTATACTAGTGACAGGAAAACCGAAGACACTGAACTGGACTACATGTTGCAAAGGTCTTTTCTTTTTGTTGGAGAAAAGGATGTGATTTTCATGTTTCGTTATATGAATTAGCTTTCTTTTGTAATCAGCTGTTCCCTTGAAGTACCAAAAAAATCTTCTGCCTTTTTAAGAGTACCACTCTTAACTTTGTGAAATGTCGTTAAAGCAAGCATCTAGGGTCTCTGAAGAGAAATACATATACTTAGAAGCCCTAATTTTCTTTTATACACCCTGGGCATATCTGAAGCAAAAGCAACATTGTTCTTATTGTTATTTAATTCAAAATAAATCTGAAAAAACAACTGGGATTGCTTCGTACCGCAGATTTCAATGGAGCAAAGAATCTCTCTTTTCCGGGGCAAAAGTTACCTCAGGTCAGAAAAAAAAATCTTTCAGAAATATTATACTTTCTTCACCAGAGACAGATTTTTCAGCACTAAAATTTTCGCCCGAAAAACTGACTCATTGTCTCTTCGTTCTGTAACCTCCTGAATGATGGTTATATGCGTTTAAGAAATTAAATACACTAGTCATTGTTGCCAAGATGCCAGAAAAATCTCAATACTGGACTCCTAATCAGTTGATCTCTATTTCACTTTTCACAAAAATTTTACACTGGTGCAAAGTTACCTCCATGAGAGCAAAGTAACTCCGTTTTACTGTACGTTTGTCATGTGACGTCATAGTCACATGAATTTATTCCACTAAAAAAATTTGAATATTCAGATGCTATGAAGAAAAGTGCCCAATAAAAATGTAAACATTTTTCTGTCCAACAGTTGAAATATCTGAATTAAGAACAGTATTTTTCTCATCGATTTAACGCAAGCAGAGTTATTTAACAAAATTATGCCATGTAAATCGTATCATACTTTGAGCACGAAGTTTCTGAAATAAATATATTAGTGCCTAACAGTAAATTATATAACCGAATTTTTTAAAGTTTTTTTATCTAATCAATTTACAGAGCGGGACAGAGATCTCATTGCACACATCTCAATTCTCCTTTCAAGACAAAACACTGTAGCCCCACGAAAAACATATACTTTTTCTAGTGCAGCAGTCAAATTATTAATTTATACTTTACAAACAAGTGCATGCTGTCTCCGGAAGCACATTTTTTATAAAATGCAAAATATGAAAATATTTTTAACTTTCTCACATATGAAGTATACAAAGAGAAAATACTATGAATTTCCACGTTTTAGACTCTTTAAATCCCCCCTGCCCCAAAAAGAAATAACATGTGTCTATGAATACGACAATTCAAAAATACAACAAGTTAGATAAATGAAAATTTTTTTTAGTATTTTTTATTTTTAGATCTTACCAACAATATTGCGGATTTGTATAAAATTTTGGATCCAATCGGTGAAAGGGAAAAGGTCTGTTTTGCATATTAGATTTTCTTTAGAATACAACGAAGCTAAATATAAAAAGTCTCATATTGTGGAATTATTCGAGAAAAGGTTTGGGGGGGGGGGCGAAAACTGCTCCTCGTTAGTTTGACATAATCTAACAATTTTAAAATACGATGGGATTTTACTTTATTTCAAATATCCAAACAAGGACATCATTTGATTGTGTTTATTTCTAATTTCTTTAACATTAAGATCAAAACGAGATCATAAAAGTCGTCCAGATATATTAAGAGAGACATGTAGAATTATTGAAGCAAAGTCAATAACATAAGATTATTCAAAAATAATGTTAAATTCCATGTTACATTAAACATTGTTGAAAAACATGAAAAAAGAAAGTTTTATAAAGGAATGTTATTCGAAAAATAAGAATAATTAATTTAAATATAAAGGGGAGAGTCGCCGAATTCGGACCACCTGGGCATTTTTTAATGTATATTGGTGGAGAAGTAATTTGAATGAAAAATAAGTAATAGAATTTATTTTTGTAGTTAATTTATCTCCAGAACCGTATAATTTTTTATGAAATACACTATGCATTAGGGAAAAAGCAGCTTAAAAATATTTCCTCAATTAAATCATCATCATCTGTCCTATCAAGGAAACTGGTTGCCTAGATTTAACTACTGGTTGCCCATATTTGACCAACAATTTCATTAAACACAATCAAACTAAAAATATTTCTGATTCGAAAATTCACACTAGCACACAATGCCCGAACCCAAATATAACATTTTATACACAGTATCACTTCCTCTTCTCCCTTATTATTGAGCTATTCCTATGGTTTAAGATCATAAACCCGTTGATTTAAATGGTCCAATTTAGGCAACTGTTTGTGATCCAATCTAGGCAACCTTTGGGCAACAACAACACCAACAAAAAAAATCCCCTAACCTTATTTTTAAACTATTTTAATAGAATGATAAAGGTAAATTGTAGCCAAAAAATAACATATTTTCCTACTTTATTTAAAGCAACGTAAGGGCTATTTGTTTTCGGTTAAAATAATTAATATATGATATCTAAATATAAACACTTGTTCTGTAACTGTAACTACGTAATGCTTTCTCTTAAAAACGATTTCATACACCCCATTTACATAGTTACAATATAATTGGCCTGTTTTACAGGCCAAATATTTAATAGAATTGAAGTTATGAAAACGGTCCAAATTCGGTTTCTCACTTATTTAAATAAATAATTCATTTACCAAATTTTTAATTCGACCATTTTAAAATCTATTGCATATTCTTGTATTTCCTGCATTTGTCTTCTTTCAAACGAAATGGGATGAAAAGCCCGAATTAATTTAAAAGAAAGAATTAAATAAAAGTATTGTATCGAGCCAGAAATTCAAAGTTATTTCTGATTCTTCTGAGTTATTTCTGAAGTCTTTTTAAAATTTTAAGCTGTCTGTTGATTGAAAAGCCTGAGAATTCGACATTTTCCTTTGCATTTGATGAATATATGCGCTCTATAAAAATGCAACTGTAACAAACTAAATGAGTATACTAGTAAAATGAAAAAACTGCTAAATAGCAGAGTTTTTTACATACTACTAGTAATACATACATACTAATAAGAAATTGCAATAATACATACTAATAAGAAATTGCAATAATACATACTAATAAGAAATTGCAATAATACATACTAATAAGATGTTCTTCGGTTGTTTACTCTTTTTAATACTTGGATTATAGTTTTAACGTGCCGTTACTTTTTGTCCTGCGTGTTCTTGCTATTAAAACAATTTGGAAGCCGAGTGAGAGAGACGTGAAACATACCAAAAAAAAAGAAAGAAACTCCTTGTAGAATATATGGAAAATTCAGACTTAAAGTGGATCAGGCCCTCGAGACTCATATATAAGAAAGCAACGCTCAAAGTTTATCAGCTCCATTTAAAATAATAGTAGACTTTTAATTGTTCTTGCTGCCTAGTGGATACAAATTGAATTATGGACTCGAATCACTTTTACACAAAAAATATAACATTCCTACACAAAAGAGGCAATGTTAGTGCAAAATGGATTTCGTCCGCTTTAACTCTCAATCCCCCCATATATTACTCTTGTTGACAAATTGGTTTATTTAATTTCATCGCCATGTTATATTATTCGCGCTTGCATACTACATAAAAATACATTTTTTGCATTTTTTAATATTTTGTACGGATTAAATGTTTTATTTCCCTTCAAACTATGACATATTTCTGAATATTCCGACTTCAAAAACATAAATATTAATTTCATAAACCAATAATTGGACTTTTCTGTTTCGTATTTTTCCAATCAAAAGTAAATTGAATTTAGTTACTTTAACACATATTATCTGATTTTAATTTATCACCAGGAGTTAACTTTTAAAAATATATTTCCGTCAAGAAATTACAAAATTACATTCAGGACGATTATTCACTTTCTAAGTTTGACTCAGTAAAAGGTACAATGTTATAATTTGTGTTTCAAAAGTGTGGAGTGTCAAAACTTGGTTCACCACAGAGATACGTATTATTATTATAACATGTAAATAAACGTAGTAAGTAAATATATAATTTATTCGTTTTTTGGTTCTGAAAAACGAATGAATTAAACTTCCATAGCATTCTGTGATAAATCAAGGATAATTTTTGAACGACTTATGTTTGTTAACTGATCACCCGCTATAATTATACTCAAACAAATATGATTAATTAGTTAGGAGACCAAAGTAAATACTGAAGGCAGCTAACTTTATAAAAATCCGAGAAATGGATTACTTTGATAAGATATAGCGCGTAATAGGTTTGTTTCTCTGTTTGAGATGCAAAAGATTTAACCAATGTTTTCCTACTGCTCAGTTTCCTTCAGGCATTATTTGTATACATTCTTTAATCTACTTCTAGTTTATAGGTCACGATTATGTTACACGGAAGAATAAAAATGAGAGGTGTGACTCTATTCATAGGTATTCGTAGCACTGGCTCTTTTCCCAATGCTCTTGCCAAGTCATCTCAAGGTAAGTTGGCACGAGACGGAGACTTTGCTTTCGATTACAATGGCGCTTTTATACTTCTGGTTTCGTTTTAAATTGTGAGATTTCTTCGGGTCATTGGGTTCTTTATAATTTCATGAAATGCTTCAGAATCGTGACAGAGATAATTAAATAGCAGAGAAGTTGAATGAAAGAGAGTTGAAAATACAAAGGAAACGTACATAGTTGAAAGAAAGCATAGAAATGTGATGTAAAGCTGAGTAGCCAATAGTACTTGCAAATAATCTTAGACAAACTGTATTTTTATTCTAAAACTAGAGTTGTAGAAAATTCCCATTCTATTTTGTTCTTTTTGAATATATATTGGATCCCCAAAGGGAATTATTGGCACATAATTGAAAAAAAGAATAAAATTTGATTATTCTTGAACATTTTTGAAAAATACTTCTATAGTTAGATGAAGATTTCAACAAGTCATATCAATATACACTATGAAGAGCGTTATATTATTGGTTTCTACAGTTTAAGAGGTAATTATTCAATATAAGATTAATAATATTTTTACAAAAAAAACTGTTTTTGTTTGAATTTATAATTTTAATTAAAAATATATAAATTTATTCTGTATTAAATTTTGATTGACTGATATATAATTAGCAAACTTAGCTGAGAGTTGTATTTGCATAAGGGATTTTCAATAAACATGTTTGATAATTTTGGTGTTAAACAAAATTGTTGAAATACTGCATAAATGTTAATACAAAAATTTCGCGCAAGGCAATAAAGAATGTGGATACATATAATGTATTGCATTTGAATTTAATTGTATATATGCTAAGAAAATCATATATTAAGCAAATGTTTGCCTTGTATCTATGTTAACAAAAACGTACGCTAAGTAAATGTTGATCTTTCTTATGGCATTCAGTGTTTAAGTTAAGAGGAATGTTGGTTTTGAGTGGATTATTTCAGAGCAAAATTCTTTGTAATAACTATAAATTATAAAGCAAGCATATGTGTTTATATGACTGTGAATACACATGTAGGTGTTTTTGTGCTTTAAAACTACCTTACCGCTTGAAGTTATCTATTCAAAAAACATACCTCCTTTTCATATAATCTCTCCTTGCATTGAAGGGCTAATGCAATACATGAGAATATTTCAAATATTTTGCAAAGAAAGTTTAAAAAGAAGTAATATCAGCAGAAAAGATCTTTCAAAAGAAAAATTCTGTAGACGAAAGAAATTATAATTTTATATATTTTGTTTAATTAAGTTTTTATCATTATATATGGGGGCAGTTCAGTGAGCAAGCTAAAACTAAATTCTGTCTACTGAAGTTTCATCACATAGGCTTTATTATATTTTTAATAAGAATGATTTACATTCAAGGAAACAAACTAGATGCACACTTATCCGTCACTGTCATTGAAGAGGTCAATTTCTTGAGCAAAAACGAATTTCAAAACGATAGTCAATTTATATAGATCTGATATCTAAGTTCTTATTGAAAGAATAAATGCACAGTTATATTATCCTTCAATTTAAAAATATGAGTTATTTTATTATATATAAATATAGTTTAAGCAAAAGAATGAGTACCTATCCAAATCTATTAGATTTATTCTTTTATTGTTAAAAATATGAAAGAAAAGAACAAATTGATTTAATCAAACCGTTTTACTC
Organism: Araneus ventricosus; assembly: GCA_013235015.1. Classification (NCBI taxonomy): domain Eukaryota; kingdom Metazoa; phylum Arthropoda; class Arachnida; order Araneae; family Araneidae; genus Araneus; species Araneus ventricosus. Next base: position 824,361 of record BGPR01000057.1, read on the forward strand.
AAAATTAAATCAGAAATTTTTTTATTTATGTAATTTTTAGAGTAATTCTACCATTTTCTATATGTTAAGCTGCTTTTTACATCTTTACAAAACCGTATGGCAAATTCCTCGAAGTGGAAATTTGTCTTCTGACGCAGTATCAATATAATATTATCTTTTATTTGGTGCACAGTAAAAAAAATGTAGACACGAACGAAAATAAAATAAGGTTACTTATGCATGCACTAACTTCAATTTTTTATAACTTATTCCATAATTTTCATTTTTCCCAAGTGAAAACATGCTGTATTTTTTATAAAATATGCAGAAAAAAACTGATCAAGAATAAATATGTTCAATGTGTTTCATGATTACATCGGGGTTTGGTATAGGATATAGTAAAAAAATTATGACGAATATATATATATATATATATATACACAAAAGTTTCATATCACTATATAAAAGACCATTTCAAGTTTTTAATTAAGGAAATTTATGACTGGCAGTGAAAATGGTTCCCTCGAACAGTTGTTACCATTGATCGTTTAGTTTAGTTACATTAATGTAACGTTTTGAAGCAGATGGAGGGGTATTTGGGATGGACCTTGTAATTTTGAACTGTGATTAGGTGATGAGAACAACTCCTGAGCTGATCCCCCCCCCCCTCTCCGAAATTCCACAACATACCAGTGGGAGGAAGCATGGATAGTAACAAGCTGAGATAACTAGATTCACCCTCGTCACCAAGGGCGCAGTTTCTGAACACCTGTAAAGTTTGTACCGATCTTGAAATGTTTTTCTATTGTGATGCGAAACCATTTTTTTTGCTGTATTCGTCACAGATTTTATCTATAACCCCCCTCTCCAAACATGGTGGGAATTTTGAAGTATAATAGAGGTAATTAAACAGACTCTTTTGTTACTAGAGATCCAGATATATATATTTTAAATTTGTAGAATGAAATGAGAAGTTTGTTTGCGCTTGCTGTAATATTTATTGAAATTATAAAGACCATCTAGGAAATCAAGACGGGTTATTGATTCAAAAAATAATTACCAGCCGAAAATATGAATGAGAAAATAGGTAAAAAGCCGACTGCGTTTTTCACAAGTTTAGGAATTCATTCGTTGTTAATTAATTAAAACTGAAATCTCTCAGGAAAGCTACAACTTGTGTTTAAAATTCAAGTTTAATAAGAGAGTGACGATGATATCAAATTTGGAAGAACAAAAATTAAAAATAAACAAAATCTACAATTCTGCAATTTTTTTAAAGATTGCTCAACGACAATGCATGGGCGCAAGAACATATTCATCAACAAATGTGTGCATCTCAGAGAGATAAAATAGGAGAAGAATGATCAAAATATGTTTTATAATTTAAATATTAAAGAGATGTCGTTAGTAACTTTCGCATCGTCACCACCAACAAAAACATATATATAATTTGAACGCTTTTAGTTTAATCTATATTGGCAAATTTAGCCAAGTATAGCTATTTCAAGATTCTTTTTTTCAAGAATTATTTATAAACAACCTGAACTTCGTTGAACATCCTTTAAAAAAACTTCGAATTATTGTATGTATTGACTGTTTTGATAATATGTCTTCTTGTCGAACCTTAATTTTCTTAAAAGAGCATTTAAAAGTAAAGTATAAGCTCCAATGATTCTTTTGGTGATTAGTGGAAAAAACTGTTACATAAATTTAACAACAGCAAGAGAAAAAAAAAAACGAATGCCAATGATAAGAAAATACATTACCACAATAAACTTACATTTTCTATTTTTAATATGGATTCGGGACTAATTTTTTTTAAAACTTCATCTACACGTATTCAAAACAAAATTCAGAAATTTCAAAGTAGTAAGAATTTAGATAAATGCAAAATTATAATACGGATATCTTGAAACTTATAAAAGACATGAAAAAGTCCAAACTAATTTATATCATCCAGAAACATCTCATTTTCTGAGAGGGCAAAGAGCCAAAACGTTTCATTGGAGTCGCCTGTTAAAGAGCTAGAAATATTAAATAAACAGCCATTTAGCATGTCTGCAAATAACTTAAACGGTGGGGTTATGAGAAGGAAATTTTACTTTTTTGCTTTATTTATACGCATATTTTTTTCGGCTCAATTATTAACTTTTTTACACCAATTTCCCGTGATTTCAGGTAGGTTCTTTTTTAATGAGTTTGTACTATTTATACAACAAAAGATATTATGAAATTGTTTGGTTTTTAATCCTTTTCAACATACCGGTGATGATTGGTACATGCCGGCTTTCGAAATAAAACTGTATTAAAAAATATTGAAAAAATAAAAAAAGGGCTTAAACAAAGCAAATAAATCCGTTTTGTTTCTTAGGTATTTATCAAATGAATCTGAATGTTAAAGAAATTAATTTTACTTTCTGTAAGCTAAAACTACAAATTTCTAATTTATGCTTTTTGATGTAGTCTGATTCGTGATTAATTCATTCTTCATGTTCTAGTTAATTATAACAGTCAGTTTTATAAATAAATGTTACTCGGAAATAAAGACAAAATGGAATTATTCAGAGGAATTGGAATAAATAGTTATATAATATAATCAATAAACGAAAGGTTGTATAAGAATAAGTTTATAAACAAAGAAATTTTATAAATCGGCAGATTTCAAAATATATTGTTAAAGAAACTTAAAGCGGCAGATTTACGTTTTTACGATAGAACGCAGGTAATATTAATTTTGTTGATAATTCTCTTGAGGAATTTTTAATTTTATGAACTATTTGTTGTTTTTTAAAAGTAGAAGCATTTTAAGTAATGTTGTAATTAGGAATGTTAAAGGACGTAAAATGAAAGTAAAACAAAGGTCCATTACACCAAATAATCTTTTTGTTTCAGTTTTTATTTCGCCTTTTCGATGTCGCTCGCTAATAGAAAAATAGGATCATTATATTTTACTATTGACATAATTCACTGAATATTTTGAAACATGTACTTGTCACAAACATTTAAATTGTAATCATTTAAATCAATAAAGAGTAGTCATGTATTTTTGAAAAATATATTATTTTTACAATAATAAAAAGTCATAGTATTTACAAAATAAAGTTTATTCTTTCCAGAAAAATATTTAAATTCTATAGGAAGGTCAATTTAATATTCCATATTAATATTCTAAAAAGTAAAAAAGGAAAGGGAAATGGAAATTTGTAAAATAAATATAAACTAAAATGCTAGAGATTTAGCATTTTCATCAAAAGATTATAGGTAATAATATTGAAAACTCTTAAAAAATTTTTAAAAAATATATTATTTTCAGCTTTTGAGTTAGAAATTTACAACTAAATTATATTTAATCCTCAAGAAGTGCAGCTCTCTTTTCAGAAACAATGGTTTCCTGCTGAGAGTGAAAGTACAAATAGTTTCAAAAATTTGTCAAGATAATAAAAATGTAATAAATTAAAATTATTCTGTAAAAATTTGATGAAGAAATTTACACTTATTTTGTGCTTTATATAATAATTTTAAACATTTCCTTGAACTTTCTATGTTCAACATGAAAATCAACTGAAATTAAATCAGAATCTAAATGACTTAAGCTATAGTAGCACTTGAATCAAAATATGGTGATCTAATTTTTATTTTCGAAATTTAGAAAATTTTCTGGAACATTCCTTACCTGATTAATAAAGCTACTTAGCCTATAAATATATTCTAGACACAAATAAATAAAAACTTACTTCTATAACTAAAGACAAGATAACTTTATGTGGAAAGCTACCGGCAGAAATGAAAATTTCGTAATGTATTTTGTTGCCAATTTTTAAACTAATCATAATATTTTTAATTTTCATATTAGATTGTTTATCAAAATTGAAATTTAATGCTTGGTTTACTGAAATTTATTATTTCGTACTAGTCATTATTTTCGTTTTATCTATTTCCGTTTAAAGTAGAATAGAAAAATTATTAATTGGCAAATATTTCAAATTTTAGTCTTACAGCATTTGTCTCAAGAGAATTAGCACTTTGTTACAATGGAGACAACTTTCGAGAATAATTAATTTATTACAATTTTCTGTTACCTTAATTAATATATTCACAATATTCAAATTAATCAACTCATGTCAAACGATAAAAAATGTTCCATAAGTAGCAAATATAATTGCAATTTAAATAGCGTAGAATGATTTATTTAAAATAAATCTTTCAAGCCAAACGATAAATAAGTCTTCATTTTACAATTTTTCATTACTATTTTGGCATCTTGATAAATATATAATTCTTATTCTTCCAATTTGTAACTAAATGTATTTGAAGAATTCGATTATATTGTTCTATTAATAAAAGTTTGATTCGTTTTTGGGAATAGATAGCTGTGAATTCAGGAAGACATCTTTTTCAGGAAATAGAAAAAGGTAATTGTTATTCTCCGTATTTAATAATGTTTAGAAAATGCAATTTTAAATATTATAAACTCGATATATTTCATAAAATTTTGCATTGCATATCGTGAGCATTTAACCCTCTAATTTCTAGAAATTTCTTTGAAAGCAATATTGAATTATAGATATCAGATTATGTTTTGATTGTTCAAATATATCTTAACATTTTTAATCGAATTTTTCTTTATTTCTTTAATGATAAGTTATTCTCTGACTACTAATTGTTCTAGAATAAGAATTTGAAATAGACATCTTTTAAGAGATTCATATGAATTGCATTCTTATAAAAATACTGAAGTTGTAATGCTAATAGATAGATAATATATAGAATGCGATTGGTAAGACTATAAACAACAAAAATATAAATTTAATTTTTCAGACATTAAAGAACGCTTCTATTACAAATCAAGGATTCTTTTTCCTCTTCCGATTAACTTTTGACCGGAAAGAAATCGACAAATCTCTTTATGCATTAAAAGTTTTTCATGATTCGAATTTAAGAAAATGACAAAGGCAAATGTGTTTTTATTAATGATAAATAGTAATTAAACAAGGTTTATTGAAAAGCTTGAGCGAAGTGTTTAAAATATGATTAAATTTCTTAATCATTTCTATTTCTGAAGAAGTTGACTGAAGTACTCATTGACAGTGTTTTCGCGATTTCATTTGAGAAGGGAACATACAGTTTCACATTTCCTTCTTTAAGAATGCATCTACTCTCAATAAGAGGTATAAAGAATATAAACTATGAAATTATTTTTATGCCTCAGTATTTTTTTGTGTATCATATAGAATTAATGTAGTTTTTATAGCTGATCTTTATTCTTACATCTTAAGCCTCTGTTTAACAAAGATTTTCAAACATTAATTAAAGATGAAATATAATAAACATTTGGTCTCACTTAGATAAACGGAAACTCTAAAACGCACTATTCATAGCATCTCTTTGGGAAAAAAAGAATGGCCCTAGAGAAAATATTTCAGAGGAAGTGAAGCAAGGCACACCATACGAATTTCTGATCAGTTGTTTAGAAAAATGTTTTATAATTAAATTCCCAAATATTAAAATTTAACCCACTTACTATTAATAAAGCTGATTTTCTGTGCATGCTATCTACGTATGAAAAAATAATTATTTATAACTAAAGGAGGCTTTTTTAATGTTTTGGAGGTTTTGTAAATTATCTGTGTCTGAGAAATAGCACAGTTTTCCTAAATGATTATATAAGAGATTTGATTAATTTTGTTTTATACGTGGTTTTAAAAACTCCAATCAAATTTTTATATAAAAACATTCACATTTATCTACAGTTTTGTCTAAGCCTTAGAAAAAGTTAAGTTTATCATTTCGTGTAGGATAATTCCGTTAAGGACCATAACATAACGTGACCAATGCATGAAATATTGAGTTCAACTGATGAAAGTTTGAAAATATCGCAAAATCTGGCCAAAATAACGTATTAAAATATTTATGCTTGAAAAGTTAAATTAGTGTTATTAAGACTTTCTCTTTATAGCCTCTCACTTGTAGAATTTGCCTTACCCAAATGTGTGGTTGGTATTACAATCTTTTATTTATGGTATTTATTTAATGAAGCTTTACAGAGAGCTTTAGTCAGAATTTTGAAATGATGATAATAGCTTGTCAGTGATAAAATGCATCTAGTTTTTTTTTTGTTTGAGTATGTATCATATATTCATATAAAATTACTCTTGTTAGATAGAACTCAGCTATAACTTCGATAGAGATAGTTGTTTTCTTTGATTATTTTAAAGATGAAGAATTGCATGCATGCCCCCCCCCAAAAAAAAAGCCAAATAATTTTGTTGGCAATGCGAGTGATATTTACTTCAAAACTGCTTGATACATATATGAATGTTGACAACCGTTATGCATGATATTTAATTTATGAAAACATTTTAAGATTCAAAATCTGGAGTTTAAAATTATGCTTATATGCATTTGATTTTTATAGGTTCATTAAATACAATATGCATAAGAAAAATTTTCTATATATTTATTGCAAATGTTATAGCCGATTTATAGTTTAGGCCGACAAAAGTTAACAAAACATTGTTCACTTACGGCGTCCCCATGGGAGATGATCACTGTAAGCCTTCACAATTATTCCTATATATCCTTTTCGATAGCTGAACACTATCAGGCACTTAATATGATGAACAACACATGATCAGTTTGCGATATTATCGCACGAGTAACAGCATCCGGCACGTGGTCACTAAAGATGGCAACGGACAGGTAAACCTGCTATCACACCTTGACTGTTAATCCAGAAACACCACAGTTCTGAAGGAAATTATGGAAATTCGTAGGCTTCAATCGTTTAATTCGAAGTAACGACACCGGCGACGCTCTACAGTCTTCTATAACGAAGGTCATCCATTTTAACAGGTTGAACTTAATATAGCTTCTACCAGTAGAGGGCGTCACTACAAGAAAAATCTCTCTTTTCTCTCCTCCACTCTCAGGTTTTGAATCTTTTTACAGTTTGGCGCTTAGAAGATGAATGTAGTTTGACTTTCGTTGGTTCAGACATTTTAAGAAACTTGACAGACGGTGTCAGAAATTATATTTTGGTTCATGAATCAGTTTGAATAGTGCTTCTCATTTTTTTCTTCTTTTGAGCTTTACTGCTCGTATGTTTATACAACAAATAAATGAATTTGCAAACATAATTATAACTAAAAAAATTAGTTACATGTTTTATTATATAAAATTAAATGTATTTTTTCCGCCAAAACTGATTATTATTAGTATTTTGGATTTTAGAATTATGTTTCCTTAAAATCCACACTTAAAAGAATAAATTTTTATAAATATTTATTCCTTTTGAATATGCACTTACAAAACACGCCGATATTTATGCCATATAGTGATGTATATTTTAAGAAGGAACGAACACAATTTATATTTAAAGTTTTATAATAGAAGAAGAATAATTTATAATTATATTTAATTTTATAATAGAAGAAGATTTTCTTATTCTTTCTACAATATCGGCATAAATATTACGTTGATTTCTTACTGATGAATTTTTGTTTATTGCAAACCCACAGAAATTCTTTTTTTACTTTTTATGACCAGCCGTTTTCAATACTTTATCAAAAATGTATCTTTTTTTAAATAAAAAAAATTAAAACAGACAAAAAAGTTTAAACATTTCAAACATCAAAGACTCGTGCTTTAATAAACCGCTATACAATTTTATAAAGTTATAAAATGCTCAAATTAAGTTATTTTGAAGTGCACAGAAATTACAAAAAAAAAAAAACATACGACCAGAATTTCTCACGAGCTGTATGGTTGCCAAATAATTCCCAATTTAGTTCGAAAAAAAAAAGAAAAAAAAAATGCTACAGTGTTCTAATTTCAGTTTTGAGTAAATTATTTTTTGACCTTCAAGATATTTATATGAAACAGAACATGGTTTTATCAAAGTAGAATCAACGTGAATGATCTGTTTGTTATTCCCGCTACTTCGCTTTGAAGCTGAAAATAATAATAAAAAAAATGTGAAACTGACATCCGTTCTCAAAGATTGGCAACAATAGCAGTTGGAATGGTAATTAGGAAGATAAATTGTTCCACAAGAATCAAAAAGCAATGTATCACTATGAGATAAGAAATATCTTCCAAATTCTAAGAGACCATAAAATATTGGGGAAAGTACATTGCGTTTAAAATTTATCTTGATTAAAAAATATGTAAAAAGATAAGAGTTTTTTCCCTTTTTAAATAAAATTTTAGATGATTCTAAGGAGGGCGATATCTGTTTATTATTTAACAGCCAAGAATTTTAATGTAGTACCGAAGAGCGTTCTATAATTGAAAGGAAAGATTAGATTCCATTCACTCATCTCTTACATGTCTTTATATCGAAGCTTTCTTTCACTTTTGGTTAGATAGTTATAGTTTTGAAGAAATAAACAACAAAAACTCAATTTTGTTTCGTTTATTTATTATTGCGAAGCGGCTGCTTATCTGACTTTTGGAATGATACAGATAGATGATTTCTCTAAATCTTTATGGTTTCTTTATAAACATTATGAATAAGCATTACTGATTCTAAAACGATACAATAAAAAAAATCCCAATCAAATCCCACAAAGTTGTCAATCGAAGTAATTTAAACCTGCTTATTTAATTATATTAGATTCAGAGCCTTTCTGAGAATGTAAACATACTACAATATAATTTTTCCAACATTTCTTTCTTTCTATAACATATTAAGAATATGCACAAAAGTTGAAGAAACCTGAGTTGCACATTATTCAGTTTTAATTTTTTTTCTGAAATTTTAGGTAGATTCCTTATAGGAAGTCTACCTATTGCAATGGTTCTCATGACACGACTTTCAGAAAATTTCTGCAGATCTTCACCGATCATGAACCCTAGAACCCAAAACCACCCTTCGTTAAAAAGTTTATATATATATGAAATGATTTCTTTGTTGTAGTCGTTAAATAACAAAAACACAGGCCGAATTATATTCTAATTTTCATTTTATTATGGGAGAGTGACGGAAATACGTGCATCATGCTTTAAGTTTCAATCCAAAAGAGAACAGAAAATCCCTGCTTTTTCTCAGGTTGGAATTTAATATACCTCCAGCGAGGGAAATCGAACGAAACTGGAGTTTAAGAAAAGTGATTTTGGAATACATTAAGACATTAAAATATATAATATTAGAATTTGAAATAAAATTAAGTGAGATTATTACATATATATATATATCATGATAACTGGAGTAATTTTGATTTAAATTTAACCAGCATGGGTTATGTTGTAAGGATAGAGAAAATCCTGGTCGAGTTCGTAGATGAGCCATTCATTTCAAAGGGGGTGGAAATGGTGTGGAGGTGGACATTTTTATTTTCCCATAATTCCTTTACAATTGAAAATAGAAAGAAAATTCAAATTAAGCGAATTATTGCCTTATCATAACGAACAAATGTTGCATGTAAACTTTTTCGATAGCTACAATTGCTTAGAAATTATGAGCTGAAAAGTGATTTTCCCACCCTTCCTCTCCTCTCCCCCTAACTTAAAGTACGTTTTAACCTATGCATGTTACCGCTTGTTGGAAAGCTCTCGTCACTTGCAGTCTCTTCCACCCGCTTTCATTCTTGCAGCTCTAATCCTTATGAGAATAGAGGGCGAAATGTTCTTTTCCTTATTATTAGTAGAGACGTATATATATAACGCTATATAATAAACAAATTTTGTACTGAAACATTTTTGATAGCTACAATTTTTTAGAAGTTATGAGCTAAAATGCCTAAAGATAGGAAAAAATATTCAATTCTACGACTAAAGAAAAGAAAAAATTCAATTAGGCGAATTATCACCTTATCAGAACGAACAACTTTTATATTAAAAGTTTTTGTCAGCTAAATTTGCTTAGAAGTTATGAGCTGAAAAGTGATATTCAATTCCCCCCCCCCCCAATTTATCATTTCCCTATTACTCTGTTACGAATGAAGATAGAAAGAAACTTTCAATTAGGGGAATTATCACATAATCATAACTAACAACTTTTATACTAAAAGTTTTTTGACAGCTACAATTGCTTAGAAGTTATGAGCTGAAAAGCGATGTTCCTTCCCCCCTCCCAGATTATCTTTTCCCCATAGCTCCGTTACGATTGAAGATAGAAAGAAAATTTCAATTAGGGGAATTATTACCTTATCATAACAAACTACTTTTATATTGAAAGTTTTTTGACAGCAAGAATTACTTAGAAGTATAGATAATTATAATTATTAGATAATTATAAGATAAAGATTGCTGGCAAATAGTACGAGCCATAAAAATGTTTTAGTGAAGATTTTGTAACAATTAATTATTTAACTTTAATTAAGCAAATGGTTAATTTTAATTAATCAAACAGTTAATTTGATAATTAGTCAATTTGACAGATTACTTTAATTTGATATTTAACTAAACTTGGCGGGACCATGATTTGTTTAATAAAATCAATATAAAATAGCCAAAAAACGATAGATATTTAAATAAGAGTTCCCTTTATCCTTTTTGATATTGAAAAATATCTCCTTAAATTTAAAATTGTTTTGGGATTTTCTGCCTGAGTAATTGGTTTTAACCGTCGATGGAGATTTAAATTTACTGTTCAAATTGGCTGCATTCGTATCCTATGCTTTAAACACGTGTATTAAATTTGCCACTCACAATGTTTAATAATTTTTATCCTCTTATATGTTAAGAATTTAGTGACTATTATCTCTGTAACCAGGGAGTTCTCTAAATGAGCCCATTTTAGTAGTATTTAAGTGTTTCATGTCATGTGATTTTACCATATGACAAAGTAATGTTCGCACAATTATATTGTAACCTAGATTAAATAAATTAATTTTTAAATCTAAAGTCTTTTTTCATTCGTGTCAAGAGTCAATTTCTTGTTAGTGTTTGAGATCGGCTGGCTTAATGTTATCTAGGAGATATTTGCACTGCTGGGATGTTTATTTCTTTATGACTCCTACCTGTTGAATGATTATGTGTTGGGATATAAAAAAATTTGACCAATGCATTGGCCAATAAATCTAGCATAACCTTTTGAGTAGAATGATAAAACCTTGATATAGTAAAAAATTAAATGGAATGAATATATATATATATAGAATTACAGCGTAAATATTGCAATGCGTAGAAACAATAAAGTCATTGTCTATGTCTTTATTGATCAATATGTAATATTTCATTACTTTTGTAACATTAACGTAAAGGAATCTGCCTTTGCATTCAAGCTTGCCGAAAAGGGATTTCTTTTAAAATTAAAATCGTATATCCCTGTCAAGCTGTTGAACATACTCTGCTAAAATTTAAATATTTAGTTATGATACAATAAACACGTGAATATTGATTTGGCAGTTACGTATGAAATCATTTAAACGTTTTGGTTCTTTTTTTCATTTTCTAAATCCAAAATATATTTTAGTCAGTGTTTTCCTCTCACAATGAGTTAAACTCTGCTAAATTCTAAAGATTAAGATAAATATACCATTGGAGAAATCTTTGTCATGAAATGGCAAATAGACCTGATTGAAGAAAACGTAACTGCTATGTGTCTATGCTCATGTTTACGGAAAACATAGAGAAGGTATTCAGTTGACTCAATATTATTTGAAAAATTGTTATAATTTTTAGAATGAATTACTTTTGAAGCCGGTTATTAATTGAGAATTCTTTGCATATACGTTTGTACGTTACGACTTTTTATTTAACTACTTTTTAATGAAAGCAAAGATAAATGCTTTTTTTTTTATCAATACACAAGAATGTTTTAAAACGAGGAATTTTTGTGATGCAATTGAGAGTCTTTTAAAAGATTTTTGTATTTAGTCAGAAAAAAAGAGACTTTGAGTCTCTAGCATATATTAATAAGAAATTGTTACGTAATAAGTTGCGTACTAAACCCTGACTTCATATTGCATTAACGTGAAGAAAGACGACCCAGCGTTTTATATAAGGTTATTTCAAGAGAAATGTACTTATCATGAAAGAATGAATGTGTGTGTGTTCAGATAAAAATAATATTTTCTGTTGAAAAAGGCTGCAAATATGCTTACTAACATAAAATAGTAAAAAATTGTATTTGAAACTAATTATTTAATTTCTATAATTATAATATTCATCTCAAGATCTTAATTTCATTTCATATAAGCTAATATTTAAATATTAAACAACTATTTGTATAAACAGCTTTTTTAAATAAATGCAAATATAGAGGAATTAGGAAAGAGATAAACACTAAATGAGCACAAAAGGAAGAAAAATTCAACTCTTGTTTTCATCAAGATAACGAAAATTCATTTTCGAAAAATGATAAACATAGTTCAATAAGATATATTTGGAAACATTAAAAAACAATAAGTAAATACGCTCTATCGCAGCCGAGAAAAAAATTTAATCACTCACTACATGGAAGTAGTTTAACTGTAATTAAGACACAAGCGCAAAAGCATTAAATCTTGACAAAGAAATGATAAAAAAAATCGTACCCAAGAGGATATTTAGCAATGTGTTGATGTATAAAAAATTGATTATAGCTATTTTTTAAGAATTAAAATTCCATCTGATTTTACGGTGTTCTTTTATTTATATATATATATTCAGTCATGAATTACAATATTTAGAAACATTTTATAGCGCTTTCGAGAAATCTTGACAACGAGCCACTTCAGATCTAATTAAATTGATGGACCGTTCGACATTCGGGGCGGAAAGACAAAAAAATTTGAAGAGGGAGAGAGAATTGAGTACTTAAAATCAAGGGAGCAATAAAGGATTTTGGATGAGAAAAATAATCACAGTAGTTATTTGACTATGTGACTTGTTATTATTAGAGGTGTTATTTGTTTTCAGGGATGAATCTAGCTTATAGACTTACAACAGAAGTTTACTACTTAAGAATTCTGCTCTTTTTTTAGAATAAGAATTTACATTTCAAGAAGATTGCAAAATACTATCTGAAAAAAGGCTGTAAACACTGTTGGTAATAAAAGAAATTTTACTGTCACTGTGAATGACAGTTAAGAATGAATTCTATTTCAAATTATCAGGAAATCTACCTAGAGGGTCTTCGGGAAAGTTGTAGAATTTTGCTTGTAGTGTTGCATGCCATATTATCAGATAGTCCTCATTATAATGTACCAACATGATGTTGCTTTGGGTACATGCTTAGTGGCGGCCACAAAAAAGCGTGGATAACAATAAAGAATTCTAATACCTACAAGCTAGAGACACATTCAAGTAGAGGCCAAATGAATGCTTGCAGGAAAGTGAAGACACATTTTTATTTATAAATGATTTCATTTGGTATTTAAATATAAAGTATATTAAAAAGAAGAAGTAATAAAAAGAGTAGTAACGTTAGTAGCGTAATAAAAATCGCAACATAATAGTTTTTACTTTTGGAAGTCTCTCTTAACCAGATGTGTCCAGTTACATTCAAATATATTTCTCAAATAGGAAATACAAAATGGGAAAGATGATTATTTTAGAAATTGGTTAATAAATGATAATTTGTGGAGAAAAATATCAAATCGATGGTTATTTCATGATGAAATGTTAAAATTATCTCATTGTTTTTCACGGTATTCAGCTTCATATCATACCAAAATTCACGCTGGCATATGTTAACCTAGAATTTGCTTATGCCGAATTCAATTTTTTGTTAATATTGAACCCTGCTTAATTTTTTGAAACTTCTCGGGCTATTTATTTTAAATGTTTAAATTTTGTATAATGTTTTCATTCTATATTCCACTGCGGATAGTTCTTTGTAAAATTCCTCCAACAAAGTAACAGCGTTCTGCTGCTTTTACTCTCATGATTCATGCATTTACTTCCCAGTAAATAACTCTGCGATATGTTGAATATCTATGTTTTGACTACTCTCATTTTTATGATAGTATGCTTCGACAGATTTGAGTGTCTGAGAAGATTTCTAAATCGATATGCTTTTGAGAACACCTGAAACAAGACGATATATTTCCTCCTAAGAATTTCGTTTACGAAACATTTTGTCCATCATGCAAAGCAGTTTAACCCCTTAACTGGTATGCCCGTACGCCGTACGTACATCAAATTATCACAATTTTAAAATGAAAAACTAAAACAAAGTCATTCACAGACGCCATAAACGATACAAAAATTACGTAGAATCCATAAGCTTTTCAACTGTCCGTTAAGTTCTTAATTGAATTAAAATGACAGCGCATTCCCAAAATAGAAAGTGTCATCTAATTAGATAGTTAAGAAAACAAACCAGTTAAGGTGTTAATAAGAAATTCATCTATAAAACACCAGTATGCTTTTTAACTTTAACCTGAATCGTAAAACCATTCACATCCATTTTCTTTTTTTCCTTCCTTTTTCTCATTTCTTCTTTCTTTTGATACCCTCTGTAATTCTTTCTATTGTCTTTTTTTTCTTTTTTAATAAAAAATGTCCTTAAATTGTACTTTTGTATTATATATTGTGTATTTCTAATATAAAATGTAAATTTTAAAAATGTATTGTATATTTCTATATTATAATGAAAGTTGCGTGAATTTTTAGATGAAATTATAAAGGAAAGCCATTTATCAATTAAAAAAGAAAAAATTTGATAGAATTCATGAAATAAAATAATTTTCGATAAATCAGTGATAATTAAAACGAATTGATATTACAGTCAATGAATTAATTAAATATTATAATAAATTTAATTAATTAATAACACAACGGGGTAACAAATCTTTTTAAGCTTTATAATATTCACTAGCCGCCTTCGGTGACCAGCTGTTTGCCTGTAATATTAATAGCCTGTAGTTATGCTTACAACTTGGCGAATTGGCGGTTGTAGAGACTGAGGGACGCTGCCAAAGTTTTATTTTGAGATATATCTCGAAAATGGAGAGAGGTCGGTAGCAGGCGACCATTGATAGCATATCTAGACATCATAAGTTTTCATATCAAATAAAAATTGGCGTAATAGGTCCTATGGTTGGAGCTGGGGGACTGTCTCATAATTTTTACCCCACAGATAAAGCACAGTGGAGAAATTTTTTCTGATTTCTCTCGAAAATGGAGGTGTTGGGGTGCAGGCGACCATTGATGACATATCTAGACGCCATAGCCTTCCATATGAAATTGAAAATTATCGAAAACGGTCCAGTGGTTGAGGCTGTAGGATTGATCCTCTGGTTTTGCCAATTATCTCTACTAATAATAAAGGAGAATGTGTGTGAGTGTTGGCGCTCTACAGAGAAGACCACTGGACCTAGAGCTACGAAATTTGGCACAAACATACCTTGGAGCGTGGAAATGTGCACCTTGGAGCCCCCCTTTTTTGAAATTTTAATTAGAATTTTAATTAATTAAAAATTGAGCAAAATTTTAGCGTTTTTCCTTAATAACTTCAGAAAATATTACAGCAGAAAAATCATTTTTACGCCATCTGAAAAAATTAATCACCTTTCCAATGATATCAATCAAGTTGCTGTACGATTTTTTCTCTAATTTTAATAAACTTAAAAAATATTTTTTGGTATAATCTACAACAATACTTTTCATTGTTACAACACAATTCCAACCTTTTTCATTGTTTAAGCAAACATTTATTTGCGTGTTTCTCTAACATTGTTGAAAGCTAAGGTAATATCTTAATGTTTAATGCTATGTTTTAATCAGCGTATTTTCATCCAGCTAACATGCCCCTGGAAATAAAATATGCCGCGCCATTTTAAAGTTAAAATCAAATGCATATTTTGCAAGAGGAATGAGAGTGAAGTTAATGCCGACAATGTGCAATTTGATGTTGCATGACACAGCCAGTCACTTGACTCTATTAGGGATGTTCAAGCGGACAACGAACAGAGCAGGTGCAAAGCTACTGAAAGAACATGGGTTAAATGTCTATCACAATTTGAAATTTAAAATTGTTAAGGGAACCATGAATATTAAATTATGCTTAAGCGATTCAATTGAAATTATATTCCCGGCGAATAAGCTGGTCCCCGAAGGCGGCTAGTTTTAAATATATATATGTTATTATATTTCCGTTAATGATTTACAATCAGTCAAATTCGCTGGATTTTATTCAAAAATAAATAATAACATCTTGTTGTTTTTGGCTTTTTAAAAATTACAAAGCTTTATTAATTGAAATATTATAAAGTATAAAAACCTTCCGCAAACGAACTTACAGAAAATATTATTGTAATTTTAAAGAACTAGCATCTACAGAAGGCATTTTACAAAATGTCATAAAAAATTGATCTGTAGAAAGTTTATTTAAGAAAAAGGTAATTGAAATTTCCTGATAAAAATCAATTTAGTTATGAAACACTCAGTACTATCAAAGAAGCTGTATTTTTATCTGTGTACTGGTAGCTCATTACGATCGCGATAGGAAACAGAAATTATTTATGACTCTCTGATATAACCTGCGTTGCTTGGGATAAAAGTACTTTATTGTGTAATTTTTTTAATGTATGATTTTTAATAACCACCGAAAGTTAATTTTCTACATAACTTATTAATATTGGTTATAAGTACAGTGAAACCTCTTCGAACGGCCACCCCTGTATAGCGGCCACCCCTCTTAACGGCCAATTTTCCGTGGCACGGATTTTTCGGCCCATAGACCTAATGTTAAAATAACCCCTAGCAACGGCCTCTGAACGGCCGCCTGTTGGGTTCGCCCATCCTATTTTTCAGCAAAATCTACTTCATGTTTCTAACCTTAAGCCGAAAGGCTCAAGGTCAGTTTAAGGGAGGTCGTTAGTTCGTTTGCACGTCTTGCTTCCTATTGGCTGTTAGCGGATTCCGATAATTTTGGAGCAAAAATGTCAATCACGCTTGTTTTATTAGATGGTCAGCGGTCTGAGTTGCAACGATGTCGAAGCGCGTTTTCCTAAATCTCGAGCAGCGCATTGAAATTCTGCGTCAATATTAGAAGGGCAAATCGGCGAGAAAGTTAGCTGAATTATTTTACTGCGGAAGAACACAAATCAACAAAATCATTAAAGAAAAAGATTTGATTTTGAAAGAGTACGAAGACTTCAAATTTCGTGGTGTCGAACGGATGAGACACGAAAAGTATGTCAACATATACGAGGCTGTTTTGGAATGGTTTAAAACTGTTCGGGCGAAGAAAATTCTTGTCAGTGGACCTATGATGCAACACAAGGCAAAAGAACTTGCGGATGCTTTGGGAATTGAAAATTTCTCCGCCAGCAATGGGTGGCTGGACAGATTTCGCATACGGAATAACATTACTTTTCGATCACTGTGTGGCGAAGCAGCCGATGTCGACCCCAGTTTATGTGAAGATTGGCAGCAGCGTCTTCCACTTCTTTTGGCTAGATATGATGACGAGGACATATTTAACATGGACGAAACGGCACTCTTTTTTCGCGCTTTGCCCAATAAGAGCATGATTCAAAAATCCGAAGGAGCCAGAGGTGGAAAAATTCCGAAGGAACAGCTTACCATTAGTTTTTGTTTGAGCACAGCTGGAGAAAAAGAGAAACCCCTGGTCATTTGGAGATGTCAAACGAATTTGAAAGAATAGTTGTTTCCGAGAAGAGTAAAAACTTAAAACAGTCACAAATTGTATCCTTTTTTCAAAAAATGTAAAAATTCATTAAATAAAGTACTATTTTCTCTTTAGATAAGTCTCAAACTTCATTTTAAATAAGAAATATGCGTCAGATTTGTTTATATTATATATTATAGCAATTATCTTCTAATTGTAACGAAAACCCTTCAGAGCGGCCAAATTTTCTCGGAACGGAGGGGTGGCCGCTCAGAGAGGTTTCACTGTACTTCAAATTTTACTCACAAATACTGAAGTTATAAGAAAGTCTTTAATGAAGGCTGTGTGACAATTAAATCGTTAATTTTCCATTTGTGAAAAGCATGAAAATAATGGCACCATGAGCAATGCTGGGTAAACCAGCTAGCAAAAAGTGAACTATTTTATTTTTTCTAAAGAAAAGGTCACAAAAGTCTTCCTTAAGCTTCGTACTATTTGTGATAAAAAGTTAAAGAAAATTTATTGAGTAGTTTGAATTTAAATTCATCAACTGCACAGAACGTTGAAGCTTTTTCTATCTTGAAAATGAAAAGTATCCATCGCAGCACCGTCGAATCTCGGACCTATCGATTCGATGATCAGTGCCTTACCAGCCGAACCAGGGTGTCCTTACAGGTTCAGATTTCTAAAAGCGTAATATTATCCTTCCGTTTCCCTTTTATTTATATAAATGCCTCATAGAATTTGTGAGCCAAATTTGAAGAAAACCTATTTAGAAATTTGGATTTCTATTGGGTGCAAATTATTTAGGCGTTTCACTTTTATGGCATTACTGCTTAGCCTTCTAGGTTCGTCAGCACAAGCAACTGAACTGCGTATGAGGAGAGGAAAGATAGTTTTTAATTAATAAAATACAAATATTTAATTAATTGTCACGAAACCTTCACTAAAGCCTACCTCATGCTTCATAATATTTGTGAAAAAAATTTGAAGAAAATCTATTCTGCAATTGGATTTCTATAGCCTACAAAAAATGGTGTTTCAGTTTTATTTACTTAGATTATCTGAATTTATTAAAAATTTCATCAAAAACTTACTTATTAACTTTTAAATCTTACTTTATTATTTGAGAGCTAGAAGTACAAACTAGGCACTTAAAAATGGTTTAACAATTCGAATGGATTTCTGTTTGTTTTCCAATTCTTAGCACTTTAGATGTCATTTGTTGATCTAGCATTACAAATGAGCAAATTTTTATGTTGATAGCATTCTTTCTCAGTTAAAGCAGTCCATCATTCTTCGCCGAATCTCGGTTGATTGTTGACTTAGAACATTCTTTTACGAAAATAGTCGAAATGTGTGACACATAATTTCAGCAGTCTTGTCACTTCAATCACGACAATGATGCTCATAGTCGAGTAGTTCCATTTGTTCGAAAAGTATAAGAATAGTACCGATGGTTGCCAAGGAGGGTGTGAACCTCCACGTGGTAAAAATAGGCAATATGAGGCCACCTAGTCATGAAAACAGCAGTAAGTAGAGGCATGTCACCTTTGAGATTAAGTTCGCGCTCCCTGATTCATAGTCAAATGATCAGAGTGGAGCTTCAACTAATTGCGGGGGAGGATAAAATAAAAGAAAGACAATGTTTTTGTACTTATTTTGCGATTCACTAAATTAAAATGAGTGTAAGAGCATACAGCTTCAGTATTACAATTATGATGAAAAGTTCCAATCTGCTTAGGATATTATTTTTTAGTTTTTAATCTAGACTTCATTCTTTACGTATACAAATTGTACAAATATATACATATATTGTATAATATCATAAGATTATTTAATAATATTCTCTGTTATTTAGGTTGAAGCCATTTGTTTGTGACGTCAGTCATTGCAAAATTTTATAAAAAATCAAGACAATGTAAAGCAAATGCTTAACAAAAAGAGCAGTGTTTTCAAAGTTGCATTTAATCTTAGCTATACGCTATTTTTCAAATAAAAAATTCGCAGAAGTGCGTTGTTCTTAAAAATTATAATTTTTTCCATATTCAAACAGAAGATTTTAGTTTAATTCTTATTTACTGACGGATGTTGTGCATAAAATAATATTTTTGCTAAGTATTTCGTGATAACTTTATTAAAGAAAATATTAAATTTTTAAGCATTTTATCTGTTCTAAATTATGCGGCAGTGAAGTAAATTTTGATATTTCTCAAAAAATTCATATTTCCGGAGCAGTTTTCTTCTAATAAGTATCTCTTAGAATTTACTGCTGCAACGTTAAGTATCAATGATAAAACAACTCTGGCATCCTCCTAACTTTTCTCTATAGATTGTGAGCTAAAAAAATCCTAGAATAGCAAACTATATTTAGCTTTTTAAGCATGTCTGGCGATGCCAAAGACCTATTCTTTTCGTTTATCGCAAGCCACATGTTTTAAGTGACAGATAACCGGAAGGAGATGAATGGGAAAAGATCTTAAAAATTTTACGGCTTAAAAATAACGATTTAAAGAATCACTTTTGCTACACAACTTAATAACTAACTATTTAACTGTTCATAAAAATGCATTTACAGGGGCAGTTTGAATTAATTTGTTAAGTCAGAGAAAAATAGAGAGGATGGAAAACGTTTAAAAATGCTTTAACGCAGCCTTTTTCTAAATAATTATATTTTCTCAAAATATTGCATTTCACTTTAGTTACTGTATATTAATTCCTTTTCGCTCCATTTTGATCTTAAAGTTTCTGCCTCTCCTTCAATATTTCAGATGAACGGTTTTTTTTAACTACAAGTAATTGCTTCTTTTTTTCCGTTATAAACCTTGGTCCATTATGACATTTGAAAAATTGTAGTGGTAGGTAGAAATAACATTTTAGAAATGTCTTTTTCCAAAATGACTTACAGAATCTTTTAAAATAGATCTTCGAACTATTTTAAGTAAAAAAAATAGTTTCAGAAAAAGAGAATGATATTTTTCGAGGTGTAATACCGCATAATCTGTACATGCAACACTTGGGATACCCGGCTTTTTATTTTAATTTTAAGTAAAAAAATTTAAAATTTATTTTAGGAAATGACTTTAAAGATTGAGTCGAGTCGCAAATTCTAGGGTAATTATACAGCTTACTGATAAAATAGGCTTTACGTTGTTAAGAAATAATCTCTGCCGATTTCATTTCCATTTGTATCTTAAAAGGGAAAGTATATGTTTTGCTCGAACTTAAAAATTTGCTCAAGAGTAGAGAATTTTTTTCGCTTTGTTGCTGCGAAAATGAATATAAAAATGAGTCTATTATTGTTAATAACAAGTGCCGTAACAAGTTGACATCGTATATTTTCTCTAGTTGAAATCTATATAAATTTCACATTCTTTTTCAAACATCAAAACTGGTGTGAGGATCACATACTAAATTTTTCCACCTATCTCATTGGGTTTTAAGTTTGCGTGCTTGAATACAAACGGGCAAAGAGTTACATAAGCATAATATCAGAAACGGTTTTTTCTGTTTCCAAAAATTCCTTCTTCTTGGGAAATTTCAAAAGGCAACAAATATCGCGTACGATACGAATCGAATGCCAGATAGTAAAACCTGCTAGATGTTTTTAAGATATAATATTGGTATCAGCAAAATTATTTCCTAAATAATGCATCTAGGAAGTAAATATTTGGAGAAATTTATAAAATTAAAAATTAATGCTTCAAAGTTTTATGGCTATATTAAGGGGGCTCTGTTCTCCAGCCAGTTCTTGAGAATTGGACTCAATAGCTTCACTACTTCGTCTGCAATTGTCTATGATTGATTATACAAGATCTACAATGTTCGATAAGTATTTATAAATACTAGCAACACAATTCATATATTTTAACTGATGATTCATTAATAGAAATATTATAAGGATGCAATTTATTGATAAGTAACCATACTAAATTATATTTCTTTAAGTTAATTTGATTTTTAAAAGAGAAACTTGAATAACTATAAAAGTTATGCAATAAAGAGAAAAAAAAAACAGAATAAATAACTATGACTTCGTTTTTATTTTTAGTTTATAATTTAAAAACACGATAAAATTCTGACATTTCATGGTATTATATTAAATATGGATAAATTCTGAAAAGAATTATATTAAATTCATATACGTAGGATTTAAAATAAACTCGACACAATGCATTTCATAAAAAATCTGATTGATATAAATTTATTTTTTTATGCATAGAAGTCAGATTTTATGCATTTTGTTGCTAGATTTAGTCTTCTGAAATTACTGAATAATTTTTCGACATTAATTTTTACCGGTGAATACAAAGTGTAACAAAAGAGGATAAATAAGGGCAACATAGGAGAAAATATCTTGGATTCTCTATTTTTTATTTATTTTAAGTATTTTTTTCACTTTTGAATTTTTTTCTTGCGTCTTTATACAAATTGTGGCTAATTCTTTAATTCTTTTTGTGAATATAAAAAAGACATTCAAAATTCTCAACGAAATATATAAAAATGCTTATTGAGCAGGACAAAAGATCCAGATCTGTGTGCCAGTTTCATTTCTAAATATTGTTTTAGAGCATGCGGTATGCACATTCATCTTCATTTATGACCTCCATTTTGTTTTGTCATGAAAAAGAATGCTATCACTTGTATCTAAATTCTAGCACCCCTGCGCCCTATTCTTAGTTAAATCCTGGCAATCAACATTTACGCTCGTTAACACAATCATTGTGTTTGAAGCAGTGAGGAATCACTTCTTTAAGCTGACGACTGCAAAATTAATTTTAGATTTGTCGCTATATTAAGAAGCTTTAGCATAAATCACACCATTATAAAAGTAGAAGTTTTTTTTTGTTTTGTTTTATAGCCTCCTAGTGTCGAGCTTTTAACTTAGATACATATACAAATGTGCTTCAAAAATCCTTGGAACTTCTTTGGTTTTAAAATTAAATTAACAAAATCAAGAGTATTATAAATAATACCAATGAAGTATCAACAATTTTCGAATTTGAGTTTTTGAGCAAACTAATAAATTAATAATATTCTATGCTTTGCACAACAGTATTGAGAAATTAAACAAACTGCAAACCTGGTTGTCAGGAATGAGAAGTATTACTTTCATGCCCTCCCCATAAATAGTGTAGTGAAGACATTTTATAATGACAAACAATTTTAAAAATTTATATATTGTAGTGGTTATTAAAGCTAGAAAATAGATAATTAAATGATTTTATTTTTCATATGATAGTAGCAGTTATATGTATATAGCAGTAGATGCAAGAAAACGAGTTAAAGGCTTGATGTTTCTTTGTCTATTATGTTTTTATGTTTATAACTATTATTGGGACTCAGGACTGCATTATTAAATATAGAATTTCTTCAGGATGATAACTATATAAAGTCGTATTTTCAAATCTCTTTTATATATTACTCCAGAAATAGTATAAAAAACAAATACTTGCAACTGTGCTAAATAAAACTTTTTTAAATAATAAAAAATATATTATAAAAAATCATCAAATTTTCAGTTCAAATGTGTTTTAGTTAAAAGGTAGGATTATCACTGATCTATTCAAAAATTTATGGATCATGATTCTCGAACATTTTTCTTCTATCTGAAATAACAATTTGTTTCGTGAATGCGTTTTGAATATGAATGAGTGAAGAAGTAGTTATTCTCGAAATGTTCATATAAATTTATGATAAAAATTCACAAAAATTTTCGATAAACGAAACATTCAGCTTACGTTAACTTTGTTTGATATTTGTTTTCGAATAATAATTTCTTTTTTTATAAAATGTTACCGAGCACGAAAACAAGTGAGATAAAAGAAATTTAGGAGAGAATTTAGTGATATAAAAGAAAATCTATACACATAAAACTTTGTGTGCGTGTGTGTTTGTTTCAGCATCACTTCCGAGCGGCTGTGGTGATTTTGATTAGATTTGTTACACCTGTTCCTCATTGGCCAATAAAATATACTATAGGAGTAAATAAACCAAAACTCAATTCCACAGCGTCGGTTGGTGCAGAGCCGTACGGAGGTGATCCTGCGCCCTTGGCGGAACAGTCAAAGCTGCGCCCCCTATACATGACACATATTCATTAATTTTTCATCCCTTTATGATTTATTAAATAGGTTTAATAAAAATTAGGTATTCTTAAAAAATACGTTAATGAAGTATATTAATGAAAAATACTGAACACAACAAAATAAATGTATCATCAAATAAATTACACATATTTTCTAAAAGACAGAAAATAAAACAAAATCTATATCTTATTGCTTATTGCAGCTATTGAACATTGGCTTTTGTGTGATGCAAAATAAAGAAGATAATTTATTTGATTCGTACTATGTATAGTACATAAATTGCTAATTAGAAATAAAAGAACTTAGAGCTGAAATTAAGAATTGAGCATATATGAGCTGAATACAAATTTTATTAATATCAAATGACTTTTTCTAAATCAGAGGTTCCCAACCCGTGTTACGCGTATCCCTGGGGATACGCGGGAGACAAGTTAGGAGTACTCAAAAGTAATTTTGGTAACGGCGAAAAACACAAAATATAAATATATTCTAGAATTTCGTTTCATCAGGTTCGTTTGAAAAATGAAAATCTTGCGAGTTTGAAAGCCTATTTACGGAATAAGAAAAAGGAGAAAGTAGATTAATATCTAGTAATTGAGTAATTGTTAGTTTTCGTCTTATATTAATATGAAATTATTACAATGCTATTTTCATTTGTTTTGACGTTGAACAAATACTGTTTTGAAAAATGGAATAAAATGTAATTAAAAGAATCATACATTTTTATTAAGATCATAAGAGCCGTTTGATTCTTAAGCTAACTAAGTCCTTGCGGTTATTAATAAAAACTTCTTTTCGCGAAGAGGTGGTTGGGGACGAGGATTGACAGTAAGGGGTATTCAAGGATAAAAAGATTAATCAAGGGGTACGCGAGACAAAAAAGGTTGGAAATCGCTACTCTAGATGATTAAAAATTCAAAATGGTGAATTCACTGTAACATTTGGTTGAAAAGCTATAAATAGTTTGTAATGACTGTTAGTGAAAATTCAGGAATTATATTTTAATCACATTTTAATTTCCTTGCTTTGAGCGAAGCGAACTCATTTATTAATTCATTAAAGCTTAGTTTTGATACCTTTTCGTATTATTTGATTCTATGACAAGATTTCTAAATTTGACAGTCTACTTTCACACATACTCGACCTTAAGTAGTTTTTAATTATTTTTAATTTGTTGAAACTGCGTTCACAAGATGCAACTGTCACAGGCATTGTCATAAATATACTCAGTGCTATTTCGATGTTGGGATAAGCATTTGTTAACTCGTACTTTGAAACGACTTTCAAAAATCCAGATGGGCTCTTTCACCTGGAATTTGAAAGTAGCTACTTCGTTTACTAATTCCAAAGTACAAAATCTCTGTTATATTTGGCACCAAAATCAGCTGCACATTTTTCGAGATAAGATACAGAGCTTTCATTAAAGGCCTTTCCTGAAAGGAAACTAAAGTCAGAAGAAATGGTGTGATAAATATCTGCTTTTAATTTCGCTTATTAATCTGTCATACACTTTGAAGCATTCCAGCTCAAACGATTTCTCAGCGCAGATCAAGTGTGCCTCGTCTTCAGCCATCTCTCCAGCCATTCTTATTACCTTTCTTAATCTTTTAACAGTGAAACTGCTTTTGATGGACATTGAATCGCAAACAATTTTGGCAGCAAATTTATAAACTACTTCATCACGCAGATGTTAAATGTTTTTCGACAAACCAGATAACAAACTCGATGCTACTCCAAGGGTTGCACTCTTTCCTTGGAGCGATTTGTTATTGCAGTCCAGTTTTACTAATACTTCAGACCACATCTCTAACAGGCACACAAATTCATAATCAATCTGTCTGAGAAGGATCATAGCGCCAGATACTGTATTGGTGGTCCAGTTGGCTGTGTCATATGCTGCAACACTTTGTGTAGAATGGTAAGTTCTTCTGAAGAGCTGTCACGGCTTGACGCCTAGAGGACCATCTTGTATCACAGTGTCTCTTAAGCGTCGTTTTAATACAATCTAGTAAAGCCTTCCATCTTAAAGTAGACATACTAAAAAAAGATGAAAAACTGCAACACTTTAAAAAAAAACTAATCATCGGTACTGTCACTTCCGCGGCATGTACGCCAACGAGATTTAGACTGTGTGCTGCACAGGGTGATTTAATTTACCTTTTTCTCTCCCTGGTTTCGAAATAAAACATTTTATTGTTAATTGCACTGAGTTAAGCGTCTGCACAAGGTCAAACTGAACATCAAAAAATTTACAGATGGAAAAGTTGTGAAATATCTAAACTTCTTATTATATATCGAATGAAAGAATAATATGACGATTTGAAAAATAAAAGAAATAATCCTGAAGTAGAAACTAAATTTCCAAAAACAGTTTCAAGGAAAATGTTGAAAACATCATTTATAAAAAAAATAACTAACAGAATTTTGCAAATAATAAATTTTGTGAAGATAATAAAAGTTCATTTTCATTTTTTTCTTAGTCAAGATGTCAGAAAAAAAAAGAAACCCGAGTTAAAATAATTGCGAAATTAAAATGAAATTAAGAATCTCTAATTCGATAGCAAAAGAAAAGAAAGAAATGTATATGTCAATTATCTCATTATAATTGAAGAGAGAAAATATTATCATTACTGGCGAAAAAGAAAATATTTCATTGTATAAAACCTACCAAATGAAATAAAAATCACTTTATTTAATGAGATTGAGTTGAAAAATATATTTCAAAAAGTGTATAAGAAAAAAATGCGGGTGAGTGAAAATCTACTTTGGAGCTAGAGTAGTTAAATGTATCAAAGAGAGGAAATTTTATTCACCATAATGTTAACTATGGTTAAAGATCATGTGATTAAATATCACAAAAAGCCATCACCTAGTCCTGCCTTGGTACCAGGATCTACATTGAATGATCGGCCGCCACGACTTCATGGAGCACTGTGGTCCCCGCATAATAGCCCCCATTACGAACGGCTCATGTGACGACCCCCCATTTTACCGGGGTACGACCCGTCATCGGAGATGGACTTAAGATTAAGATTAAGCCCACCACCATTACTGTATCCACCAAGGGATTGTGAACCTGCTAATTTATACGATAGCTCTTTATCTTTGAACTTCGCCATGCTGGGATCATGTGATAAAATATACGATTATGTAAAAATAAGGAAATTAGTAATAATGTGATTAAATAAAGAAATAAGTTTGTCATTTTTAAATTGAAAAGTATTGTTGCAAATCATACATTTTTTAAATTTCTTTAAATTAAAGAAAAAATTGTACAGTTATTAAATTGGTATCATTAAAAAGATGTTTTTTTAATTTTAAAATTACGTAAAAAATTATTTTTTAGATGAATTTTTGAGAAATAAGGCGAAAAAACTGCAAAATCTTGCCTACTTTTTTATTAACTGAAATGTTAATTATCTTTTGAACTTTGAAAAGTTGATAGCGATTCTACTTTTGTTTTGAAGAGCATATGCGCCAAATTTCATCTATATCAAGCAAAAATGTCAATTTTTTTTAAAAAGAAAAATAACATTCATCTTTGTATACATTATTGTAAAGTAAAATTTTATGGTTAAATCAGTTGCAATTATCAAGACAAGTAAAATCAAGGAGATCATGAATTTGGTGTAGAATAGTTGCATTAGATTTTTTATGCAATAAACTCTAACACGAAATACCATAATATTAATTTTATATTTTGTTTGTAATCATGCTTTAGTATGGATATTTTTACTACTAATAAAAGCGCATGTATGCATACTACTGCTGGCGTTCTACATGGCAGACCGTTGAGCCTAGAGTTGCCAAATTTGGTACAAACTTACTATGAAGGGTGGCAAAGTACACCTCAGTGAGTTTTTTAAACTTTAATTAATTAAAACATAAGAAAGAATTTGTGTGGGGGGGGTGATCAAGATAATAGCCGGAAATATTATCATTTAAAAATAATTTCTATACCGTCTTATATTTCCAAAAAAAAATCTTTCAAATGATAACAGCCCAGTTGTCGCGTTATTTTTTTAAAAATTTGACAATTAAAAAATATGTTTATGTATAATTTACAACGATTCTGGATTGAAAGTCAAACCAATTTCACTGATTCGTCAAATAATTTTTTAATTTAATATTATATTAATTAATTAATTATTATTATATTAATTAATTTAATATTATATTAATAATTTTATTTAATATTTCTCTTAATGTTTAATTTAATGTTTCTCTTATGTTAAAGAACGTGAAATAAAAATTTATTTTGATTATTACAATATAAAACCTTCTTTTGCTGTAATGAAATGCTGCCATTTTCGTGGCTTTTCCAATTTTTTTAGTCTAATTTTTTGTTAAATATTTGCTACTTGAAATAAATTTACTTTTCAAATAGATTTGCTATATTATTTCATAGATTTACTTTTTAGCTGTGGTCTAAAATTCATTTTTTTACTTAGGGCAGATAATCTTCAAAGGAAACCATACTATCTATTTATTTGTAATAATTAGGTAAAACAATCAAGTTATAGCCAGATAAATAAAGTGTAATAAATGTAATTTAAATCTGAATTATGCATGATCGAAATAAAAAATAATTTCCATTGAATTTAATGATATTAAAGATCCATTCTGCCTAAGACTTTCTAACAATTGAATGTAAAAATCAAAGTCATTAATTTTATTAGATGCAGAACATATTCCCTTAAAATTTAGTTCAGATTAGCTTGCGAAAAATTAAATAAGTTGATGTTTTAAAAATTGGTTGGGATACATAATATATAATTAATAAAATGGGCGAATCAGCTGGCAGTAGAAGGCGGCTAGTATTCAATACAACAAAAACAATTTAAAAATACAGAAATAATTTGAGCTCACCTCTTTAAAACTAATTTATATCCTTAGAAAAGAATGAAAATGTCCAAGTATTTCTTTATGCGCCCACTCTCTGATGAAACAAAAACAGAAATGCAACATTTACTTCGTATTATTTGCTACTGAAGAAACACCAAAGGACCAATCGTCCAATAAGGACGAGGCCTCTTTCTACTTCCTACAATATAGTAAACAAGATAAAATAAGACCTCTCCGCCATGAAACACAAAGCTCTAAGTAAAAGCGCGATTCCTCTTTTCCTTTCAGCTTTTAATAGTCAAATTACGTGAATTTTTCCCCATCTATTTTACGACTGTAAAATGAGATACAAAAAAAGGAAGAAAAAGCATGTTGTTTTGCCATCTCTAGGCAAAAACCTCACCCATGGCCAAAGAAGGAACCATTTCGCCTGAAACTCAAAGTTCCAAGAAAAAGCGCTGACCCTTTCTCTCTCTCTCTCTGTAAGGGGATCACAATCAGAAAAGTTGGCAACTTGACCACTGGACAAAACAACTAGAAACTCCCGTAATTTTTAGTGAGCCACTGAAGACTTATTCTCAAATTCTTTTTTTATTTGCACAGCAGATAGTACCAATATAAATCTTAAACTAAGTTTTTTAAATGGTCATTTTTGCGCCCCCGTTCTGGCTGCGCCATTGGCGGGGACCAATCTCGCCACCCCTCGGTACTGCCCTGGGCTGGTGGGAGGGGGGAATCGATTAAATACCTGTAAAAAATTGACCGATTGACATGGAATTTGAAATCTGATCTAATCAATCCACAGGATGATAATTACTCCACCTTCCAAATCCACATCCTTCTGGAAAAAGTGGTGTAGAGATGTTAAATTATATGTAACAATCGACTGATAGAGATGAAATGTGATTTGCATGTTTCCACCAGTCGAACAAATCATATAGTGGAGTTAAATCTTCTCAGGATGATAACTACCCCTTAGACATGTAGAGGCGTTTTTTCACAACGGGTAAAATAATTTTGATAAAACCTAGTAAACATGTTTCTCATTGCTCAATTAAAAATACTGTAATGGCAAATAAGCCCTTACTGAGCCTTTTCTGGTTTGTGTTGAGAGTGAGAGTGAGTTATTGATCGTCATTTAGCAAATGGATTAAGAAATGACTTATTTTTTCATTTGTCTAGGTTTCCTAAAAAGAAAGATGCCCCAAAATGGACCTAACAACATAAGAAAGGTATTAAATACAGTATGCTGTGTAATCAAATGAAAGAAAATTATTATACTTTTAATTTGCTAATTATTTTACGGATAGAGTTATTTGCAGGTACTGTACCTGCGGATAAAACGCTATTTGCAGGTACTGTACCTATGAATAATTCGTTATTTGCAGGTACTGTACCTCCGGATAAAACGTTATTTGCAAGTACTGTACCTACGAATAAAACGTTATTTGCAGTTACAGTAACTACGAATTATAAGTTATTTGTAAGTACTGTAGCAATGGATAAAACGTTATTTACAGTTATTTTCCATTCTGTTATTTTGCACACTTGTGAATTTTAGATGAGAGTACAATATTTTAATATTTTAAAATATTGTATATTTAAAATATTAAAATATTTTAAATATACAATACAGGGCTTAATTATCAGTTAATCAGTAAATTCAATTAAACATTCAATACGGGTGGCGCCATCTATTAGTGAATTTGAGAACAAATCAGCACACTTTTTATATTTTATAGTCTTTAATATATAACGCATTTTGTTTGTAATAATGAATTATAAATTAATGACTAAAATGCAGAAAATAAATGTAATTATATAAACAATTCTACTTTTTTACTACTATACACTAATAAAAGAGTGGTTTTAAAAACAACTTTTAATCTTTTTAATTTAGAACTTATGCATTTATTAGAAGGAAATTTTAACAAAAGTTATTTTAAATTTGTCTGATAATAATTTGGGTTTCGAAAAAGGAGTAAAATTAAAGGAAATACTGAATTTCACAGGCATAACTTTAAAAAAACATTATCCGAAAAGCAAACTGCCGCATAAGTTGCAATAACAACATCCGACAGGATTCGAACCCGCGTTCTGCAAAACGTGACGCCGGTGCTCTAACAACCATACCAGCCAGGCTTCGACTTAGAATCGTACATGAATAGTTACTTTCATACTTTTAGCTCTGTTATTTGTTAAAGCTTTAAATGCCAGTTAATTCAGCCCTTTTTTTCAAAGAAAATTCACATTTTTGTTGAAGTTTTAAAACAATTTACATTGGTGTTAAAGAAGATTTATACTATTGACTTTGGATCTCCGTTAACTGCAAGGAGTTTTTAAAATTCCTTGATGATGAATAACTCATGTTTTAGAATATTCATAACTAGAAATTTGATTTTTTATTAAATAGCTGCAATTTCATCAACAAACGCTTCAAAAATATTTTGAAGCGTTTACCAAAAATTAAATCAGAATCATGGGAAACCAGATAACAGAAACCAAAAGCATCTCGGGTGTTTCCGCTGAAATAACAAAAAATCTCGCAAAATAACATTAAATTTCATAATCTCAAGTATGAAAAAGAACAATCTTGTAGAAAATAGGGAAAATAAACTCCCAAAAAAGTCATACAGAATGATTTTGAATTTAACAGTACCTGCAAATAATGTTTTATCCGCAGGTACAGTACCTGCAAATAACG
The DNA here is from genome assembly GCA_013235015.1 of Araneus ventricosus. Classification (NCBI taxonomy): domain Eukaryota; kingdom Metazoa; phylum Arthropoda; class Arachnida; order Araneae; family Araneidae; genus Araneus; species Araneus ventricosus. Next base: position 855,481 of record BGPR01000057.1, read on the forward strand.
AATTTTTCGTAGATATAGTACCTGCAAATAACGTTTTATCCGCAGGTACAGTACCTGGAAATAATCACTTCCTTATTTTATTAGAATTTGAACAAGATTCCATCAATAAAATAATATTGTTAAACACCGTGTTGTTTATATGATATTGTTCCGTTTCCTGTCACCCACAAGGTTTTGATACGGTAAATCCGGTATTCTGTTAGTTAAAATGGGCCCGTTGCACGTTAAATCATACGTAGGGGGCCGAATGTCCTCTCGTTGGTATGGTGCGGAAGTTTGGAGAGGGGGTGCCAGTCAGGTGTCGTCCTTGTCATCTGACCGCGATTCAAAATTACGAGGTCCATCACAAAATAACCCTCGTGTTGCTACAAAACGGGAAGTTAATATAATTAAACTAAACTAAACTGCTAGTTAAAAATAATTAAGATAAATTTACGTATCTTTAAAATAATACTACTGATTATTTTCCCATCAGTTCTGGGACACACGAATGCAAAACTTTGTGTGAATTATATATAGCCATGAAGAATTTCTTTTTAATTGGAACAGATAAAAGTTTAAATATATTTTAAAGCAGAAAATAGAGGTACCGGAGAGGGGAGGGAGGAACTCTGAAATATTGATTTTTTTTCGGAAGAGCCAAAAATCATACATTTTTCAAAAAATACTTAATAGCAAGAGACAATTATTCAAAATCATAAATTGTATTCAAGATGGATGATATAATTTAAAACTGACACTTCGCTAAGGGAAGAACGCATTAAAAAACTTTTAAAATTTGGTTAATTAAATTATATGATTCAGTACTTGCACACAATATATAAAAACGTAATGCATATTAACTAAAAATAAGATTCGCTAAAAATACATTTGGTATTTAATAATTTATTTATAATTATAAATATTATAAAAATCACTAGAACTGAAATGTCTTCTGCATACATTTGTTTAATATCAATGAAGTTCTTAAAAAGAGCCTAATTAATAATTTTACGTTCATTTTTTGTGATAGAAACGAATAATAAAGGCGATTTGAGATAAAAATGTTTTGTAATAAGATTATTAAAAAAAGAAAAAATATTTTTCATAATTTCACATTTTGCATAAAAATAAACTTGAACGATCTTGAACGTAAGGCAAATGCTTGTCAATAATTGTCATTAAAATATTTCTGTTTTGGAAATTGTACCTACAAATTCCTAAATAATGCTACTCTGAGTGTTTATTGGAGCGTGTCTTCAAAATTTAGAACTCTTTTGCCTATATCATAATATCCAACTTAACTCGTTTCTATCTAATATTATGAAGCACTCTTCTCCTTTCATTCATGTTCTAAATCGGTCAACGTTTTCTCAGAAATATCCATGAATATTTTTTAATAAATCCTTATCTTCATATACAATTCAGATATCAAAAGTATAAAGGAAAGTGATTTCCACACTTTTGGGTTCGATTGAACAAATGATTGGATTCTCCATAAATTCCAGTTTGGTAAGTAAATTCCAAAGCAAATCATCATGTTTTCATAATGAACGAAATTTTGTATTAAAATCATTGGCAGAAAAAAAAATTATCGCTTCAAAGTATATTTGACTAGAAATATATAGAAAATATGTGATTTTTCTATGTTCCATTCTCGCGATATTCCATATATACCTTCCATATACTTGTTTTTCAGTTGTCTTTTGTCATAACCTTCAAAATATGATTTAATTAATTTTCTTATAAATCATAACAAATGCACAGAATTTTATTGCTTTTACAATACTATTTTTTACTTTGAATAATGAACCTGTTTGTTATATATTAATAACAAATACATTAATATATAAGGCACAAAAACATATTAAATTTAATTTTTAAATTTAATAGTCACAAACGTATACATTTTTGCTGACAACTTATTCATTCCCTGAATGAATAAAATAAAGAATAGATTCTATGGCCTTTGATGTATTTGGAGTTTTTTTACTTAAGGCTATTATTTTTAATTTGAAAACAGTATTTAATTCCCGTTTGAAGTTTCGCTTTTGACCAATAAAAATACCACCCTAAAAGGTTTTTAAAATTATTTAAAACGGTTGGTAATAAAGGTAAATTCTAAACAGGCCATTAATTATAATACACTTTTTATCTTGAAGAAAAGCTGAACATGCTTTGGAAATATATTCAGAACGAATTGTGTGCCTTTATAAAAGAAGTCCTACAGCATATTAAAAAATGAATGATATTTTTATTTAAAATTTATAGTCTAAATACTTTACTAGAAGCTACATTTTTTAGCCAACAATGTCATAGATTTTTATCTGGAAGACATCATTTTAACTTTAATAAAAATAAATCATTCGAAGGGGTGTTAGGAAATGCCGTTCGTGTGACAAAACTTTGCGTCTATAAATAACAGAAAATCTAATATTCCCCTTTACAAAATAAATTCAAGACTAACAATAAACTCATAATGAATTCTAGACTTTTAATTTATTTTATATAAATAAAAATTATTTTTAATATTTTACATAAATTACCTTTTGTTTTGTGTTAAAACTACATCTTACTAGATCTGTTTTAAAATTGGGAATGATATTTTTTTCTTTAAAACTCATATTGTTCCAATTTTGAATAAATCTAAATTTTCCTCTATTAAGTTAGTAGAAAGTAGTTAACTTTTAAGATTTCCCGTAGCTTAAAAAGCAAAATATTTGCACTTTTAAAACAGTAATAGAAGGAAGAAATTCTTTGCACAAGAATGCATTTTAAAAAAGTAAAATGGGCAGTCTTAAAATATCATTTCTATAGAGCGAAAGTGTGGGGAAAAATATAAAATGCTTTTCTGATCACTATCAAATCATTTGGATTACGAATTTTATATGTATGCTATGTATTAAATGAAGAACTAGTTGATCTAATTTTCTGTGGTGCATAGTAAGAAGAATGAAATCGAAATACAAGTTATTAAAGATGTTTCAGTATGAAAAATATTTTCAAATTCTAGAGTATTCAACCTTTCAATGAGAACTGTAAACATTTTCAGAACACAAAACAATTTATTTCCCTAGTAATGTTACAAAATTGTTCATGAGAAAATGCCAAATTGCAATAAAAATTTTGAATAAATAATGAAATTAAGTTTCGATTAATAAAAGAACTCCTTAAATGTCAAAACAAAGATAAAGTTATCAATAAGATGTTCCAGCTCTCACAAATCTTGTGTGAATATCTCCAAACAAACGTATATTTTTTAGCTGTCATCCTCGTCAAAACATCGAAATGAGAAAATAGCTCATATATTTCTGTCCCGTTATCTGAATTCGGCCAAGAAACTCTTCAGCGTATTTTTAAATCTGTCTAAAACGGTTTCTTTGACTAGTGCAGTCTGGCGAAGATCTCAGAAGAGTTAAAAATATTATTGTCAGATCAGAAAGTGAAGAGGTCTTTTAAAAGAAACCGCCCACTTTGAAGGTGTACCGATTATCTAAAAATACACTACTAGATTGTCTGATTTTTTTCATTGCTTTTATTCCTATTTTTTTCATTTCAAATAAAGTTGTTGTTGTTTCCGGCTTCTCTTGGTATATCTTGAATACTCAGCATTTGTTTAAGTCGCAGATGACTTTCTCCACTTGTCGACAGCGCGAAATTTAAACTTGTGAGAAGAAACTTCTTCTGACAAGGGAATGACACGTATTTTCATGCTTGTTAGAGTTCTCTAATGAACTACAGACAGAAATTTTGAGATTAACATTTCTAATGGTAACCTTTCCTTCTTCTGTCGAGTGCAACTGCATGGTTTTTTTTTGTTGTTGTTGAAAAATTCTCCCTTTTCCTCCTTTGAAATTTATTTATTCATTTCTTGTTGTAATTAAGTCAATAAATTATCGTAAAGTAAAAAGTCGATATTCAAAAAAATATTGTTTTATAAAAGTAAGAAAATGAACTTGATACCTAAGATTAATTAATAATTTTTTTTTTATAAAATAGCATTCTGTAAAGACTTCAGTTTGCATGAATTAACATGAACGTTAAAACTACATTACAAGCTTTAGGTGGCAGTTTTCTTAGTTCTTATGCTTGACCAGAGAATCTTGCTTGCTTTTAAGCAAGAAGACTCTTTTTAAATTTCCGCGCTAGAGAAGGTAATTTAGCGATGACAGTTTTATTTTCTTCTACTCTTATTCACATCGCATTATTTATTTGCATCTTGCCTAGAAAACTTCTGTGATATATGTTCTCAAAGTGGATTTCATAATCATCCTCAAAAAGGTTTACTAGCATATTCAAAACAAACACTTAGACTCTTAAGCAATAAAGGATTTGTGTACAATAAATTCAATGCTTAGTAAAAGAAAACAGTGAAAATAAAATAAAGCGCATCCCAAAATACAAAATTTATATTTTTGAGGACTCATAGCAAAATGAGGTATGCTAACTTTTCGGGACGTTCTGTTGCATAGGTGCACCCATATTCAACTTTAAGCATAATTCGTAAAGTGAGAAAAATTTGCAGTTAATATAGGTAAAATGGTCCACATTCAGTTGTGGAGAATTGTGGGGATACAATCACGGAAATTCAAGTTTTACAGTGAACATTTGATCATGAGGGCATTTAGGACACCGACTAGAAAGTGACGAAGGTGAAGATGATTTGGGCTCACCCTGTTTCTCAGAAAACTGACTGTGATTTGCAACTTTTGTCAATTGTTTTGTTTGCTATAAGCAATACTTACATGCATTTTCGTAAAAATAACCCCTATATTCGGGAAGATAAAAAGGTTTTCTTAAAATTTACCAAATTTTTCCACATGGTTTTTGCTTATAACATGCAGAGTTTTGAGGCAAATTATACAAAACTTGCAGAATACATGGTAATGTTCAAGCGAAGCATTCTATTTAAATTCAAAGTAAATATTTTGAATATTCAAGTAAATATGAGTATTTGTAGATAATAATTTTTAACTGCGCATGTGCGAGACATAATATAATTTTTCTTTCATAACTTAAAAGCCAGATATATAGGGCAGATTATATAAAAATGCCAACTCAATACAGTTAAGGTTCAGCATCGGCATTATAGCGAGCTGAATTTCAGTTGCTCTCTAGGAGAAGATAAATGATAAAGGTTTCTCAACAAATTGATATCTTTCAAATTTGATTCTTCTCATGGGTATTTCACATGTTTCTAATCTTTATATAATTCAATATAACTATTCAAAGAGTCAAGTTTCAAAAATATCAATTTATGGAAAAAAATTCTCCTCATTTAGCTTCTCTTAGAGAACAACTGAAATTCATTTGGCTGTAATGCCGATATCTTCCGGAAGATTAATTCTATTCAATTGAATTTCCACATGTCTTTTTATATAAGCTGCCCTATAGATCTGGCTTTGAAATTATGAAAGAAAAATTTTATTATGTTTCGTAGATGCGTAGTTAAAAATTATTGACTACAAATACTTCTATTCCCTTTAATATTCAGAGTATTTACTTTGAATTTTAGTATAACGCTTGTTTGGCATATTGTCATACATTCTGTAAGTTTCGTAAGATGTGGTTGAAAACTCTGCATGCTATAAGCAAAACACGCGTGGAAAAATTTGGGAAATTTTTAGAGAAAATCTTTATATCTCCTGAATATACGTGCTATTTTTATGAAAATGTGGGAAAAAAACAAAGCTATTGATAAAAGCTGCAAATCATTATCAGGTTTCTGTGAAACAGTGTGAATCCCAAACAACTTTCATCTTTTTTTTGTTTTGTTTAGTGGTATAATCTATGAGGTAAACATTTGATGTCTTAAAAAATGTTACTACAGCAACTGCTATGTTTCACAGGGTCGCAGGTAAGTTCCTAACATTTCACTTTCTTTGCTCTATGATCAATACGTTAAATAGATGGAACACCATAGGTTTAATTTTTTTCTTGTAGGATTTTTCATTTAGCTTTGCCCATTTATATCTCTTTTTAAAATATTTAGCAGCTAAATAAGCTTAGAGTAACAGACAAAAAGGAAGAGTTTAACTGCAAATTACTTTTTATTATACACGAATTATTCTAGATTTTAATTGTGCTGCTTAAAGCAATAAAAGCATTATTACAAGAAACTCCACTGGAACAGCATGAGTTCCATTTTATCTCGTTCAAATCCAAAGTCAAGTTCCTATTATTAGACAGCAGCCTAGAAAACAAGATCAAGAGTTGGTTTCATTTTACATTCCACAAACCACCCTCCAGACAATAAACTTCTGTCTCCTATCCCTCTCTCCTTCCCTATTTCTTTAGATTGCTAAGTAAGTCAACAGTTCTGTTGAGATGCCAAATTGTTTATTAGAGCGCAAGATTCTGCTGTTGAGAGACCGTATGATTGCTCCCCCCTTCTACATGTATGACAAGTGACACGTGGAAGGTTTCTAGGAAAAGAGAAAAAAGATGTACTAAACATAGAATAGTTTCTTTGTCACCTTGTCTTGCATCGGTGCAATATTTTTGCTATTTGATTCTATCAACCCACCAAACCACAGGTTTCCAAAAGAAGAAAGAGCTATGTAATTAGTTTTAATGAATTATTAAATTTAAAATAATTTCCTTCTATTTAATCTTAAGAGCTTAGCTTCTTTGGAAATAAACTTTAAAAGATGAAACATCGGTTCCTTGTCAGAAATCAGTTAAATCGACTAGTAAAGACGTTTCTCTATTGACAAAGAACATGTAAAACTTTAGCATTATATCAGATTATGATCTTTGATTTGACTTTATACAACAGAACTTCTTGGTAAATCATAACATTATTAGGTCTTTAAATTTACGTTTACAGACATGCATAATATAAATAAAAAATTCTTCTCCAACATCACTTTCTATTTTTAAACTTCGCGAATAAAAAAGTAAGACAATGAGTGATTGCCGTGCAGGGGGGGAAGCATTATTATCAACGAATAGCCAATACACCTATTCGACTTTCTGTATTTAGACCTTCTTTACTTAACAGTAAAAAATGAATTCTATTTTTATATAGTTTTTGTTAGCTTATATATACATTACAGCAGCTTATTATTATTTTGTTAGATTAAATATACATTACAGCATCTTGATTATGCTGTGATGTATAAAGGATAGAAATACTAAAGTGATAATTTGTTATGTTGAATTCATGAAGAAAAATGCATTGCAGATTACATTGACTATGTAGAAACAAATAATCGGGATCAAATAGCTTTAGATGTCCATTGTTAAATGATGAGAAGAGACTATATTTTAACCATCAGACATTAACATTCCGTTGCATCATTAGAGGTTTAGTTTTAGCATCATTCACCAGAGCGCTTCATTAAACTAAAACCACAAAAATTTAAAAGCGAATCGAGAAAAAAATCAAGGATTGTTTTTGTTTATATTCAGATCCTACTGAAATAAAAACAGCCGTAAGCACACTTCTTAATTTTTTTCTATTCAGTCGCTCTCTCTGTTAGAATTTATATTTTGGAGTAAATCATCCTTATAAAAAGGATTGCCTTAAGTTCTTCGAGATTTGATTTCAGAATAACTATCGCATGCGTTACCTTGGATTAAATTTTTTTATTATACCAGCTTTCATGTAGCTTTGTCTCAATGCTAATATACAGGGTGTCCGAATCAAATGCCCCTAATATGGGGAGGTCGCTATACTTAACAGAAAATTAAAATACATAAGAAAAATGTAAAATTAGAAAACAGTACTCACAAAGTTTTTATTAAAAAATCAGTGCACTTCCACGTGTGCTCTCTTAGTATCCCTGAGGATATCCAGCTGGAAGTCCAGTTCCAACAAAATGCTCGAACATCCGTGCCCCAGCATCTTGTTGGAAGATAACAGTGGGTTGTAAATGTTGTATTTGGGGTATTGTGTAAATTTGCAACATGTCCAGGTAAGTGTTTGCCGTCACAGAAGTCTCAGCAAAGACAAATGGTCCTATGACTGCATCATGTGAAAGAGCACACCACACATTGATTTTTGGACTGTTTCGTTCTACTTCCTGTACTGCATGGGGATTTTCTGAGACCCAAATTCTGCAGTTGTGCTTATATTCACTTTGCTGCTCACATGAAATGTTGCTTCATCTGAAAAAATGATGCGGTTTAGAAAATCGTGTTCATTTTCGATGCGAGATAACATCTCCACATCAAATGCAACACGCTGCGGCAGTTTTTGTACAATTTGCATTTTGTACGCATGCAGCCTCAGTTTTCATATATGCGCGAAAAATAAAAATTGTCGCCAAAATCTGAGAATTCAACAGCCAATTTTGCCAAATATCGCCAACGTATCGCTAATAGATTTTTTTTAATTGACTGTTCAAATTAGGGACATTTGATTCGGACACCCTGTATAACACATCCCATTTCATACTATTAGCCCACTATTTTTCAACTAGTATAGGGTGCGAATAGTATGGTGCTTAAATAGATCAAAATCGTCTCTGAATATAAATACCGGAAAGTAAACTCCAGGTATTCAAATACTATACGCTTTATGATAATAAAAGGGGGGGGGAAAGGCAAAGATAAATATACTTACTAGTCATGGGGTTGATCAGCCGCTGAAAAATAAGAAACTGAATTATTAATAGCTCTCATTGAATCAATATATTTTTGAACAAAAAACTATTGTTAGCGTGATAAAAAGAAATTTATATGAATCACTTTCATCTTCGAGAAGCTTTACTAATATTCTTTATTTCTTGTAATTTTTAACGTTTACTTTAAATTCTTTTCTACAGTTCCTTAAAGGTCTAATTATAACTAATAAATAACATATAAAAATCCATAATCACAGACAAAAACAAACACAAATAACACAATTTTCAGTAACAATTCAACTAATCTTAAAACGAAACGAAGATAATTTCCTTGAGGAAAAGAATTGTAGAAGTTTATATAAGAGATCTCAAATTTACTCAAAAGGCCAATTTTCCAAATATTTTATTTTTTATAACGCAAAAATAGTTAAATTGTGAATGTTTTAATCAAAATATTATGAGCAACTTTTGCTTCTCTACACGGTTTTTAGCCGTTTTACCAAACATATTTTATATTTCTTCGAAGCATTTCATTCATTAACACATACAACATAATTTGTCCATAGAGTTTCAAATTAAAGGTGTTAATAATTCTCAAACTCTAATCTGTTTTGAATAAAATGAAACAAAATTTAATTTTGGCAAAATGGAAAGTTCTTGAAATCTCTCTCTAAATTAAGAGAGTGTGATAAGTATTTGAAGTATTGATTTGATAAGTATTTGAGTATATAAGTATTTGAAAAAGCTTACTTCGTCGAAAATATGTTAAACCTATTTTTCGACTAGATACATTTAAGACCAAAAGATTTCCACAATAATTTAAAAGAAATACATGCAATGTTATAGTATGGATTTTTCTACACTTTAATCAAGTATAACTTGATCCATGTAAATATTTCGCTGATCTTTCAGCTTAGAGTTTAAACTTCTATTTATTGCTGTTGCTCTCATGAAAACTAGCTCTGTTTGACTTCTTTAAAAAATTTTTAATCAATATTTTCGTTTGAACTCAGATACAAAACATTTGGTTTAATATAAGATAGGTGACAGAAAAATGTGAACACCCTATTGGATTTGCGCATTTTCTCGAATATCTTCAGAAAAGATGAATGAATTCTCCTTAAACTTCGATCATGTAAAGAAGAGGCTTAATCTCATAATATACATTGGCGATTCGGTCATGAGGGCATTTAGGGGACCGAACGGAAATTGACGAAGACAAAAAGGGATTTCGGCTCACCCTGTTACACAGAAAGCTTATAATGATCTGCAAATTTCATCAATGGTTATGTTTAAAAAATATCAATTTGTGCAAGAACCCACAACATTTAGCTTCTCTTAGAGTGTTACCGAAATTCACCTCGCTTCAATGCAGATATCTTTCTGAATGTACACCGTATTGAACTGGAATTTTTATAAAAGTTGCCTCAGAACTCTGAAGTTATGAAAGAAAGACTACGCCACGTTTCGCACATGCGCAGTAAAAACTTTTTTACTATAAATACCCATATTTCCTGTAAAATTCAAAGTATTTACTTCAAATTTTAATACAATTCTTCTTGAACATACTGTCAAATATTCTGTAAGTTTCAAATAATTTGAATGAAAGCTTTGCATGTAAGCAAGAAACATGTGAGAAAATTTGGGATATTTTAAGAAAACTTTTATATCTTCCTGAATATTCGTGCTATTTTTACGAAAATGCATGTAATGCGCATAACAAACAAAACCATTGACAAAATTTTCAAATTTTTCTGTAAAGCGGGGTGAGACAAAATTCCTTTTCGTCTTCATCAATTTCCGGTCGGTCTCCTAAATGCCCCCGTGACCGAATCTTCAATGTAAATTGTGAGATTAAGCATCTTCTTTACATGGTCAAAGTTCAAGGAAAATCCATTCAAACTTTCAGAAGATATTCGAAAAAATGTGCACATCCAAAGGTGCGAAGGTGCCACGAGGAAAAAGGATATGATGTAATAGCGTAGAATAGGTGAACGGATAGGAAATTTCTTAGATATCATATGCACTTACGTTTGTCATGTGACTGTGACGCCAAGCGAATTGACTCTAACAAAAACAAATGGGTGAAATCGTTTTAAATATGTGAATTTTGATTGAATTTTTACATTGTTTTGATGCTTATTTTGGAGTAGCAGATTTTTATTTCGATTCATTTTAAAATATAAATTTCAAACATTAATATAGTTTTTTTTACTTTATAAACCAAAAAAGAAGTAATAGTTGATGCACTCCTAAAACTTCTTCAGTTAGTAAGCTTTGACGAATTGTCTTTTTAGAATAGCTGTTTCTTTTTCATGCATTCTCTCTGATAGAGGAGTCTTGGTTTTAAACCAAAATAAAATTTGCAAATATAAACATTTTAGCAGGTTTTTAAAAATATTTATTTTTATATTATTGAGTGATCGGAATAGATAGTTAGTCCTCATACTTGTTATCCATTTTAAGATTTCTGTGAAATATTTTAGTTGCAAGTGGATTCTTTGTAGGTCAAAATATTTTTTAAAATTATTAACTGTCATAAATTTTAATTATATAGTAAAATTAGGTTTTAGACATGATCAGGTCCAACTTTAGATATGATTAAATGTCTCAGCAATTTAAACTGCAGACCTTCCAGGTTCGAATAATATAAACTTATACATATAACGAAGCATCAAAATGCTGCAATATTCTAATGCAAATTAAAGACACTAATTTTTTTTTTTATTTTACAGCTATTATTTTTAGCATCTTCTCAAAACATGGCATTGTTGGCCCTGTATAGTGAATGAATTTGTAAAAAAGTTCAGGCGGGTTTGAAAAATCAGCAATACGAAGATTATGTTTCTACTCACAACTAATAATTAAGACTGGATTATTTAAATCATTGATTATTTTTAAATTTAGAGCTGAGAGACAATTTTAGAGGTGAAATGAATGAAAAAACATCAGCCAATCTAGTGATCAAAGGAAAAACATTTATATTAATAAAAACAGTGTTCTCTTTAATTTCTTGTAACTTTGGAACATTTCAAAATATTAACAATCTAAAATAAATCGGTACCATTTGATTTATTTTAATAACAGCAATGTATCATTTTCTTTCACTTTACTCTATTTCTACTTTTCCTATTTCAGAAATTACTACAATTATTCAGAATGAAGTGTAATTAAGTTAGTTGGTGTAATAGGCTGTAGAAACTTACAGTTCCTTTGAAATGCGCATTGCTGATATGCTTTTATAGAAAATATTTTGAGGTTACTATGTTTTCGTATGAATGAAAATGCACCATAAAATAATTTTTCGTCCTTTTTTTCATCTACGGCTAACTCGAATAATCAGCTTATTCATGAAATCAAAATTAATCAAGATGTTGTTTGAGGAATTGCATCTTTATCTTTTCTTGCAATAGTAATTAAAAAGATGCATTGTCGTGAGATCGGGATGATTTGTTTATTATTTTTTCTAAGTAACTAAAATAGCTTCTTCGTTCAGAATGCTTAAAAAAAAAATCGAGTTAAGATCGTGATGACGCATTATTCCACATAATAAATCAGCATACCTACTTACGGATTAGTCCTCTGCTAACCTAAATAGTCTAAAAGTAAAATTGAAGAAAAAATGTCTAGGAGAGATGAAGTTTTTCATGAGATTGGCAAATTACCAAGCATAACACCATCTAGATTTTGAGCTTCTGATTTCAACATATTTTTTTTCTTGGAGCCTATTTTTCCCTGTCTTTTTTGAAACCGTTTTTACTAACCACTTCGGAATAGATACCTAAATATTTTGGCGCCTCGTAAAGAGATACATTTATTTTCTGTTTTGAGGAAAGAAATACCACTTTGTTACGAATGAAATGACGACAGAGAACGGCTTTGACTTTCTTACTGTCCATTAAAAAGACCAATTTCAGTTTGTTTCCAAGTTCCTTTTAAAGTTAAATAATTCTTGTTGAATGGATTGGTGCTTATAATTCACGAAAACGAAAACACTCGAAAACGTTTCATTAAGGACTTAAAACTTTCCGTGTTATTTTGCTTTAAACGTTCCCCTTCTTTCATGTTTACATTAACAAAGAGCTGAGAGACAGACTTAAAAGTAAAGCATGTTCAACTGTACTAAAGGAAGATTTTTTTTCAAAATAAGGTTCTTCACTAGGCTCAGTTTCTGTGGGATTCGTTTGCTATATCTAGGCTATCTTTCTGACCAACCTTTGTTTCTTTTCTATTCAAATTCAAGCTTCATCTATTGCTGATTATATTTCTTCTGCGTATATATGAGCTAGAAAATAATTTGAGGTTACGCTTTTTCATATTTTCTATTATGTTTTTTATTTACCTGAGTTTATTTTGTGAACTCAAGGGGAGAAAAAAAGTTCCACAGAGAATTATTTTGGCACACGCTTAAACAAACAATAGCATATGGAAGGAAATAAAGCCCTGAAAAATGTTCCAAGACGAAAAATTTCTTAACGGGTTGTTTACATAAATCCCACACTAATTTCAAAATTTCAAATAGCAACACAGCAATTTATGTTATATAATATGAGCAAATAAAATTTTAGATCTCTAATGCTAAAATAAAATTACGAACTTTTATAATTTATTTTGTGAAAGAGAAGTTACATATTTAGTGAAATTTTTTGTTATGTTAATATGAAGTAGTCTTCGCTTAATCCATTTAACTCTAAATAATGCATTTGCAAGCGATATAACTTATCAAAATTGATGCGTAATATATCATCAATAGCTTAAAATATCATCTTTTATTTATTTGTTTCTCATGCTCCATTTTATATAACATTCACTAAATTTCTGTAGTTAGAAATATGCTGCAGTCACAGTGGAATATGTCAACACAAATGGGTATGTCATCTGAAATAATTTAAATAACACAAAAAAATTCC
>BGPR01000057.1:868949-939013 GCA_013235015.1 Araneus ventricosus
AAATGGGTATGTCATCTGAAATAATTTAAATAACACAAAAAAATTCCTTATAGCTTCTATTATATATATATATATATATATATATATATATGAAACGTTGTACCGTTAAGTGAAGTGTAGAGGTAGTTAGTTGAAGAAGATTGCAGTCGTTAAACGTCTAAAACATTTTGTTCCATTTCGAAGATAAGCAAAATCAAATAAGTTATAGAGTACTCAATAATATATTAAGATTAAACGTTTAAAAGATTAGAGGAATATTAAATCCATGGCCAAGAGTGGAGAATTACGCCTAAAAACGGCGTGACTGCTCAATGCGTTACATGATTACGAAAGAGAGAATTACGCAGACGCGGAGAGTTTTTATAATACCAAAAAGGGAAAAGTACCGAAGTTGAGGCTCTAGAAATGTTGCGACTCTTGCGAGTCTATGTATCCTATCGTTTATATACCCTATCGTTCATATATATATGTATATAAACGATAGGGTGTTTGGTTCAAAAGTTCGACCTCTCAAGATATCATTGGTTTGAAAATACAAGGATATTTGGGTTGAATAATCCATTTCACTTTTAGATATAACTAGTTGTTATGCCCGGGGTTGCTCGGGATTAAGATACTTTCATGCCTAATATTTTTTATGTAAAAACTACTTTTGTATGAAAAATTATAATACCCAAAATTCTTTTATCGTCAGAAACATTTTTTAATTAAGATGAGAATATCAATTGAACCAGACGATTTTTAAACTTTTAATATGGTGTAAAAATAGTTTTTGTGAGATAATACATATTTTCGAAAAATATCAAGGAAAATGCCAAAATCTTGCTTATTTTCCGATTAATTGAAATTTTAATTCGCTTTGGGGCTTTTAAAAGTTGACGGGGATTTTTCTCTTCTTATATAAAATATATTTATAAAAATAAGCAAAAATTTCAGTAAATAAGGTAAATTAGTTAATTAGTCTAAGCGTTGCCTATCAACTGAGTAGCTATAAATTTGCGTTATTTCAATATCGTCTGCATGTAATTAATTATTTATTAAATTTTGAAAAATTAATAAAAATTGAAGGAAAAATGTAACAGACAAAAAATGGTATCATTGAAAAGGTAAAATTATGAACTTTAAGATGGCATAAAAATATGTTTTGGGGGATAATTTGCTCCGAACTTGCAGCGGAAAAACGGTTTCGGTTAATTTCTAATTAACTGACTGTTTAATTAACTTTTTCGCTTTGAAAAGCTGATCTTTTCAAAGTTCTTCCTCTTCTTCCTCTCGTCTTGAATAATAAGTGTGCAATGTATGGTTGAAATCGGTCCAGTGGTTTAGGAGGAGATGTGGAAAATAGCCACATACCTATCCACATACCCACAATGACTTTTATTTATATTATGATTGTAAATTCTCCATCAATATTAAATACCATCATTTTTATAATATTTCTTTCAAATAAAATCGCAATTTGCCGAAATGTTTTGCTTGCTGTATTGAAAGTGATGAAATTGATAGATAGGGCAACTTTCCCATATTTTAACCTTTAATATTTTCCCAAAATTTGCCACGATACCAGTTTCCTCTCGACTTTAGTACTCCTTCATTAAAGAATTGCAAACTGAAAAATATTATTTTTTAAAATTTGTCCTGGGTCTCATGTAATTTCAAAAGAAATTTGCTGTATTTTGGGAATTCAAATTATTGCATTTCTACTAAAAAAATCTTATATCATAGTATAATTCAAGTAATTTTAGAATTTTATTTCTATTTTGAACCACCTTGTTTTTAAAAAAGAAAAAACTCATTTCAGTTGTAAATCCACTTCGTACAATGCAACTACATGAGAGGAAAGAAATAGAGATTGGAAATTTAATGCTCTAATATTAACTGTCGTTAATATTTGAACCTAAAATATTTAATTTCCAACTTTAAATCTTTGGCTTTTACATTTAGCTAGAGATAGATATAGTACATTTCAAACAAAAATTAATTATACTTACGACTAAAATTTAGATTGATGGATGCAGAAACTTCTCCATATTTGTTTTTTGCAGTCACTTTATACATTCCTGCATCTGTTTCGAAAACATCGTTCAATTCGAGAGTAATTTTGTATTTGTTTGGCCCTATTTCTTTCGAGGTTCCTTTAGTCCTTTGATCATCGTGCAAAGCCACATCTCCTCTGTACCACTGAAATGAAGCCTTGGGATTAGAGTGCAGCTCGCACTCGAAGACGAGTTTATTACCATCGTCTTCTTCGCGCAACGTCGGCTTCTTCGTAAAAGTGGGCGCTATATCTTCGTCTGCTACACCCATCTTGACCCTTCAGACGGGCGGGTCAGAGGGCCCTAGAGTTATAACCAGAAGTTTTCCTTTTCAAACAGAAGATTCAATGTCTTCCATAAATGAAATTGGTGTACCTGAAAAATAAAGAAAGAAATTAAACTTAGGCTAATAATGTTTATTGACACAAATAAAAAAGTTCTTTCACTCAATTGAGCACAAATATTTTAATAAATGGCTTACACAGACTTCAAAGCATACGTTTATTTGTGATATAAAATATTATGATAAAGTGATTGTAGTCCTAGAAGGATAAGAATATTCTTTAAAAGTAATATTGTAATGAATTTACAATAAATGTTGTTCCCTAAAGAGATTCATGCAAACTACATAAAATGAAATTTTACTATTTCTGCTAAGATTACTTCCAGAGATTTCTGTCCCGGAAAATAATTATTAAGAAGTAAAACCAATTAGAAAGTAGCAGTCCCTAAACTATAAGAGAAAATGCTTCTCATTCTGATCAAGACATATTATAAAACTTCAAATAAATTATGGTCTCCATGTTTTCAAAAACATACAAGGAAATTGTTTGTCATACTTTTTTTGCTGGTTAAGATCTTGATATATTTTTCCATTCAAACTTCAACACTGTTTCTCTCATCTAAAAGAAGGTAAATGCCTGCCAAAAGCATTCAAACATGGATTTCGTTTCACAATTTTTAAAGTTAACAGTTATTGTTAGGAAGATTCCTTATAGGAAGTCTACCTATTGCAATGGTTCTCATAACACGACATCCAGAAAATTTCTTCAGATCTTTACCGATCATGACCCCTAGAACACACACACACACACACACATATATATATATATATATTTCCAATGTTATCTTGTGAACAAAATAACTGGAGTAATTTTAATTTAATTTTAACCAGCTTGGGATATGCTCTAAGGATAGTGAAAATCTTGGTCGAGTTCGTAGATGGGCTTTCCAGCTCAAAGGGGATGGAAATGGTAGTGGGGGTGGGGGTGGAAATTTTAATTTTCCCATAATTCCTTTACAATTGAAAATAGAAAGAAAATTTGAATTAGGCGAATTATTGCCTTATCATAACGAACAATTTTTGCGTTTAAACTTTTTGGATAGCTACAATTGCTTAGAAGTTATGAGCTGAAAAGTGATTTTCCCACCCTTCCCCTCCTCCCCCTAACTTAAAGTACCTTTCAACCTATGAATTTTGCCCCTTGTTGGAAAGTGCTCGTCATTTGCTGTCTCTTCCACCCGATTTCATCTTACAGCTCTAATCCTTATGAGAATAGAGGGCGAAATGTTCTTTTCCTTATTATTATTAATAGAGACGTATATATATATATATATATGTAATAATCTCACTTAATTTTATTTCAAATTCTAATATTATATATTTTAAGATCCTAATGTATTCAAAATCATTTCCTAAACTCCAGTTTCGTTCTATTTCCCGCGTGGAGGTATATTAAATCCTCGTCTTGGCATATTTATTACTAAAAGAATATTTTAATCGTTTCACGCCACAAATCAGCGAAATAGGACTTATTGCCGCCATGCATTTTCTTAAACACTTACGTAATATCTAAAATAGCTATTATTCCCTTCACTTTGATCACGTGTCTATATTTTAAATCCTACCTGAGAAAAAGCAGGGATTTCTTGCTCTCTTGGCTTAAAAACTTCAGCAAATGTACGTACATTCCGTCACTCTCCGATAATGAAAAGAAATTAGTTAATAATTGGCCTGTTTTTATTTAACCGACTACAACACGAATACATTTCAAGAGTCGTAGGATGATTGTTCTGCATGGAAAAAATTTAAAAGTGTAAAATTAAAAAAACAAAACAACTAATGGAGAGTGACGGAATAAAAAAAAATGTCTGACAAAATAGCTCCCAAATCAACACAGTTCTTTGTACTTTTCCTGATGTCCCAAATCCAGCTGCCAGCAATAAAATTCAGTAATGCAAAGTCAAATCCTCCGCCACATCTGCTATACAAATGATTTAGCTGTCATCGATTCTCTACTCTAGACAGATATCCGATTTATCGCCTGTCTAGAGTTAAAGGAGCCTGAGAGTCTTGAGCGGAAAGCAAATTGATGGCCAGCGTTCGGAAAAAAAGTGTTCGTGCGTTAAGAATTCATCAAAAAATTATTCATCCTTCTACAAGAAGCATTTTATCTTCAACCAGTGTACTCTCGGCTACAGATATATCAAGAAAGTTTGTGTACAAGTGCATTTTTTCAAATGGAAAAATTTTGCGCAATAAGTGATAAAAATAATGCACTAATTTCGCCAAGATTTGCATTTCAGTTTCCCTGTGTTATCGGTTTCAAAAACTGCAAGCTGATTCAAAAAATCTGAAATCTATTCTAAATGAATCGGCGTGATGCCAAAAAAATATAACTTTTAATCAATTGTTTAATTATTTACTTTTGATTATTAATTGATTTTAAGTTTTATTTGAAAAAAAATTATTTGTGTTGTTATGTATTGATTTATATTTTGTGATTGATCATAAATTGATATAGAAATTGCATTTGAAAAAATTAAGTGTTTTGATTTGAAACTAATTTTGAGTGTCCATATTAAATTTTGAAAATTAAGGTATTCACGTTGACTATAAGATATTTTACAAAGAAATATTAATTTTCAAAAGTTTGGGGTTATTATGTTTTTAATCTTATGTTTCATTTGATATAATAATTTTGACATTAATTTAAAAGTGAAAGTATTCTTGTTTTGGTTTTGAAATTTATTTTGTGTTATCAATGCCATAATAAATGTGGAGGTATAGGGGTTTTATTAGAGTAAAAATATTCACTTAAAAATTTTGAGTATTTGGCAGAGTTTAAGTTACAAATTTGATTTATTCATAGATTTGATTTATTTATACATATTTGTTTTGTGCATCTCTTATATTTTGAAATGAAATCCCATGCTCTGAAAATATCATCTTTCGATTATTTAAAAAATGGCCTTAAATGTTCATAAAGTAAACCTTATTTAAAATACTCTAAATTTTATAATTCACGTAAATTTTAATTGCTTCATAAATTAATTTTGTTTTAAAATCAGGGTTAAGATGTGTTGGTGGAGTATGGCAAATAATTTATATTACAAGACTTAAAAGAAAAGTAAATAAAACAAATTTTACTATACTCAGAAAATAAATAATAACGCCAACTCCCTCCATTCTGAGGCCTCAGGAGATCAGTTCTTGTACTCTTTCGACTGCTAGAACAGTTTGTCAGTGGTGTGTTATATAAACAAAAGAGCTTTCTCAGGGACTTTGCGATGTGGATTAGCACAGAGTTTGACCATGAAAACCAAAATGCTCATCTCTGCGCTATAATGTCCCATCTTATCTTTCTTCCTAACAAAAAAAAATTCTTCATTTATATAAAAAATAAATTAAGTCATAATTTTTAATTGCCTACTACCATCTCGACACTTGTAACTTTAAATTTCCTGATTTCTGAAAAATTGAAAAATTATATTTTAGAATTATATATCAATTTCTTTTATTTGTTTACATTTAGATTTTTTTACAGGTCCAAGAATCTTCAAATTTTTACAGGAAGTATAAGAGTTTACATTTGTTCATATTAATGTTGTTATGAAGTACATTTAAAATTAATTTTCATATTTATATGATAAAGTGGAGGAAAATTTTATAAGAATTCTATTTCAAATTTAAACTTTTAATTTCTTATTTGGGTATCCTGTAAGATATGGTGTGTGTCAAGGCCTGGCGACACAGCGTCTTGCGGAGGAAAATTGTAATAATCTCACTTAATTTTATTTCAAATTCTAATATTATATATTTAAAGTCCTAATGTATTCCAAAATCACTTTTCTTAAACTCCAGTTTCGTTCTATTTCCCGCTCTGGAGGTATATTAAATCTCTCGTCTTGGCATATTTATTACTAAAGAATATTTTAATCGTTTCACGCGCTCACAAATAGCGAAATAGGCGACTTATTGCCGCCATGCATTTTCCTTAAAAGCACGTAATATACTAAAAATAGCTATTATTCCCTTCCTTGATCAGTGTCTATATATTAAATCCTACCTGAGAAAAAGCAGGATTTCTGCCTCTTTGGCTTAAAAACTTCAACTGAAATGTACGTACATTCCGTCACTGTCCGATAATAAAAAGAAATTAGTTAATAATTCGGCCTGTTTTTATTTAACGACAAGAACAACGAATACATTATATACATATATATATAACAAGATAACTAGAGTAATTTTGATCAGATTTTAAACGGCGAGAGATATGTTGTAAGGTCGATGAAAATATCCGCCGATTTTGTAGATGTGCTAACCAGCTAAAAGTGGAAATGGTGAGGGACTGAAAATTTCATTTTCCCATAATTCCTCTACGATTGAAGATAGAAAGAAAACTCAAAATGGGCGAATTATTGCCTCTTCATAACAAACAATTTATGTGCTGAAACGTTCTTGTTAGCTACAATTTTTTAGAAGTTATAAGCTGAAATGCCATTTTCAATCCCCTCCCCCATTTTATCATTTCCCCATAGCTCTGTTACAACTAAAGATAGAAAAAAATTCAATTAGGCGAATTATAATCTTATCATAACGAACAACTTTTATATTAAAAGTTTTTTGAAAGCTACAATTGCTTAGAATAGAAGTTTTGATCTGAAATGCAATGTTCACTCCACCCCACACCAATTTATCTTTTCCCCATAGCTCCGTTACGATTGCAGATAGAAAGAAAATTTCAATTTTAGGTGAATTATCACCTTTATCATAACAAACTAATTTTACATTGAAAGTTTTTTGACAGCAAGAATTACTTGGAAGTTATGAGTTCCCATCAGCCGCATTCACTTCCACTTTTTATACGGTAAACCAGCTGATATACCTGGCTTTGCTCCGGATTAAAATGCTTTTATGTCTAATATTTTTAATGTAAAAACTACTATTGTATAAAAATTATAATACACAAATTCCTTTTCTGATCTGAAACGTTTTTAATTAAAATGCGAATATCAATTGAAACAAACGATTTTTAGAAACAGCCGTTTTCTCCATACATTATTATTTGTTATATAGGTACTTCAAATTTTGTTAACAATTACTAAAGTAAAAGAAAAGTTTCAATGAATATTTTGAAGCAATTAAATTAACTAGTTAATTATTCATTAATTTAAAAAATGAAAATAAATAAAAATCAATAGTTGGTCCTGATATAAATTGTTAATCGTCTACTTTTAAAATTTTCTTTTAGTATACACGTATTTAATTTGCCACTCAATGTTTAATAATTTTTATTCTCTTGTGTGTTAAGAATTTAGTGACTATTATCACTGTAACCAGGGAGTTCTCTAAATGAGCCCATTCTAGTAGTGTTTAAATGTTTCATGTCCTGTGATTTTAGCATATAACAAAGTAATGTTCTCAAAATTATATGGTAGCCTAGATTAAATCAACTAATTTTTAAATCTAGCGTCGTTCTTCAGTCGTGTCGAGTGTCACTTTCTTGCTACTGTTGCAGATAGGCTGGCTTAATGTTATCTAGGGGATATTTGCACTGCTGGGATGTTTATTTCTTTATGACTCCTACCTGTTGAATGATGTATGTGTTGGGAAATCAAAAAAATTTGACCAATGCATTGGCCAGTAAATCTAGCATAACCTTCTGAGTAGAATGATAAAACCTTGATATAGTAAAAAATTAAATGTCATGAGAAAATAGAATCACAGCGTAAATATTGCAATATGTAGAAACAATAAAGTCATTGGCTATGTCTTTATTGATCAATATGCAATATTTCATTACTTTTGCAACATTAACGTAAAGGAATCTACCTTTCCCTTCTAGCTTTCCGAAAGGAATTTTTTTCCTCCTTCTCAGATACTTTCGGCAATGTGCTGAATTGAGTGTTGCCGTCTAATTTTGTTAAAATTTCTCTCACTGCTTCTTGAATAATACTTGATTGCTGTCAATGATACCTTCTACATACATTTCGCTTGGCTGGGGCCCTAGTGGCAGAGTAAAGCTTATTTGAGACACGAGTGAATAGAATATCTGCCGTTTACAAGGGTCTAGTGCACAATGAATGCTTCAGGATCAAATGTCTCTCCCCGCTAATGGGAAGGTTTTCATTGAGGTTATCAACTCAGGTGTCATCCTCGTCAGCTAATGGAGATTCAAACTTACAAGGCCTGTCTTCAAACAGCTCTAAAGTAGCTGCTTAAAAACTCTATTCTCATTCCATTATCGACACGGCATTAGTTCTTCTCGACATCGAGAGGTTCGTTCGACGATTAAAACTTGTTAAGAGCAACTTTCTCTAATGAGTTTCAATTTGGCAGTTGCCAAAATTCTATTATTATTCTTTTAAATGTGATAATATGTCTTTTGTCTTTCATCCTCACGCAGTTATTTTACTCTTCACTCATAGTTATTTTGTTTTTTACTAGCCGCCTTCGGCGACCAGCTTGTTCGCCAGGAATATAATTTTAATTGAATTTCTTATGTATAATTTGATATTTATGGCTCCCTTAACAAAGTCATTTTAAATTGTGATAGATATTTAACATGTTATTTCAGTGGCATTGCACCTGTTTTGTTCATTGTCTACATGATCTCCCTAATTCAGTCAAGTAGCTGTCCGTGTCACGTGACATCTTATTGTACCCTGACGCAGTGGCGTAGCTGGAGCTTCTCCTGAGCGGGTCAACGTTGCAACATGCCGCCCTTCCTTTACAAGTTACATATGGCACATAAAGCTAAAAAAATCCATGAAAAACATTTTATTAGAAATTCGTTGCAATTTATTGTTTGGAACCCTAGATCTCTGCATATAGATAGGTGAAATCGTGCCTCCATCATCAATCTTTCCTTCACAAGTCGGCAATTTACCGACAAAAGGCGGAAAATACGAATTAATTGCAATATTTTTTTCTCTACACAGTGCTCTTCTTGGTTATAAAAATTGTTTCAGTGCATGTCAAATTTTGACGACCGGGGCGAACTGCCCTACTCTAGCTACGTTACTGTCACGTTGGCGCCAAGTTCACTTTCTTATTCCTCATGCAAAATACGCATTTGATTTCAACATTAAAATGGCGGGGTACATTTCACGTCGGGCAGCATGTTAACTGGATTGAAATAATGTTAATAAAAAGAATTGAAACATCTTTCAGCGTACTGGATGTATTTCCTAATATACTATCTAAAATGACTTTTTATAAACATTTATGAAATAAAATTCCCTAGCTTTCAACAATGGAAGAGAAACACTCAATTAAATATTTATTTAAATTATGAAAAGGGCTTGAATTTTATTGCAACAATGAAAAAAATATTGTTGTGAAGTATGACAAAAAATATTTTTAATTATTGTAAATTTATTAAAATTACTGAAAAAACTGCACAACAACTTAATTGATATCATTGAAAGGTGATTTTTGGTATTTTCAGATGATGTAAAAATGGTTTTTATTTTGTAATTTATTCCGAAGTCATTAAGGAAAAAGTTCAAAATTTCGCTTCGTTTTTAATTAATAAAAATCTCTAATTAAAATTTGAAAAAAGGGCTCCGAAATGCACATTGCCATCCTCCAAAATATTTTTGTGCCAAATTTTGTAAGTCTAGGTCCAACGGTCTGCTCTTTAGAGCGCCAGTACTCAGACACAGACACACATTATCCTTTATTAGTAGTAGAGATAGAGACTAAGGAAAAACGAAGGAAACTTTTGCGAAAATGAAAGACGATATTTCCTAACTTAGAACAGGCAAAAAGTCTGTATTTAGACTTTATTATGTGAAGACTGTATTTAGAAAGTAGATAGATTCTGCATTCTCTCTCATGCAAAATATTTCCTTGTTCAGCATGCAAATGTTCAGTTTAGTGCCCTTAAATTCAATGAATTGTATCAAATAATAGCAGTTTTTGAAAGGCATTGAGGTTCATTTTCATAGTGTCCACTAGAAAGTAATTCGACTAAAACTATATTTATTCGTTGAATACTTGTACTGCTGTAAACTGAAAATAACCCATGTTTTAAAGAACCAGAAATATCGTAATTTCGGAAATAAATGATTCGAATCAATTGGGGATACGGAGGTTTTTAACTCCAAATTCTCAAAAGCTTCAAAATGTAGTAAAATTAAAAATATTGTATTTTACTACAAAATCTTCTAAAAAATAATCTTGTTATAAAGACAATGAAGACAAAGCTTTAAAAGCAATCTAATTTGTTTGAAATGAAATCTTAATTAGTATAAATGAAATAATAATAATAAATACAAAAACTTTTTTAAAAACGAATTAATCAGTGTATGAAGTGATAATTTTTTAAATTAGAAAACAGAAGGTCTAAATGAAAATTGCAAAAGCTCATGGCGCAGAATGAAACGTTCCAAGTAAATTGAAATTGCAATCGCATTTATAAGGTATTTTATTTTTTATACAATGAACACAAAAATTAGGTAGATTCCTTATAGGAAGTCTACCTATTGCAATAGTTCTCATGACACGACTTTCGGAAAATTCTGCAGATCTTCACCGATCATGACCCCTAGAACCCAAAACCACAAGTGACCACGATAACTGGAGAAATTTTGATTTAAATTTAACCAGCGTGGGATATGTTGTAAGGATAGTGAAAATCTCAGTCGAGTTCGTAGATGGGCTATACAGCTCAAAGGGGGTGGAAATGGTGGGGGGTGGAAATTTTCATTTTCCCATAATTCCTTTACAATTGAAAATAGAAGGAAAATTCCAATTAGGCGAATTATTGCCTTATCATAACGAACAATTTTTGCATTTAAACTTTTTCGATAGCTGCAATTGCTTGGAAGTTATGAGCTGAAAAGTGATTTCCCCACCTTCCCCTCCTCTCCCCCTAACTTAAAGTACGTTTTAACCTATGTATGTTACCCCTTGTTGGAAAGCTCTTGTCATTTGCAGTCTCTTCCACCCGCTTTCATTTTTGTAGCTCTAATCCTTATGAGAATAGAAGGCGAAATGTTCTTTTCCTTATTATTAGTAGAGACGTATATATATAACGCTTTTGCCGATGTTATCTTGTGAACACGATAACTAGAGTAATTTTGATTAGATTTTAACCGGCGAGGTACATGTTGTAAGGTTGGTGAAAATATAGACCGAGTTTGTAGATGTGCTAATTAGCTAAAAGGGGGTGGAAATGGTGGGGGACTGAAAATTTCATTTTCCCATAATTCCTTTACGATTGAAGATAGAATGAAAACTCAAAATAGGCGAATTATTGCCTCTTTATAATAAACAACTTTTGTATCGAAACATTTTTGATAGCTACAATTTTATAGAAGTTATGAGCAAAAATGCCTAAATATAGGAAAAATAATTCAATTCTACGACTAACGAAAGGGAAAAAAATTCAAGTAGGCGAATTATCACCTTATCAGAACGAACAACTTTTATATTAAAGGTTTTTGTTAGCTAAAATTGCTTAGAAGTTATGAGCTGAAAAGCGCTATTCATTCCCTCCCCCCAATTTATCATTTCCCTATTACTTTGCTAAGATTGAAGATAGAAAAAAACTTTCAGTTAGAGGAATGATCACCTTATCATAACAAACTACTTTTTATTAAAAGTTTTTAGACAGCAAGAATTACTTAGAAGTTATGAGTTCCCATCAGCCTCATTCTCTTCCACTTTTTATATGGTAAACTAGTTGATATACCTGCTTTGCTCCGGATTAAAATCTTTTCATGTCTAATATTTTTAATCTAAAAATTACTATTGCATAAATATTATAATATGCAAATTACTTTTCTGATCTGAAACGTTTTTCATTAAAATTAGAATATCAATTTAAACAGACGATTTTTAAAAACAGTTGTTTTCTCCAGACATTATTATTTGTTATATAGGTACTTCAAATTTTGTTAACAATTGCTAAAGTAAAAGAAAGGTTTTAATGAATATTTTGAAAAAAATAAATTGACTAGTTAATTATTCATTAATTTAAAGCATGAAATAAATCAATAGTTGGTCCCGATATAAATTGTTAATCGTCTACAGTTAAAATTTTCTTTTAGCATTCTTCCTTCCGAAAAAGTTTTTCGTATTATTGTTATTCTTCAACAAGAATATTGTTACGAATTCAGTTTAGAATTAATTTTGAAAAAAAATTGAAATGAGAGAAACAAATTTATGGAAATGATAGATATCGAGGAAAAAAGCCTTGCTTAATTTTTAATTAAATGAAATTTTAAGCAACTTTTAGGCTTTGAAAAGTTGAAGGTGACCTTTCTCTTTTCTTAAATAAAAAGTTTGCAAAGTTTGATTGAAATCAGTCCAGTGCTTTAGTAAAAGATGTGGAACATACATACAGAGATAATTATTAGATAAAGATTGCTGGCAAATAGTATGAGCCAAATAAATGTTTTAGTGAAGATTTTGTAACAATTAATTATTTAACTGTAATTAAGTAAATAGTTAATTTTAATTAATCAAACAGTTAATTTGATGTTTAACAAAACATGGCGGGACCATGATTTGTTTAATAAAATCAATATAAAATAGCCAAAAACGATAGATATTTAAATAAGAGTTCCCGTAATCTTTTTTGATATTGAAAAATATCTCCTTAACTTTAAAATTGTTTTGGGATTTTCTGCCTGAGTAATTGGTTTTAACTATCGATGGAGATTTAAATTTACTGTTCAAATTGGCTGCATTCATATCTTATGCTTTAAATACACGTATTAAATTTGCCACTCACAATGTTTAATAATTTTTATTCTCTTATATGTTAAGAATTTAATGACTATTATCTCTGTAACCAGGGAGTTCTCTAAATGAGCCCATTTTAGTAGTATTTAAGTGTTTCATGTCATGTGATTTTACCATATGACAAAGTAATGTTCGCACAATTATAATGTAACCTAGATTAAATAAATTAATTTTTAAATCTAGAATCTTTTTTCATTCGTGTCAAGAGTCAATTTCTTGTTATTGTTTCAGATAGGCTAGCTTAATGTTATTTAGGAGATATTTGCACTGCTGAGATGTGTATTTCTTTATGACTCCTACCTGTTGAATGATTATGTGCTGAGATATAAAAAAATTGACCAATGTACTGACCGATAAATCTAGCATAACCTTTTGGAATGATATAACCTTGATATAGTAAAAAATAAAATGTCATGAAACCAGAATCATGGAGTAAATATTGCAATGTGTTGAAACAATAAAGTCATTGGCTATGTCTGTATTGATCAATATGTTATATTTCATTACTTTTGTAACATTAACGTAAAGGAATCTACCTTTGCCTTCAAGCTTGCCGAAAAGGGATTTTTTTATACGTTCTAATCATGGCTCAATAGCTAATTTCTAAACCGTTAGAGATAAGCATATACTTCCAATTAGAAAAATGTTTTAAATGACGTAATGAATTTTATGTTGCTGCAATCAATAAATATATTGCTGAAAAATTAGGAAATTTAGATTTTTTATATAGTCCCCCTGCCCTATTAGGCAGCCAATATCCTCGTCTCCGGATATTCGGAGGATAGTGAAATTCAACAGTGAAAACAGAGATCTCTTCCGACCTCCCGAGCCTTCAACTTTCCAGCGAGCTCAACCAACAAGCTCCAAATGAGCAGACCTCCCCCCCCCCCCCGAAAAAAGAAAGAAAAACAACAACAGTAATGCTAAATTAGATTGTAATAGTGTAATTGTATGTGCTTTTACAGAGTATAAATATATTTTTGTTGTCTTAAATAAAATTGCCGTATCTTGCCCATCAAACTGTTCAGTGACCAGACTGGTCACGGGTACGTTCTGTCCTATTAGGCATATTTAACAAAATATTGTTAACGCACTAACATTTTATACAAATAAAATTG
Source organism: Araneus ventricosus (assembly GCA_013235015.1). Lineage (NCBI taxonomy): Eukaryota > Metazoa > Arthropoda > Arachnida > Araneae > Araneidae > Araneus > Araneus ventricosus. The sequence continues at coordinate 883,142 of BGPR01000057.1, forward strand.
ACAGTCTCTCTCTTCTATGACTAAAACTCACAGAGTTATGAAGCATTGAATATTACTATTTTAGACCATTTCCATTGCAGCCTCGAATGATGATTGCAACTAACGGTGGTTTAAGTAACTGTATGCAATGTCTTAAAAAATGCATCCAATATTTAAAAAAACTGATGCAAAGAACTAAAAGTTCAAAGTAAAATCCTTTTTATTAACTGAATATAAGAAATGGGGAAAAAATGTTCATGCTTCAAAGCGTAAATATTATCCAGGATTATTAGTGTGATAATTAAAAATCCAGTGTGACTTAATTTAAATCAATATTTCATTTTTAATTCACTGTTGCAGTCATTTCATTCATGAAATTCATGCGCAGTGCATTATTCACTCATGTGTGAAATGCAACGCGCAAATTTATTTTTGAAATCCGTTGCACATTTCACAGACGAAAAATATGGATTTAATGTCCAATCCAGCGCAGTTATACTGTAATGTGCAGTTAGATGGTAGATGAAGTACTGTAGGTACGTTTTTCATTTAACTGTGCCGTCATGTGAATTGAAACCATGAAACAATAGTATCAATCCATGTCAAAAGTAGAGCTATTTTTTAAAACTAGCAATGTATTTAAAATGATAATTCAACTTCTAGAAGCACAAAATAGAAAAACAAGGAATTATTCGAATAACCTTTCACTTTAATACATAATTTATAATAGTTTTCATTAAATGTTTTCCATTTAAAGATATTAAAGATCCGTTTAAAGATCCATTTAAAGATATGTTTTAAATCATCTTGTAATTTTGATTACTAATTTAAAGATTTACCAGCGTACCTTATGTCAATTTTAAAAAGAGTTATCGATTATAAAGGAAACACCTAGATTTTTTTTTTACATAAGTGCAATTTCTTTTTTTTTAATTGAATAAAAGTTATGTTCTAGTTAAAGCCATATCTACAATTTTCTTCCGAAAGTCTCATAATTTTTACTTCGAATGAAATGTCTAGAAGCAATGTCTGGACACTCAAACCACTAAAACGCTCAGACGTTAGCGAGAAATTGAGGATAATTGATACTGATATTTTAACATTAACAAAGCTAGCAATCTTATATTTTCATACAGGTGCCTTCCTAAATACTCCATAAATTAGTGCTAAAAATAAGTTGGAATGAACTTATAAAGGTTTTTTTAAAAATAAAAGGGTTTATTTATTTATTTTTCGTGGTTAAATGTAAAATAACAGTTTGTTCATTTTAAGTATTTTAACTTCTAAATATTATTAAGAAAACTTAGATATAAGTGAATAGTGAGTGATATGTATATAGCCGCATCAGCTATAGCGACAGAAGTATCTAGATATAACAAAGTGGCTACGTTTTATTCTGTGAACCTACTTACTGGCTCCTGAAGGCAAAGTCAGAAATAAACATGTCTTTCTTGAAAACCATACAGACATGAAAAAAAAAATTGCAAAATTGTAGAACAGCATTGATTTAGTAAGGAACGAACGAACTTGAATGCTTAAAAAATACATGTACAGTTCGTTTGATCACGGATAGCGGCAAAACAAACAGATTCGTTTGTTTGTCCGCTTATTCCAAATCTCTTTTATCACTAAACACTCCAGAAATTAGCAACTAATAGGTGGTGTTCAGTCTGCAGTCTGCTCTTCGTTAGGTACAATACACATTTGGACTCTAGATTAAATCTCATACTATATATTTTCCAGCATGTCAGATAACACGCTGGCACAAGAATAAGTAAAACGTCGAAGATTCTGCAACGCTGTCGGAGGGCTTTCATATACCTGCTTTTTGAGGTAACTCCATAGGAAGAAATTTAAAGGAGTACTATGTGGCAAACGTGGAGTCATTCTATGCTATCACAATAGCCGATGATTTTTCGTTTGAATGTATCGATCATACCGCTTTTTACATGAACTAAATGGTGAAGTAGGCGACCTCATTCCGATACCAGTTGATGTAAAAGCAGGTTAGATTGATACCTTTGTAGAAACTCCAAGCATCGGAAGCCTCTTACCGTACTCTCATAAAAATGCAGGACTGACCAAGCCATCGTTTGAAATGCATCATCAAACATTAATGAACTACTTTATTTGATGATGGACTGATGGGCCACATGTAGGATTTTCAGTGATCAGTAATAACTTTTCTGGCTATTGTAGACGACATTACTGTTAAAACATGGCTCACTCATCGAATTATTGTCGATAGGGATATTCACCGGACCTGTGTCGAGATTATACCGATTGTAACGTTATTGGTAGTACTATCTGACACTGTATTAGGTAATATGAAAAAGCTACTGATTGCCTCAAGACAGGATTGACTTAGGGAATCCTAGCCCTTAAGTTCTCTTGTGCCGTTCTAAGAATTGTTGAAGTCATATGCTAAAATACTATATACTCAAAAGTATCTGGACACTTTCAGATTTTAATATATTTTAGAATTTCTCCGGAAAAGAGTTTAACTGACTGCCTTTAAACTTCGACCATGTAAAGAATAGACTGTAACTCACATTTTACATTGAAGATTCGGTCCTGAGGAGAATTAGGGAACCGTCTACAAGCTGATGAAGACAAAAACGTTTTTGGCCCATCCCGCTGCACAGAATACTGATAACAAGATGAAACTTTCAGAAATGGTTTATGTTTAATGTGCATAATATTCACAGGAATTTTCGCAAACTCAGCACAAATATTTGGGAAAATATAAAGGTTTTCTTAAAAAATCCCAAATTTTTCCAACTTTTGTTTGCTTATAACACGCAGAGTTTTCTGTTATATTATACGAAACTTACGGGAAAAATGACAATATGTTAGAGAAGCATTGTAAAAAATTTGGAATTTTTTTTAAATATTACAGGAAATATGAGCATATTTAGTAAATAATGTTTTACTGCGTATGCACTAATCATAGCGTAATTTTTCTTTCACAATTTTAAAGCCGCATATTATAGATCAACTTATATAAAAAATTCAGTTCAATATCATTAGTGTTCAGAAAGTTATCGGCATTACAACGAGCAGAATCTTAACTCCTGTCGAATAGAAGCTAAAAGATGAGGGGTTGTACACAAATTGATATTTTTAAAAGTTATATCTTTGAATAGTTATATTGAATTGTATAGTGGTTAGAATTTGCGAACTGGAAAAATTTTAAAAAATTAAACTTTATAGAAGAACAATTTGAGATTTTAAAAGAAAACCTTTTTATCTTCCCAAATATTTGTGCTGAGTTTACGAAAATTCCTGTAAATATTATTCACATTAAACATAACCGTTTCTGAAAGTTTCATCTTTTTATCAGTATTCTGTGCAGCGGGGTGGGCCAAAAACGTTTATGTTTTCATCAGTTTGTAGACGGTCCCCTAATTGCCCTCAGGACCGAATCTTCAATGTAAAATGTGAGTTACAGTCTATTATTTACATGGTCGAAGTTTAAAGGCAGTCAGTTAAACCTTTCCGGAGAAATTCTAAAAAATGTGAAAATCTGAAAGTGTCCGGATACTTTTGGGCATATAGTGTATCATCTGGTTGTATTTCAAGCCCCATACCCGCTAATCTGCCGATAGAGGGTGGCTGGTCATTAGGGCGGAGCGAAAAAATCAAAAGTTGTCCTATCAATTAGCACTAGGTGGCAAAAGTTATCTATTGACTCACAGCTGAATTTTTTCAGAATTTTTGCACTTCATCTTCATTCCCCGCAAGAGCCTCAAAATTTTACTTTTTATACTATTTTTCAGATATTTTTCAATATACTTTTGTGGGAAATTATTTCTAATTGCATTGGTTTTGATAAGTCCTTTTAAGTTTGAGATTCACCAATAGTTGTCACCATGGGCACCATAAAATTGGAAAAATTTTGCGGGGACCGTAGTACGTGACAATTTGACTGTTCTTCGTCAGCAGCTGATGTTCGTTGTGCGCATTTCATTAGAGGTTTCATTTTTCTGTGTGATAGAAATTGGAATTATGACTCAGACTAGAAACCAGGTTAAATGGCAGTCCAAAAGAGTTCAGCTGTATTGTTCCACCAACACGTGGTCATATATTGCGGTACTATAATTCGATTAGGATACAAAAAGAGAGGTCAGGTATTTACAAACATCAAGTGATAGAAATTTATGAAGAGATCGCTCTTAAGATAGAAGAAATTTGGTACAAAACTTCAACTTCAATTCTTCATCATATAAGAATAATTACTTCAATGAAAAAAGAAAATGAAAAGCTAGTAAAGCTAATTAAATTTTACCCCAGCCGAAAGGACACTCCAAATTTCCAAAATAATATTCAAGCCTTCCGTGAAGAAACAAAAAAAAAATTCTTGAAGTCAATGGGTGCAAATACATGGACTTAAATTATGCAGATAAATTGTGCAGATTACTTCATGATCTCAGCCACTACTCACCGAGCCTTTCTGATTAAAAAAAACCTGGAAAATTATCACATGCCAGATGGCTCACAACTTCCAATCGATTGCTTCGACTTTACATAAGCACAAGAGAGCCATCTGAAAAATTTAAGGAGATTGCTAGGTTCATAATAAAAGTTTATGCACTCATGTGTTTTTACATCAAACGTAATCCAAGCATCATGGAAGCTCCCATTCACCTTCATAGAACTTTAAGTTTCTTTTGGTACCTAAGCAATGAAATTTTTTAAAAAGTTGTGGATGCAACCATTCAGCGAAATGGTTTCTTCGCACAGCCATAAAACATACTTATTGCTATGCTTACTGAAAAAAGATCACATATTAGGAAGCTAGGTATTTGTAGAATTCGTTCTGAAAGGGCAAGAAAATCCTAACAATCATCTGTCCGTAAGATTGAAATACCAAAAATTAATTTCAGTGCTTGAAGATTATGTTGACCTTATGAATTGGCAACAATGTGAACTAATAGAACCATCCTTAACACGCTATCTATACGAAGAAGGCTCGCATCCTTGCATAGAAAAATGCTCTCTCTCCTTACACTTATTTGTGACTTTCTTTGTCACACCCAGGCAGTGGTAAGGTGTGTGAAAGCAGTCACTGAGGATTCTAGTAAAGTATATGGAAGTTCTGTCCGAGATGGATACGTCAGAGCAAGAATTGTAGACAGGACAAGAATACCGGCTTTCGATACTAAGGCAGATTATAAAACTGACATAATTGATAAGTAGATGCAAGTAATGCCCCAAGGTAGGATGTTTGGGATGGCGCTGGTGGAACTCGATATGTAACCACCTTCACGTGATTTTGTGGTTTCTAGAAACCAGCAAATAATTGCATATGCTCATAAAAGTTATAAAAAAGTTTAGTATTTTATGGAGTAATTAATAGTTTATAAATAAAGGAAATTGTTTATTTTCGTTATCTAGATCAGTGAGTAACCAATGCATTTGGAAATAATTGCTGCCAAAATTATAATAAAATATATGATTTTTTTTTTGTAAAAATTAAAATTTTGAGACATTTGCGGGGAATGAATATGAAGTGCAAAAATTACGAAAAAATCCAGCAGTTATATGCTATTCAATAGACAACTTTTGCCATCTAGTGCTATTTGATAGGGCATTTTTTGATTTTTTTCGTTCCACCCTACTGGTCATGCAGCAAGCTCACCTTAACCATTTAACAGAATTGAGGATGGTCTTCCATTATGCATGCAGTGACACAAGAAAACGTTTGTGACTTCACAGTTTTAAAAATCGCGAACAAACGAGCATTGTTTGCGTATTTTTCGAAGCATTCATGTGCGCAAGGTGTCTTTTTGTATTAAATCTATGCTAACACGCTGCTATGGAAATGTATCATAGATTATTTTCCTATATCCTAAATAGTTCTCCAATTTCACAAGATTATTAAGAATTATTACACTAATACACTTGTTCTATAACAAGTAGGAATGAAATAAATAAATAGAAAAAAATTTAATAGTAACGCAGCATAAGACAGGTATTCTCGGAAAAAAATACTGAACTAAGCGTAAAAGTGATAAATTAAAATTGAACTTAGAAAAATTTACATTAAACCAATTATTAAAAGAAATAAAAAAAAATCATTTCCTCTTAAACTTTTTTTAAGCATGCTTAGTGCCTTCTCTTTGGCTATAGTGATTAAATAGTATTAAGGAAAGACAGAGGTGTCTTTTTTACGCTTAGGCAGTGATTTATATAGAAAATATCACCTAAGCAATGGCATTGTGTTTTATTTCATCCGAATATGCATGCATGTTTATTTACATTCAATTTGACCTTAATATTAATTTATTTTTATTTTTAGAAGTTCCTTTTACATTATTGAGTTTTCGTTACTAAAATATAATCTTGTATATAAATATATATATAGCTTTTGATGATGATGGGATGGATGTTAATATTAAGACTTCTCACTTAATCGATTTCTTTATTGCAGTATCTTTTTGGAAGTTCTACAGTTATAGAACACAAGCTACAAAATCATTGAATTGATAACATTAAAACCTTGCGAAAATATCTACAGATCATCATGTAAGACAAAAGTAAACTAATAAAAATGACATCTGAATACGTCGAGTGTTACTTCTGATACAGGGTGAATAAATATTTTTGGAACTGAAGAAGCTTAATTTATGGTTATCATCATCTTAGAAAGTTATCAGAAAAGATTGACATTACTTATTGTTTAGCTCCCTACAAAATGAGAAAGGAAGATTTAACGTTAGCGAAGCCGTCTTCATTATAAACAACAACAACAAAAAAAAAGAGTTTTTCGGTATTGTGTGAAAATACTTAATTTAATGTTATCTGTTTATCCTTTAGCAAAATTTTTGGTTATCGCGATGGCAGAAGCCCCATTGCATTACCCTTTTGCATAAAACGTAGCAAATTCTTCCGATCAGTTTCAAATAACATTAATTAAGTGTAAAAATGCATCAGAAGTTTCAGTCTCCTTCTCCGAACCGATTGCAGTTAACCCTGCCATGCTTATTTATCCAAGCCTTTGGTTCACCTGTACGGATAAGAAAAGACCGCCCGCTTGAGACATTAAAATAAATGACAAAAATTAGTAAGTAATTTCGTAATAATGGAAGCGTATGGAAAACCAAATGCATGTTACTTTTATGAAGATTTATATCAAAGCTGCATTAAGTAATGCCAAATAATAGTAGTTATTATAACTCAAAATAAAATATCTAATAAATCAAGGAAGAAACGAATGCAAGCAGACTGAAAATTAAATTGTTTTTTACTTATTTCTAGTATATAAGAAGTAAGAAGTATAATTCTAGTAAGGTAGTTAATTAGAACCAAACAAGTTAGCAAGATATTAGAAATGAAATAAAGTGCACAACTTTCGACAAAAATAAGCTATAAATAGATTAAACATTATTCGAATCTAGTCATTAAAATTAACTTCATGTCGGAAGAAAGCTGCAAAATTTTTATATTGTATTTGTTTCAGTAATTGATGAAGTAGTTTTAATAAAAACAAAAGCCATATTATGATTATTTATTCAGTTTTAAAATGCAGTAGTACTGTACCAACACAATAAATAGCAAATTTTTAAATTTATTTATTTATTTTTTAATTATTCGAGTTTATCAAAGAAAAATCTGTTATTTTTAATAATACAAAATACTTCCGACACTTCAATTTAATTTTAATGTCATGCTGTATAAATGAGATACTACGCAGTCATTTCACAATCTTTAGGTTTGTCTGGAAAGTTCTTCGTGTGTGTGTGTGTGTGTTTATAAGGATATAACACGCAATACCAATAAATTCCTCCCCCTAGTATAATTTAGTTGCTCTTATTAGTTTTTTTTAAATTTTTTTACAAACCGTTATGTGAAAGTCGCGTAATATGAAACAGCACGGGGCGGCGACATTCCTTTTCGTATCTCAAGTCAACACTAATCGAGCCTCATTCGACTCAAAAATTAACCAATTCACCACAGGACATGGGCCCTTCGTGAACTATCTTCACAGGTTCGGTTTATGTTTACACGATCGATGCGTTTGCGGTGATAAAGGTGATCCAAACCACAGTCTGCCCAGTGACAAAACCCTAATATTTCATGAAGTCCAGTGCTGAAAACCTTTCGACGTGGTTGTTCGACGGTATTGTCCAAGACAAAAGTTCTCTGGCACAACTCATGAATATTATGAAGATCTTACATGAACGAAGGCATGATATCTTCATGGATTAAGAAAGACATTTCTTGCTTCCACCAGCAATTAAGACATTCACTGCAGACTCTTTCAGTTTACTTTATACATTAATTATTGTTTTTGTTTTAATCTTTTCCCCTCTTCTTTATGTATTTCATCTTTACGCTGAGAGGGTTTTGTAAAACCGTAAATCTTATATGGTCGGTTCCCTCCCGGTGGATTATTAATAATAATAAAACAGCACGTTGACCTAAATAATAATTTTCATATTTAACCAAATTTAAGCGCATTGAAATTTCCATGTCAGTAACCATTCTTTTCTAGTTGAAGAGGAAGATAAAAGGCCCTGATCCTAAATGCGTCCCAAGATCTCCTCCCCATCCCCCATTAGCAGTATTTTTTTCTTTTGTGTAAATGAATATTAAGAAATATTTTACGTATTCGCTACTCACTAAGATTTTGAAATCTGTATCTTCTGCAGAAAGGGGAAAAAAGCAGTTTTGGAAATGAAACGTATGCTTTTCACATGACTTTATTGAAAGGCCCTTTTCCTCTTGGAAAAGATTTTAAAAGGACACATTTAACAAATTACAATTACTTTTCAAGGTCTTCCAAGACTATATGTAAAAATCTACAACTGCTTTACATAATATGAAAAAACTAATTACGGTTCTTTTTGAAAACAAGTGTATATGTTTATAAGCATATTTTATCTTTTAAATTCTTTGTAATAGAAACTTTGAAACAATTGAACATTTTTTAATTTTCTTATAATTGAAAATCAAACTAATCACAAATACTGATACAATATCACTCGGCGTTACAAATAATCTGCGGAATAACTAAAATAATTTCATAAAATTAGCGCGCCTATTTCACTATCTTTATTCAGTTTTGTGTTTCGTATTTAGCATAAACTAATATATTTAACGTAATACCCATAACAAAAATTTGCTTACTGAGTTCTGAAGAAAATAATAATAACAACAAATTTTAAAAAGAATAAACTCACTCTTTTAGGAAGCATAATTATCTCTAAAAACTCAGGTAAAAATGCGTGATATCCATTGAACCGACAGCATAAATGCAACACAACTGGACGGAGGTTTCATTCAGGATCTAAAGCTCTTCAAAAGTCGTAAGAAATCCGAGTACTATGAAAGCAGTTGTAGGAAACTGACAAACATCACCGAATTAAAGATAGCCTTCTTTTTAGAACAAAGAGCGACTGTTGAATGAATTGTAAGCGATTCAATGTCTCGAAACTTCCTAATTGCGTCTGTTTCTTATTCTAAGCATCAAACTTATTCATAAAGTGCGTTCTGTTGTAGTGTTTATTTCTATGCTGGAAGATTGATATATTTAAGAATTAGAAATATCTGCTGAAGTATCATAAAATCATAAATACAAATGTCTGCAAATTCCTGCTTATATTTGCATAGATTTAGAGTTAATCTTCCACTGTAAGTTATATTTCCAAACCTGGAATGGCCTTTGTTTGTAAATTTCTAATTAATGTAAAACGATAACTATAAATATTCTTTTTAATAAACATATCTAAACAAAACATATATGCAAACAAATTTTGACATTACGATCAAGCTTTTCAGATAGAGGCGAGGTTTTGAGAGATCATATTAAAATGTTGAATTATTATTTTATTTATGTTGCAATTATTTGATATTGATTTGAAATGAATTTGATAGCATTACTTTTACATAGTAACACCGAAATATAAAAATATTTAAATATTTAATTTCAAATATTTATACTTGTTATAAACATTTTATTGCGGCAAAAAAACTATGATTTAAAAATTACCTTTGCAAAAATAATTATGAGTCTTTTTTAAATTATCATTTGTGATGAGGTGTATTTTTAGCTTCTAAGACCATGGCATTTTTTTTTTCTAAATATTTTTATGTAGATGGTAAATTCTAAGATCTAATGTATCATTATTTCGATTTTTTTCTGATATTTTTGCTCTGATTTCATGAAATAATGCAAGTATAAATACATGCAAATTATGCAGAATAAGTATATTTTCATGATTAATTATTAGTTTTACGAATTTTTTTGAGCAATTTAAATTAGATCTATGCTGTGATTAAAATGTGAAGCAGATAACTGAATGAAAAATAATATAGGGATTTATTGGTACACATCAATAATGCTTTCTTCTGCGGATAAATCATCCATTCTGAAATCTAATGGCCTCTAATGAAGAAGTTGAAATATTTTAAATAGTCTCATATCTAAAATTAAAACAAAAGAACGTTAATGGATAAATGAGAAATATGGGTAAAAATGGAGAAAGCCTATAGTCTGGATTGACTCTAATAATAAATTGTAGAAGGATTTTAATTTTAAGAATATTGTAATACAAAAACAAATTGCTTAAAACTCACAAATGTTTTAATTGCGGAAAGGTTACATCACATTTTTTTCAATGAGGGAATGATGTCACAATTCATTTGCAATATACGATTTTGCCGGATATTACGAACATTTTTCATTCAGGTTTTATGATATTATTTGTAAGAACTTCAGTTTAGAATACTCAGTGATCAGACTTCATATTGAAGTATTTTCCACAATTAAGTGAAATAACATCAAATATCGTATTTTTCTTATTAAAAACATGAATAATAATTTTCCATTTGAGAGAAATTGATTTTATAATTCATAGAAGCTAGTTCAGAGAGCATTTATAAATTTTTACAGTACTTTTTAATTTGAATTAATAAATTTTTTAATAGGATGCAATAAAAGCGTTTTACATATTGTATGAAGTTTCTTTCGAAGTTAATAAGTTTATAAAGGATTCGTGTACAGTATTTTTAACTCTAACTGGTTATTTGACAATGTCATAAGACATGAATGATCAAGTTTTTATAATACATATACAATTATCCAGCAAAATCTTATATCCGGAATCACTAAATTAGCTATATTTAGTCAGCAGATGTTGTAAATGAAATATTAAGAAAACAGTAACAATTCTTCACTGAAAAATTGTCATGGTGATTTTATTTTCTATTTTGAGTCTTTCTGTAAATAGTAATAATTTAAGCACACAAGCTTGAATTCAGATTTAACATTAAATAATCATCGATAATTTTTTGATTTTTGATTTGTCGCCTTTTGATTTTCCTCGTTGATTCTGAATGCTAATATTTCAGAAAAATGCCAATAAACGACATTTTATTTGAATAAATATCATGGCGAGAATTATTTATTCCTCAAATGTTCTCCTTTGCACCAACGAATATGAGAATTTACTTGAAACAGAAACATCGAAGGAATATATTACAAGAAAAAGCATTGAACAAAGTGGAAGTCATTTGCTCAACTTTTCAAAGTATTTATCGAATGGCTGAAAATATGTGAATTATAATTTTGAGTAAACATAAATTGTGCTATAGTTTTTAAGTCATAAAACTAAGATAAGTAAAAGTAATCCTCCAATAAAATGAATTTTAACTTTTCAAAAATAGTTGAAGTTATCCTAGATAAGAATATAAAATATTTTCAATTTCAAAATACTTTTTTAAATAATTATAAAAAATAGATAAAATCTGGAGAAATGATAACTAAATCAATCACCCAAAAATTAAACTATAACTAAATATAATACGGATAGTTAATTTGATAAACACATTTTGTTGTTGCTTAAACAATATAGATTAACGTGTAATACGAGAAAATACCTTCATAATGACTTTTATTCTGAACTTATTAGGTATTAGCGTAATAGAATAAATATTGTGCAAAAATGTATTGAAAAAATTATGATCATATATAACGGTGTGCTGCTCTAAAGCAACGAATCCAAAAATGAATTAATATTTGTAATGAGAAAAAATTAAACAAATGAATTAACAATAGAAATTAAAAATTAAACAATATAATTGTCAGATGCAGTAGCTGCATTTTTAAACAAAATGTTAATTGAAAGCTTTTCTTGAAGTTAGTGGTACTAGAACAAATGGTTTTATGGAAGATATGAAATGTTCCTTAGACGATTTTGCTAAAAGTAATGTCTCGTTTTTTAAATAACAAACAAATGAAATGATGCACTTATAAGCATAAAACTCTACGTTTTGTCAAATGTAAGTTTCTTTTCGACTGTGCAGTGTGAGACTATTGAAATAAATAATGCATCACATTTCAATTTCACATTCATTTATATGAAACATAAATTTTTATAATTCTGAAATTATTAATGCTTGTAAGTTATTATAGTTAGTAATGCAAACATAAATCAATTTATTGAAGCTGTCAGCTAAATTTTAAAACATTAGCAATCAATATCCATGGATAGCCTATCTAGAACTAAACACTCTCAGCAAAAGAAATTTTATGATACCTCTTGGCGAAATCCTTTTTGAAATCAAAAACGAGCGTTGCGTATCTGTTCAAAATCACTAAAGCTTTAATATATATGTCAAGAACTAAAAATATTGTCGTGCTGCCATCTATGAAAAATGTATGGTTATAAAGAAAATATGAACGATCAATCTAAGAATCAAGGCATTTAGTATAATGTGCCATAAGAAATTGAAAAAAAACACAGTCAAATAGGTATTCACTTTGTTTTAGAAATTAGTAGCTAACAGATGGGAGAGCCAACTATTAATAGCAAACTTCATTGATAATTTACACACTAATAATACAGTCTTAATATGATAATCACGCCTATTTTGACATCGTATGATTTAATATTGCATGCTGTACTGACTAAGAAACGCCCACTCTGCCAGATCACTCCTTTTGCGCATGCTACGACGCATCTTACCTTCACGATTTCACAGAAAGCACAACACAATGAGACACGAGATAATCCGAATACTCATTTTTCTGCTCTAGAAATGCAGAAATTCAGGAGAAAGGTTAAAAAATCACTGCAAACACACCTGCTCGATTCCCTGCGGTCCCAACTGGAAGAGCCAACAGACCGAGAATCAAACTGAGAGCCTCCGATTCTCGTCTCAGTGTGAGGTTTCTGGAGGTGCGTGAGCAACCCACGTCCTCATCAGCACTATTTCCGTCATTTTTGTTTCTTCCTGCCGCTCCGTTTAAAAACAGGACACGAAGGGTTTATGTGTGGGGATTTATTGACCCTTACGACTGAGGAAAGATCTGTTCTAAGGGTGGACTTGTGTTTTGGTTCTTGTTTACCATGCAGAAGAAAAGGAAGATGCCCTATGAAATGAGCAACTGGCGAGGGGCTGATTTTAATATTATTATTAAAAAGTGCTATTTGAAATAAGAGAGAAACAGCACATTTCGTAATTTTTTAATCATTATTCAATGAAGCGCTTCATTCCTTGCTATAAAACACGTTTCTAAAATCAATTCTAGTGTTTCGTTGGAATTTTTTGGGATCGAAAGAATTTTCGAACTTCAGTCATTTAGCATTCGAAAAGGGCTGGAACGAAGAGTGAAAGACAAAATTTCTTCATTTAAAGTTCTTATATAAATCTTTAGGCCTAAAATGAGGATTGAAAAAAACTGATTTACAGAAATAATTAGATAAATAGATTCAAAACCTTATTTGTATCTAAGGGTAATGAAAAGGAAGAAAAAAACATAGATGACTGATGCGGGTTTTTTTTAATTCTCAGAAGTATCATTAAAAAATACACGTTTTTATTGAGTTAAATTTTATGGAAAAACCATGGCTTATCTTAATGCTTGAATCATATTAAACGTTTAAAGAATTAGATTTTAAGAGGGAGAGGAAATTTTCTTTTCTTTTTGTATTAAATTCATTGTGCAAAGAATACATAGTACGAGATTCTTATATGATAAGTTTCAAAATGATAATAACAGAAGTGAACGCTCAACGCTATTAAAAGCTAAAAACGCATGGTATATGTTTGTATTCTTCTTATTTTTATATCGCGAAAAGAAAACAACGCTATTTGTTATATGCTGCAACTTACGCTGCAAATGAAAAAAAGTGCAAATAAAATATGGTTATACTACTTTAAGTCAATTTTAATAACTTCAAAAAAGGAATGAATATCAAGAATAAGTTCGAAACTAATTTACATGATGTCTTTTCTCAAACTTACTGTTCAATAGAAAATAAATGTAAAACGCTTTTGAAGAATATTCTGAAACGTAAAATTCTTTTATTTTTTTCCTAGCCGCCACTGTTTTCATATTAATTACAATTATCACCGAATTGACATGAGAAAATATATATCTATTTTTTTCCTTTTAATTTTTCCGCATTTAATATATATATAATGTATATGAAATATGGTCTAGTTTACTCTAATCTAAGCAAATACCTTTTTGTTAGAGATCTGGAATTTTTCAACTATATTTTTCTCACTAAAGATTAACTCTTATCTTTCTCACCTCAATGATAATGTCCTGGATTGTTACAATGAGCCATAAGAAAAAGTTCCTCCTGCTGTTCGGTGAAATTAATTGCTCAATGCGTATAAGTAAATCACATTTTATTCGAATTGAGAAACTTACACTTTGTTTGCAAACCGAAAGTTAGTCATCTAAAGAAAACAGCATGAATATATAAACTGAAACCGTATTTTGCTTTTCTGCAATAAAACCATTGTATAAATACATTTCCGTAAAACTTAGAACAAAGCATCGTGTATATAACATATAAACATCAAAATATAAATAATTACATTTTGTTGTAAAGAGTACCACCCAAGCCAACAGACCAAAAAAATTTTCAAGTTGCCAAATTCCTGCATATTGTAGCAATTGCTATTAAACATCTGTGTTCTCAAATTATATTTTCTTCCAACTAAATGTTAATAATTGTACTTATTTCCTTTACCTACCATTTTCCCAATTATATACTTGCTATTTACATATTTCAAACAGTGCTGAATTCTTGTTTCTAACTGCTGAGACTGAACAATGGAGTAGGGCTTATGGAGTACTACTAGAATGAAAAATTTTGGAAAATTATGAAGAATTTTGCACCTTTTCATCAAAATTAAATTCTATTTAAATAGAATTTTCGGAGTTGCGTGATTAAGGTGAAGAAATTTAAACTGAAATATTCGTTAGAAATGGGGCATTTCTAAGTAATAAGAAACTTGAGGATGAAGTACTGGATTCTAACTTAAAAAGTTTTCTTTTGAAGGATTTAGATCAGATTTAATTAAAGTTTATAGAAAATTTCTTCGTTTCGATGATTAAAGAATTTAGGGTGAATTTAATAAACAAAAAAGGGATAAAATAGCTAATTTTGAGTTGTTTAAAAGGTGCATAAAATAGTCTGTTTTAAGTTGAAAATAGAAAAAAGTTGAGAAAAGTCTAAAAGGTTCAGATCTGTAATTACAGTAAGAGTCAACACATCTTCTCTTAACTGATGGAAGATTATCAAAGATGTAGTCCAAGATAGCGCGAGGCCTTTTCTCGAAACCAATTACTGTTGGATCGTATGTCGGAAGATCATGAGTTAGTACGTTGAGAATCTCGGCTTATTTTAAAAAAATGTTGGGGGGAGAAATGGCCAAAACTTTTTTCATAGGATCCAAGATTGGTTTGATTTTTAAGTTGTCATGAAAGATTTTAAGTCTGATTTATCATGTAGCATTAAAGATTCTCATTAGCTGTTGATTTTGAAGCACTTGTAATTTCCTAAATCCGTAATGGCTGTTCATCCGCCAGGTTGGGGAGCAACAGAGTAGAGCTGATCTTATTACAGATACGTCAAGCAGAAGCTTATGCTTGATTTCTAGTGGGAACTTTCGAGCAATAAGTTGATTGAGAGGAATACTGGTCGCTTTAGTTATGTTGACGGCTGCTTTAATGAGAGAATCAAAGGATAATTTAATTAACATTTTTATTCATCAGGAGACAGGATGGCCGAAAATTTTATATGGTGTAGTAGTGACATAAGCAGTGTTTAGAAATGAGGAGCACACGTTTATTGAACTTTAATTTTATTCTCCAGTCATTGAGCCAAAGCTGTAATTGGGGCCCATAATCTTTACTAATAATAAAGGAGAATGTGTGCATCTACAGGGCATACCGCTGGACGTAGAGTTGCAAAATCTGTCACAAACATACTTTGGAGGGTGGCAATGAGTACCTCGTAGCCGTTTTTTTAAAATTTTAATTCAAATTTTAAATAATTAAATATTAAGCTAAATTTTTGCGTTTTTCCTTTATAACTTCCGAAAATATTACAGCACAAAAAATATTTTTACACCACCTGAAAATTTTAAAAAATTATCCTTTCAATGATATCAGTTAAGTTGTCGTACGATTTTTTCTTTAATTTTAATAAATTTTTATAAATATTTTTTCGCATGATTTATTCATTGTTACAACGCATTTCAAACCGTTTTCATTGTTCAAACAATTATTTAATTGCGTGTTTCTCTTCCATTATTGAAAGTTAAGAAAATATCTCACTGGATTTTACTTTCTCTTATTTGATCAATTTTTCTGTGAAATCTGTAAAGGAAGTCCTCAAGGTAGCGAGCATATGATGAAATAATCCAATAAAGTGAAAGATTATCGTTGTTATGTTTTAATTCTTTTTAACATCCTGTTTTAAGCCAACTAGCATGGTGATGGTCGTAAACTGTGCCACGCCAATTTAATGTTGAAATCAAATTCGTATTTTACGTTAATGTAGACAAGGAACAGAACAAGTACAAGGCTACGAAAGAACACTGGTTAAATATCTATAGCAATTTGAAGTTTAAAACTACTTTGTTAAGGTAATCATGGATATAAAATTATGCATAAGAGATTCAGTTGAAATTTTATTTTCGGCGATCAAGCTGGTCGCCGAAGGCGGCTAATTTGTAATATTTTGCTGGTTGAACGTGGACGGAGATGTTTAGTAATAACTGTAGGTATCATTAGAAAACACTGTGATGTGGAAGGGGAAATCTTAGGAATGTCACTAGCATACATGTTGAAGAGTGCCGTGGAGACTAGCTCCATGTTTCTGATAAGTTGAGGGTCAGCGTAATTCAGGATAGAAAGAACAAACTGATAAGGGATGGAGGCAAAGCAAAAACAAGCCAAAATTATATTGCAAAGGATGACTAGAAACGCCAAACGGATGTGCTAGAGGGTGCTGGTCGGCAGCACTGTCGTTTTATAGTTCCGACTAACTTTGGTTTTACAAATGCTGAGATATCGGACATGCCACCCTCGTCTCAAGGATTTCCATCGCTGCTGCTAATGTTCGTAGAATGCTGGGTATTTTCGAAAGGGTTCGGAAATTCATACTTCACCGCTGTGAAGTGAGCCTAACTGTGGATGGTAAGGATTTTGAGCAGTTGTTGTGAAACTGGAACGTGTGCACGTACTGTCCAAGTGTAAACTACCGCTAAATAAGGAATTTCCACTCGTTAATGGCTTGTAACTTCTGTATCTTCATGTATCCTCTAGCTCATCTTAGTGGTGTTTCCGATCACACATTCCTATGTGATTATGACTTCTTTGTGTATATCCTCTATAAGCTTGATGTTGAATTGTATATCACTCTTTAATTCCTTCTACTCGTTCTCTAAGGCAACGATAATTTGGGTACTAAAGAATGATTTTGATTTGAAGCCAAAAGCGTAATGAAATAAGTCTCTAGGCCATTGTTCTAAATTTTATTGAAGACTCTGAGTAAGGTAAGAAGTGCACCTGTGGTTTCTGATCAAGAAAAGTCATCATGAATCAGTTCCAAAACACGTAGCAGCAGGTGACTAGTGTTTAGATTTCTTATGAAGACGGCTATGAAGATGTTAATATCATTGCAGAAGTTATTCAAGTGTTTAAGAAGCACAAATTCGTACACTTTACTCAGACTACTAAGTAGAAGGATTGGACCGTTGAAATTAAAATGTGCATATATTTGATATCCTCTTATATTATCCATAGATAGTGTCTCATCGTTAATCTTACAATTACAAAGCCTCCACTTCCTTCGGAGAGAGAGAGAAAAATTAAATCATATGGTCGTGTAAGGAAATTAATATTTTGAAACATAACAGAAGTCTGTACTTTTGACATCTGTAAATATTCATTAAACTATTTATGAAATTTACAGGCCATAACTTTATGATTTGTTACGTGTGATAAGAAGAGTGAAATTTCTTTCGTTAAATAATTATTAATTGTACAGGAATGTCGTAGGACTATAGGGAATGGATAATAGGAAATTATTATTTCGGAATTCTTTGAAGTATTTTCTTATAAGAAGCAATGAATCAAAATTCACTTCGGAAATTAAGATTAACAAGGTCATAAGAATTTGGGATATGATACTGGAGTTTCTCCTAAATCTTTGTTACGCTAAATCTGCACAAGTCTAGCTGTATATGACTGAATTTAATTCTGAATATTGATTTCGGAAACAAAACAAACGGACAAAAATTTTCAATATCCTAAAGAAAATTAAAATATTAAAAAAACATTGTTCACTTGATTTTTTTAAACCAACAAATAAAAATATTGTGCCATTTATTACATAAAAGTGCGTTTTCGAAACGATTAAAATCACACAAACATAACTTCTTACGTCTACTACAACCACCAGTTTCAACAATTATTGATTATTCTAATCCTTTATAATTCTAATAGTGGATTTTTTTGGTTACATACTACTGTGCATCCATACACTCTTTTCGATTCATTTAATTTTTGTAGAATGTTCTCATTTCTTATGAAAACTTAAATTTATTAGACCAAAACCATCTACTGAATTGCATACGAGAATGACTAAATCAGTTCTGTGGAACCCTACTGAAATTTGAAGGGGTCTACTAAAATAAAATTGTGATGGGCTTAGAATGATCGAAACTGTTGAATGCAATTTATTTTGTCAGTTTAGATTTAAAATTTATTTTTTTAATTTAAATAAGAGATTTTTTCGTATTAATAAAATTTTTGCTTTAATAATCTTACTTATGCAAATCATTCAGCATAATTATTTTTGATTCACGATTTAGCAGAACTAATCGACAATATAAACTATTTTATGATTTCAGTTAAGTTAATTAGAATCAGTGAAAAGTGCTTAATTAATTTGAATTTGTAAATTCCCCTTAGTCAATTGCAATGCTTGCCGAAATGTCATTAACTTTATGTGTAAGTTTCTGAGAGATGGCAGTGATCCAACCAGAAACACAATAGAAATCCATTGGTATAACAAATAACTAAATATGCTCCTTTACTCTGCGGACTATTTATAGACCGCGAATGATGCAAGAAACCTGAAGTTTCTGAACTGAATGGGAAAAGAACTTTGTGAATGAACCTTGTTTATGATCCATTAAACACATGTATACATGGTAACACACAGTAAACAGAAATTAAAACATTTCCTCGTTTTGCCTCCTTTATTGTAATAAAAATAAATTGCTGTAATCGTAAATACCTTAAAAATGTGGCTATTTGTTTTGAAATCAGCTCTGTTTCTGATTATTCACATGCTTATACATTCATCGTAAAAGAAATTTCTCTGCCTACTTGTTTTTCGAAAATGAATAAGCAAGGAACGGTCATTGTTTTTCATGATGTTAGAAAAAAAAGAGAAAAAAAACCCCTAATGATTTAAGAGACCATCTTGCGAGTTCCTGTTATCCGTTTTGTCGTTTTTGTAAGCTAAGACGATTTCCCCACATTATTTATTTTGCGTATAAATAAAAATTCTTTCCCCTTGCGATTAAATTTGACTATTAACACCTTTCAGACATTATTACCATCTATTTGCAAGTATATGGCTTTCGGAAAAATATGTCAATTCAGATTCAATAGAGGTTTTTTTAACAATGAGGGCTACGTGCTTCATGAAAGGCGATCGTCGGGCAACAGCATCTGAGGCTGAAAATATGATCAGATGACTTCCACAAAACTCAGTAATTGATGCAATGTTTCAAGAAAGATAACTCTCGATATGTATTTGACAATATTATAAGTAATACAAAAATAAAAACGTTTATCTATTAATGTATCAGTATCAGAGTAACCCACAAGGAGATTTCTATCATTCAAATGGACTGAAGAAGGATGACGGAATAATCAAAGCTACCATTTCCTCAATGATCATTCGCAATACTATAATTATGAAATTAAAATCAATGTTTACTACAACTAAACTACCTTGTTTGATTTCAGTGTTCGACTTTATTTCAAATATAAGATCAAATTAAAGAATCATATATGATCTTCAAAGCGTTGGTGTCTTCTTGTCTGCTCACCATAAAGTTTACATTGGAAATAACAATACAGTTATGCTCTTACTAACTGTTGTTAGTTAAACTCCTTTTCCTCTTTTTTCTATTGCCTAAAAATATGGTGTTGTTTAAGACTGTTTATAAACAAGGAATAATAAAAACGAACGAAGAATTTATTCAGAATGTAATTTAACATTTAATCTAACACCATAAAATCTACATATAATTTAGCACTATTATGGATTTCGATATTTCTTACTTCATTATTAATCAAATCTTAAATCTTCATCACAATTAATCGTAGGACACTAAGTTCTTTTACATTCCAAATTGATACAGATATTTAGGAATTATGAGAATGAAAAATTCAAATCTGTAATAATATAAACATTTTCAAGGCTTTAGTAATATTTCACGGAATGACATTTCTTTTAGGTTATTTACAGTTATGTTGCTAAGAAGTTCGAACCAGTTTCTTTGTATTTGATATTAATTACTGCCTAGAAATTTTCCAAAAGAAAGAATGAAAAAGAAAACAAAAGAAAAAAAGGAGTACCCTCCTTCACAATAGTCGATTTAAAAGGTCATCTTATTCTTGTATACTAAATCTTAGTTACTTCTCACTGTTAATGTTTTAACTATATTATTTGTTTTTGGTATTAGTTGAACTACTGTACTGTTAAAAGAGATATTCACAAATTGTAAAACGATTTTTTTTCGATGCAGAGTTTGCAAAGTTATTCCCACTTATTTAAATTAAAAGACATGACTCTTAAATCAGCCACTATAAAATTATGTACAAAGTGAGGTGGTTTAAACGGATTCTTGAAATCATAGGTTCTTTATTTTCTGGGATTGCTGTCGCTGAAAAGTAAGTGGTGTAAAAATTCAAACATCTGGTAAATTTTGAATGTATACAAAGATGGATGCAGTAAAATTGCTTCGGCCACCTCTGCATAGTGGTAAACCCTCTCAACGGCCCTTTTTGTTTGGCATGGAATTTTGATCCATAAACATAATGTTAAAATGACCCCTAGGAACGGCCCTTCGCATCTCTCCTAGAGGTATGGATGGTCACCCATTCACCTTCAAAGAAATCCATTCTTTCGCCTCTCTGACGTTGCGACTTTCATTAAAAGAAAGGGGAGGGAAAGAAAAATTACATTAAAAACAACTTCTCATTAGTTATTTATGAATTGATACCAGGTTTACTTTTCGATTTATATATATATATATACATAAATTTTAAAGAATATAAATCTTGGAATGAAGTATTTTTTACTTTCTCATATACGAAGTATAGTATACAAAGAGAAATTATTATAATCGTCAAAAAATTTGAACTCGAGATTTTGATTAATCTCCACGTTTTAGACCTCCCAGACACACATTTTTAGGAATTATGTTTGTCTGTCTGTCTGCGAACACGATAACTCAAAAACAGTTAGAGCTAGAGGCATAAAATTTGATATGTGATCTTTACACATAATTTATAGGTTTCTATCAAATTTTGGACAAAATCCGTCCACGGGAAGCCTGTCTGTCTGTCCGTCCGTGTTCATGGGAACACGATAACTCAAAAATTTAAACAACTAGATAAATGCAATTTGGTACACAATTTTACCATCAGGAAAGTATGACCGTATCAAATTTTGGACCAAATAGGTCGATGTGTTGACTGCCTGTTGGTCTGTATAATCTTATACTTGTGAACACGATAACTCCTAAACGGTGTTAGACAAATAAAAATTGATATGAAGTCTGCTAACATTAATTGTAGATCCATGTCCAATTTTGGTTTCAATCGGCAGAAAAAAATCGTTCAAATTGCATATTCGGATTCTTCACCATTCTACGACGCAAACACATGGCGCGACCTTATCGCTCGTTTTTCGGCACCCATGTTAGGGCGGATATGAGAAAGTTTTGAGGAGACCACTCCCGCTGGTTTTATTAGATAAATTCTAAAATTCATTGTGTCAGAAATAATGAATTAAGGCTATTTTAATATGAATTTTGTATTCAAAAGATGAAAACGCTTCAGAGTGGCCACCCCCTTTGAGATGAAGATTTTATTTGGAATGGAAGATGGATATTGTAGAGAGGTTTCATAAAAGAATATGGCCACATCCGTTTGCCATATTGTAGAGAATAGTCGCCAAATCTGAACGGGCACCAAAATTGGACCGGTCTCACCAACTATATTAAATATTTGGGTCATAAAATAGCCAAGTTAAATTGTAACGGTGTAAATGTGGTGTATTAAATCCGTTCTATGAGAAAGCGCTACGTGGTCACAGTTAGAGAACAAGTGATACAGTTAGATTTAGGTATTATCAATTATTTTTAAACGACAAAAAGCCTTTACACTGTTTTGAAGTGTGAACATATGTTATTATATCCTGAGATAGGAAATTTGTTTGACAACAATTTACTATAATAATTTTATTAAAGTAGTTTAAAGATGAGTTTAGGGGAATTTTTTTCTGTTTTTCTCTAAAGGTTACCCAGATTGGATCACAAACAGTTCCTAAGTTGGACTGTTTCATTTAACGGGGCAATTATCTTGAACTAGAGGAATAGTAGCCCAGAAAATAGTTATCTCCACTATTAGTCCTCATAAATTGGAAGTGGAACAATTCAAAGCAAAAAAAAGACAGTAAAAGGACACTAAAGTCATCAAATGTTGGATCAAAAAGAACAGAAATTAAGGTTACGTCGCTTTGTATCAAAGGAAGACGTAGCAAAAATGCAGTGCATAGGGTATCATACTTGGATTCGTACATTGTGTGTTAGTGTGATTTTGAGAATAAAAAAAAATGTTTTTGCTTTAATTTTGCTTAAAGAAATTAATGGTCCAATTTAGTAAAGCGGTAGTCCATCCAAGGAAACCAGTTCTCTTAATGATAATGACATAATTTTTAAGTTATTTTTTTCCCTACTTTAAAGTGTATTTCATAAAAAGTTAATCACATAGTTCTGAAGATAAATGAATTAGAAAAAATTTTTACTATTTGTTTTTCATTGAAATTACTTCTCTATTACTATACATTAATATGTCCAGGTGGTCCAAATTCGACAACCGTACCCTACATAATTTATAAGAAATCTACTTAAAATAAATGATTATTAAGTTAAATGTTCATTAACATCATATCCAGCAATGGAAAATGCTTACTAATCTGAATTATGCGTTTAAGAAAGAAACAAAATTGCTTGTTTTATCATTTTTAGGCAGCATAGCCAGATTTGGTTTTGCGCCATTAAAATCGAACAAAAATAGTTAATTTTTAAAATTCTACTTTTTGTGATTGTATTTTTGAATTAAAAATATATTTAAACTGGTGTAAATGGGCAAGTGCCAATAATAATAGTTTATATATGTTTTAGTTCATTTACAATAAATTCATTTCTTTAATAATATCAAGTGTATAATTAATTTATCAAATATAAAGAAATAACTGATGCCAACATGTAAATTACTGTTACGCTGATTTTTAATCATGTTTCTCAAGTGCAAAATATAGAGCAGGTAATGAATTTCAAATATTGTTTGTAAATTTCTGAAATTGGATGGTGATGAAACATTTCTGTTTCAATCTGCTTTAAATATTATGATTGACTTCAAAAATTGATATGATTGTTTGAATGTTTAAAGTTGCTATATAGGGAAAGATTGTCGGTGTTGGACCACCTAAACATTTCTTAATATACAGTAATAGAGAAGTAATTTCAGTAAGAAAAGTAGGAAATGTTCTTCCGAGTTGAATTGTCTATAAACCAACTTATTTAACTTTCTAAGAAATAAACTTTAAAGTAGAATAAACAGCATAAAAATTGTGCTAACGATCCGATTGAGGGAAATGGTTTCCGAAATTGAAATATTCTTTTCCCTGAATGGACCACCAATTTCTTAAAGCACAATTAAAGCAAAAATATTTTTTAATTTTCAGATTTACACCAGAACACAGTACATGAATCCAAGTACGCCATTTTCTGCACTGTATCACTTCTTCTTCCTCCTTTGCTTTCTCACAAATGATACGTATCCTTAGCTTCTGTTCTTTTCGATCCGTCGTTTGATGGCCTTAGTGTCCTTTTATTTTTTATTTTATTTATTTATTTATTTTGCTTTGGTTTGCCCCACTTCCAATTTATGAGGACTGCTTCTAGTGATAACTGCTTTCTGAGTTATAACTATAATTCAAGATGATAATTCCATTGACTTAAGCGGTCTAATTTAGGTAGCTGTTTGTAGTCCAATCTGGGCAACTTTTGGACAACAACAAAAGAAATACACTAGACCTTATCCTTAAACTATTTTAATAAAATTATTACAGTAAATTGTAGACAAGAAAATTTCCTTTTTGAGGATATAATAACATATTTTGCTATTAACTTCAAAACAGCGGAAGGATTATCAGACGTTTGTAAAATATTTAATTGATGATAATTCAATCTAAACACTTGTTCAGTAACTATACCCACGTCGCGCCTTGTCTTAAAAGTGACTTCATATATCACATTTACATCGCTACAATATTAGTTTCCTACTTTAAGGTTTCAATATTTTATAGAATCGGGGCTACGATACCAGTCCTACCTAGGCGACGGTCGAAATTTGTGGCAACTCTACCCTACTTTCATATGTAGACGGTCCCTTACACAAATTTCGTGCATAAGAAAGCCCTTTTCTTTTGAATCTTTTTTTTCTTTCTATTACGTTTTCGATGAACAATAGCAAAATCTTTCTTTATTCGTCCTTTCTCTGCATTTATGCATTTTTTTTCCAATAGTAGTACACAGCGAGACTAAAAATTATCACGCTTCGGTTGGTTTTACTGCAAAACATCGCCAGCTATAAATTTAGTAAAGGCAATCTTATTAAAAAGATATTAAATTAAAAAAATGTTTTCATATTTAAATTAATTATCTGTTTGAATATGCAAATAGCTAGGAATTTTTTGTTTCTAGACTGACGCAAAATATTACGGTATACGCTTTTAATTTACCGTCTGCATGCTTCAATTGCATTAAAAAAATTTCAGTATTTTAAATTTTCGTCTGATGCAGATTTTGATATTTAAATTTTATTTTGAATATTGGATGACTAGGATGAATAACCTCTCATATTTTTTTTAAAAAAGTATATTAACGTATTTTGCTGAAATCAGGCCTCATATTGGAAGACAAAGATCTACTCTATCAGATTGTATGCATGAAAATTGATCTTTACGAAGAAGAAAAGAAAGCAGATGTAAGTGAAATTTTTCAAAAACAAAATGATCAATTTTCAGGCTTGATGTGAATGAAAATTCGTTGAGAGAAAAAAATAAAATTAAAATTAGAATCATATACACATAAAAAGACATATCCAGTATAATTTCGAGAAATCAATATATAAAATAAGCAGAATGCAAAAAGATACCCAAGTTAATAAAATTCCATGTAAGACAGTATCAAGATTGGACCAAAAAATTAGACAAAAGACGAAGAATAATTAAAGTTTTTTTCTGTCTAAAAAGAAAATATTTACCGTGTTAATATTTTGTATTAGCTTAAAAGCACGAAATCATAAATCATTAGCATATCCAACTTAATAAATGCTTAATTTAAATATTAAAACATTTCTTAAACAAATTATATCCCTTTTGAATGAGATTGCCTTTCTTAAATTTATAACAAGCGGCATTTTGTAGAAAAAGGAAGCTTGATATTTTTTTTTGTCTCGCATTATATTAACACAAGCAAATGCTTATTTTCGCCTCAAAGCTATTCACTTTGAAATGTGGTACATTGTTCTTAGAATCCGTTTCAAATTTGATGCGAAGCATTTCATTTGACTAATTAATTGGGTTGAACATTTTTAGGCACTTGTGGGATACAATGTGAAACAAATGTAAAACAATACAACATTAACGATTTTTTAATGTTGTATTGTTTTCTTCAACAGCTTGGCACGCATCAAACACTTTTCATTCTTCTGAGTGATTCTCTTAGCTTTCATACCACCTTCACCCAAGAACGAATTCTAGTTTTACACGAATTATGAATTAATCAGTTACAATATTTCATCTAAGCTTTTCAAATTTTCAGAGGAAAAAAAAGAAAGAAACAAGAAAGGATGACTACTCACCATTTAAAAAATGCAAAAAATATATGCAGAAGATTCAATGACAACAACAAAAATGCAATGAAGAAATATGGAAAATATCTGTTTAGGAGGTTTATCTGTTTTTAACAATAAAGGAAATCCGTGACTTGAGCAATTATCCAACGTGCGATTTGGAAAAAAATCCCGAACTGTTCCCCATATGAAAAAGAAAAGTAAACAACAGAATGGGACATTTATTGGAGCTATTATAAAAATGATACAAGGAAGGTTGTTGTTAGCAGAAAACAAAGAATCATATTATGATTTAATAATTTCTTTTTTAAATCACGGTTTTCTTATTGTAATCTTAATTTTCTCTGTGAAAGTGAGCAATTTATTTTCAACCCAGCTTTGCAACTGTTTCAGATACACCCCAGATCAAGAGCAAATTACGTCAGAAAGCTTGGAAAACTGTTGCTTGTCTAGAAATCCTTCGATCTCATTTTCTTTTCCTCCTGTTTCACAGTACTCCATTTAGAGAGATAGAATTCCGACCTACAAATAACAACTAGTTATGTAAGTTTTTTGCCCTTGATTTCTTCAGCTTCAGATACGTTAGAGCGAGAGAAGACTAAGGCTATTCTTAGCAGGCGAGGAATAAGTGAGAATGTTGCTATTTCAGGAGGAAGTTCTTATTGGTTCTAATCCAGGTTGATGTCTAGTCTCTTAGCTCCTACTCCGCTGTCAAGTTCTGCTTCCGCAGTCCGAGGTGGTTCGGATTTTGAACAGGCGTTTGCTCCTGTGGGAAAACACAAGGTCACTGGGATTTATTTTTTTTTACGCCAGGGAATTATAGGGCTGTGAAAATGTTTGGATGGGTGGATGAATCGAGTAGGAGGATTTATCGTGATCTACTTACTTGTTTATCGTCAGATAATTTGTAAAATGTGTTGCTGTGTTTATTATTATAGGAAAACAGGACTACTGAGTTCGTAGATGTTTACGTGAATATTTTGTACTATTTAGAGAAATGTGTACATGTAGAGACGGTTTTGCACACAAATATTAAATGGTGAAAATGATGACACAATATATTAAGCTTTCGATGTTACACCTCCCCAGATTATTAGACACAAAGTGTATTCATATTTTAAATATGTTTACATATACATAATTTCCATTATATATATTTTAGAAATTTGATTCTCAAAAAAGAATTTTCCTTTCAATTAATATAAATTTTTAGTGTATTAGGCCGTGAAAGCAGGCCTAGAAAACAAGGCCACCAATTTAATAAGTATTTTTCATTAATAGTTTCTACGATTCAAATAAATGAGTATTGAGTACACACTGATAGAACAGAAACAGAACAAATAAGATCAGAACACATCAATTAGTAATAAAAGAGTAAATTAACATACATTTCAATTTAAATGCATTGTTTATTATAATGTTAGTTTACATTTGATAAATTAGAAATTTTTCTATGAATGCTTTTTAACTATATTTGTAATATTCAAAATTCTGTCTAGGTTATCTAATAGACAAATTTTATTGAGAAAATGTTAATAATTAATTAAATCGAGAATGTAATAAAATTAGTAAGATAAATTTCACAAAGAATGAACTCGATTTTGGTATTAAAAATGTCTAAAGAAAATTAAGTTCAACAAGGCATTTAATTTACTTTAAAATGTTTTAAAGAAGTTATTATTACCTTTCTTAATGTATTGAACAACAGTTTGTGAGAAATTCATTCAGAAATACATTCTAAATATTGAATTGTGGATTTCTTTTCAGAATCGAATGAATAAGTAATAGGATTGGAATTTAATACGAATATTCTTCCAAATTAGAAATTCCATATAATTTCGACTTTAAAATCGTTGTTGAAGTTGTGTCATACATCTGTTCTAAGTACTTAAATTGATTTTCATAGCATAAAGAATTTGTCGGATATTACTATATCCTATGATCAGAAAATATATATATATTTTTTAAATTTTTTTTCTTTTTCACATTTATCTGCCAAACAAATAGATATATTTTGACAGTTTATGTTTAATGTTTATCTTCTACAAATAAATAAAGAAATAAATCATGAAACTGAAGATTATTTAAAAGTCGATAAGTATCATATAAAGCAGACTCCCCCCCTGCCCTTTTATTAATTATTTTTAAAATTACCACTGGAATACCGCATACTGAAAATCGATCACAGCAGTGACTTTATGAAGAACACAAAAGAGTTTCAAAGAAGACCTTGTTCCCAAATTAAGAATTTTTTTATCATTTGATCATATTTATTAAAGATGTGGAAATAGAAATAAACAAAAAAACTAAGTTGAATAATTTTTGAATAATATTCGTTATTAAATGGCTCTTTGGCAAAAGTATTTTTCAATTCTTAATGAATTTGTTTAAAAGCCTTAAATTAGTTGAATCTTCTAATTATTTGCCATTTGATAAAAATTTATATTTTTAATAAAACTTGCAAGCACTTTTTCTGTTTTATACATTTTAATTAAAAAAATTGTCTTATGTATGACAATTTATTTTAAAAACTGGTTTATTACAATTTATTCATCAGTGCGTCACTTAAATATCAAAATATTCATGTTGAATTCTGTCTCTTTTTTTTCCCATTCCAAGATCTATCTTCATTCATTCCCCAAAACGAGTCTATCTAGCATGAAGATGATTAATGAAGTAGGGGCATTCTCGTATAATCCTTTCAAAATAAATAAAGTTTAGAAAGGGAGATGATACTTAACCTTCCATAGGCGTTAGTTAGCACAAAAATGAAGACAAATGGAAAGTTCCCGTTTCTACAATTCCAGTGAGCTTAAATTAGTTTCGCCGTGACATATAATTGATTGGGTGATTATTTAACGGTGCCTTCAGTTGCCAGAAGAAACATAAATAGATTCATGATGAGGATGTTCAAGCATATTAAGAACTATTAATATGTACTTCTGAAATTAATTTTAAATATAAATTGCTCCTCGTTTCATTTTCAAATTAAAAGGAGCCATTTCCAAAGATGACCTTATTTCTAGAATTACATAGAGTAAAAGTAAACAGATCGAAATCTTAAGCTGGAACATTTTGGAATTCTTGAAAATGATATTTTTGATGTAGAACTGTTTTTTAACGTCGCATTTGTATAGAATTACATTTCTTTCACTCACTAAGAGTTTCATTTCTTCTAAAAAAGCTTGCAAGTTCATAGCAAAGCAGAAGAATTTGATGTAATTTGAACAATTAAGGCTAGGCTAATTATTAAATAACAAGGCTAATTATTTTTTTACTCAGAAAATTAGCCGCATTTAGTTCTTTGACCATTAAACCCATTATTTAAGCCAAGTAGAAAACTCATTTTTCTCAAAAAAAAATTTAGTTTGATCCAATTATATAAAGGTCAAATAAAAGCGAGGGCACCTTTGAAAGTCCTGTGAAGTTTTAAAAATTAAGATTTCAAAGTTAAAATACTAAAAACATTCTAAGAATATATTTCCATCTCCTTAATTAGAATCTTTCAGAAGGATGAGATGGATGACAAATCCAGAAGAAGAATGTGTAAAGAAAACAAAAGATTCGCCGCCAAAAAGTTAGCATAATTACTCTCTCTTTCGCTGCTTCTAATAGCCTACAAGGTTTCTTTTTAGTAAGACATATTAAAATAATACTTTTCTTTTAAGGTAAGAAAAACATGATGATCAAATGACATCATTTTTCATATTACATGCAATTTAAGCACTGCTTATGTAATGTTGATTGCATTATATTACTTCTTCTTCCGGGTATATTATTAGAAGATTGTAAACAATCCTTATTAAAGGAAAAGGAATGCTTGCGCTCGTGGCTAAGTAGAAATTAATGAAAGTGTAGTTTACAATAGCATGTGAATTTTTAAAAGATCTGCTTCTTATCTGTGGTTAATGTTCCGTTCACGGTTCTCAAGGCTCTTGCGTGGATCACCTCGTGCCCTCAAACAATATGTCGCTTAATATAGATTGTTTTCACTTTGTAATTCATTTCGCTTTCAGAGAAGACAATCAGGTGTACAATTTCCTTGCCTCCGAATGCTCCTTCCCCTCTCTGTCGAGATGCATAAAAATAACTACTTCACAAACATCAGCTTAAATCTTGACTGTGGTGGATGATAAACACAAGGCTTTTATTGTCTTATTCTGACTAAATAAAAGCACTCGAATGAATATGGATGAAGGCACATAAATCATTTTCAAAGAATCATCCAGCGTGCCTTGCTGAAAAAGTACACCAAACTATGGTAAATGCTTTTGATAACATGGTTAGAAAGATAGTATTGTATAAGAGCCGGCAATAGTTTCCAGTCTTGTATTTTTATTTGCAAAAATTGAACTCATTTCAGTGGGGCCTTTGCTCTGGTTATTTCTGTGAGGACGAATCCTTAAAGTCAAAGACATACCGCCTAAAGTCAGCGTAATTTACGCTCTCTTTCCTGGTATTTAGTAACCGACGAGGCATCTAATTAGTGATCCGCATTAAAAATAAACCCTTTCTTTTCACGTCTAGACAAATATGAAGTGTGCTTTCGTGGCGCATCGTAGCATCGATGTTGATAATACAAGTCTAATGTACTTGCACTAAAATAGTAACAATATAAAAATTTTGGCTGTTCGAATAATTTTATTGTTGATAAGGAATTAACGAATGCTTGATTATTAAAATATTTATACAAGGTATTTATTATTGATCACGAATTAACGAATGCTTGTTTATTAAAGTATTTTTACAAAGAATGAATCACTTTCAGAACTTAACAAAGAGACGTACAATGTTATAATTAAAGAAAATTAATTTATCCACAGCATTTAAGAAAAGCTTACAGATATAATTCATTAAATCTGTATACAGGGTCCTCAGAAAGGTCGTTTACAAACTTTCGGGGATAATCAGGCATATAGAAACAAATAATTTTTGCAACAGAATACGGGGTCGGAAACGTAAAGTGGTGCCTCTACAGAGGGCTCTTTGCCAGTGAATTAAGTAACAGGAAAGGATACACCAGATGAAATGTACAACGCAGATTCAGTGGAATATCAATTTACAATAATACAACAAACCAGCTGCATGAATAACAGCATTACACGTCGTATGCGGCCTGAAAGATGGAACGATAATAGCAAGTAGGCCGCAGTATCAACAACATACCTTTGGAATCTTAAATAAGTGTTCAAAGAACTTGCCGTCTGAGGCGATACACGCTTCGTATGTTATTAATGCAACTGGATTATTGTGCTACTATAAATTTGTATTCCATTCAATCTGTGTTGCGCATTTCATCCGCTGTATCCTGTTCTTTTACTTAATTCACTGCCACCTGCAACGAATCCCCTTTGAATTTCTGATCAGCATGTTGTGTTAAGAAAATGGGTTATTTCTGTATCCTTGACCTACCTTTAAAGTTTGTAAAGACTTTTCTGAACATACTGTATATATGGTATCACTACTATAACTACAGTATTTTTGTAACATTTGGTTTTCTGACAATGATTTCATTTGCGTTTTCGTTCAATACACATGAACTTATCGTTTTATATTTCGGTGTTTCGAGGAAACAAACTTTTTTCTGCATTCAAGGATAAAGTTTGTGTAGAAAACCCAGAATATTATTGTTTCCACGCTCGTACGGGACTTCCCTACTGATGACGCATCCAGGACGTAAGCGCTCTGTTTTTATTTGTTTGCTCTCTTTCTCTTTTTTGTGTGTTTTCTTTTATTAATATTTCTTACTGCACGGAAGTACTGCTGCATTGGCGCATTCACCGGGTTAGTGAAGGTTATTACTTATCTGATTTAGTTTTAGAATTTATGTTTACCATAGTGAAACAGTATCCTCATGTTTCCTTTATTTTAATTAGTTTTTCTTTGATCAAGTATTACTTTTTGATGTTTATCGCTCTGTTTGTATTTGAATTTCTTTAATCTTTGCAATTGTTATTGTATAGATATAGCTACGTAGATATTGAAATTTAAACTCTCAAGATCTATTGAAAACTTATGAAAGAATTTCTATCTACCTTTGCAGACTTGTGCAAGATATGGAAGGTTCAGAGTCAAAGTCAACTAAGTCTATGAGATTCATTTCTAAGGAAACAGATCTCAAGGTTGATTAGCTGCATTTAAAATAACAGTGGGCATCTAATTGTTCTTGCTGCCTAGTGGATTCAAATTGAACTATGGACTTGAGTTATTATTACACATAAAATTTACATTTCTACACTACCACGTCAGTATTAATGCAAAATGAGCGAAAGATGGTTCATTTTAACTT
Organism: Araneus ventricosus; assembly: GCA_013235015.1. NCBI lineage: Eukaryota > Metazoa > Arthropoda > Arachnida > Araneae > Araneidae > Araneus > Araneus ventricosus. Next base: position 915,892 of record BGPR01000057.1, read on the forward strand.
TGAACCCTCCATATATTACATATCAAGCAATTGCACAAATCCTAGATTCAAGTTCAAGTTTAAATTTTGATATAAAATTATATTTGGATCTGTCAGCATTGAATAACATTAGCAACAAGATATGCTATGTATTCTGAGGGGAAATATCAATCATAAGACTACTTTTTGAGCTTAAGCTGTGAAAAACCTTAACCGCCTTACCTATGTGTTAAACAGTCCCGCAACTGAGTTCACACTTAAAAAGTTTAAAGTATTTCATGAATAACAGATTAGATTTTATTTTAAAATAATCAAATTTTCCAGTAACTCTACAGTCAGTCTTTCCAGTTCCGGTAACTCTTGTCCATCCCCCACCGTTATGTGAAAAAATAAATTAGTTAAACTCATTTTTTTTCGAAAATTTAATTGATATGACACTTTGTCGAAAAAAGATATTACAAAATTGAGTATACACTTAACAAATTTGCCCAATTCATTAGACTTTTTGTTAAAAATTTTCTTTAAAGCATTCTAGTTGCATTTGAGCATATTCGTTAATGTTTAATAGTCGTTTAGTAATATAATTATATTTTTAACCCTTTAAAACTATTGGAAACTCCTGAGAACGAGCTTTGTTTAGTCATCAAATGATCGAAAGATCAAAAACCTGGTCGAGAAATCGCTTCGATTAATTAGGAAAACTCATGATTGTGTCCAAAAACTACTACAGAAATATCGGAAAACTAGAATTATGGCTAATATTTCAGGATGCGAGCGTCAAGAAATGTTAAGCGCTGCAGCAAAGAGGAAGATCATACCGCAGTAAAGAAAACTCCTGAATTAAGCGCCCCAAAACTTGCATCATCAATGCCCTCAGAAACTGAAAGAGGGATCTGAACTGAAAAAACTGTTATACATCTTTTTTAATATACAGGATTTCATGGTCGTATTTCAATACTCAAGTCACTCTTTAATTCTATTAATAGAAAAAAAAGAGATTCTCTTTCGCAAAAAAGGAGAGGAGCTTTTCATCAACAGTGAGCATATCCGCTTTATTATAATGCGTTTTTAACAATTTTCTAATCTTAGCATCAACTATACAAGGGGACAGTTTCATTTTGTCTCAAAAATTATTTTTTTCTTCTTCATAAAGCTACTTAAAATTCTTAATATTTTGCAAAATTAATATATATCAACTTCTAAAGCCCAACTTTGTAAAATGGATATGTTCACTTTTGATGAGAAACTGCTCATATGTCAAAGCCGAAATAATTCTGGAATATTGTTCTATCTGTGATGAAAGTAAATTTAATCTGTATGGGAAGAATAGACGATGTAAAACGAGATGAGAAGTACTTGTATTCACTGATGATATTATGTATACGCTGGTATTTCTTTACATTTTGAAGAATAATTTGCAAAAATTTATTGATAAACAAGGACTTAGTCAAAGGCGAAGACGATGACTCAAAACATACAGCGAAGATTTACAAGTTATATTTGATGTAATACTAAATACAGCAGCTAAACACTCCACCCTAATCTCCAGGCCCAAAAGTTATAGAAAAAATGTGGCCTAAATTGGAGAAATCCGTGAAAAGAGCATCTGATGTACCTTTTATGAGAAGAGTGGCCAAAATTTTAGTTGAAACAACAAAAAAAAGTGAAATCCATGTCTGAGAGGCTGCAAGCTGTCATCCAGGCGAAAGTATTTGCAACTGAATATTAATTTGCTTATTAAAACAAAATTTTAAAAAGTGTATAAACAATTTTTGGAATTCTTTTTCGTCTTTATACAATTTTTTTAGAAAAAATGTCTTTGAACATTTTTTTTTTTGTTTACGTATTGGAAGAGCAACAGTAACAATAGTAAGAAATATGAGTTACAGAAGATAAAATTTAGCCAGTTACGTAAAAACAAACTTAGCATGTTAAGGTTTATACTCAATTTTCGGACTGACTGCACGTGCAATGATTTAGACTTTTAAAGTATTTAGCTAAAATCAAGACACTCAGTTAAATTATAATTCGATTCAAAAATTACGTGGAATTGATAAATATCGCTTCTATGGGCTCTTATTTAATTAAATACGACGGCATATTTCCGAAACAGAAAATGCCATTTAATTAGATAGTAAAAAAAACTAAGTAGGTAATATGACCATGCTCTTTTCAGACATTTTGTAAACTTAAGTTTTTTATTTTCTGTTAAAAGGAATAATGAATAAAAAGTTAGAACGAGTAATATAAAATCTTTAAAACATTTATGTTCCCCTAATGAAACATTACGGGAATATAAATCTATTGCAACAAATGAGAATAATTTCTTTATTCGAAGATGTAATTTCTTCATTTCGATTTTTATGAAACGAAAGGTGAATAGCACGCTATTATGCGATTGGGAACCGACTCAAAACATTTTGATGTAGAATTGTTTTCACAACAGTTAGCAGAATACAAATTCTAATAATAATTAATATTGCATTAGGCTGCTGCGTAACGGGTTGCATTCGGTTCGATTTAAGATGGAAATTACGCGCATTTTAAGTAGTTTTTCAATAGCGAATCAAAACTCTATAAAATGGCACTTGTTTCCAGATTCCATAATATAAAGGTGCGTATACACTTGCGAGCAGAAGCCGAATAGAACAGTTTGTGAATAGATGCTCGCAGGTGTAGGCGGGTTTTTTTTTTTATTCGCCGCGAATGGTCAGGGTACAGCTGGCGGGGAGCACAAAACTGACGACTTATCGAAGAATTCAAAGAGATTCTCTATTCTAGTTGATACAGGTTAATGTGCTGTTCGCCAGACCTCGCGAATCTGTTTCGAACCTGCAAGGTCATATTGTGTCACTTGATTTTCTTTTGCCGTTTCTCTTGTAATTATGGAGTTGACAGAAATAAACATATTAAAATTAATAGAAATTAACAGAAACAAGCCTGTGCTCTCGCGCCCGAAGCACAAGGACCGTTATAGAAAAAAATTAAAAGAAGGTTTCTCGACAGAGGTGAGGAAATAAGTGTCAGCGGCCCAGTGTAAGAAAAAGATTATATTCTTGCTTTCACCAGCACGAAGAACAGAGAATAAAGATTTCCATGGAAAAAAGAAAATATAAGTTATTAAATATAAATAATACAAATATTATATATTTTTTAAACAATTTTATTTTTTTTCATTCTATAACATATTTTTACATTATCTTTTCACAATAAGTTTTCAATTGTTAATCATCTTGGTTGCGTTACTAGTTGTTAATACATATTTATTTAAAATTTCCTCATTGCTGTTTGATGAGGTTAAAAAATAAGAATTTTATATAAAAATTGAAATTAATGCGAAAAAGAACGAACTTTTTTCTGTGTCTGCTTTTGAGATAGAACATTTTAATATTAAAAATTTTGAACTAACTATCTACGCATGGTGAAATTTTCCTTAATCAAAATGTCTAACACCAAAGAGACCCGAATTATAATGATTGTGAAATTAAAATGAAACTTAAAATCTATAATTAGAAAGCAAAACGAAAGTAAGTGTTTTCATTTTTGCAATTGTTATTTAACTTGGTTAAGTTACTGATTCGGAGCGCATATGTACTTCAAATGTCAGTATTGTCGTTTCATAAGATGTCGAGAGATTAGATTTAAAAATATGAATTTTATGCAAACTGAAATTAAAGCTAGAAGGAATAATTTTTTTCCAACTCTGCTTTTGAATATTTTTTATATTAAGTGTTTTGAACTAAATGTCTACGCATAGCCAAACTTTCGTGTTTTCTTAATTTACATATCTAAAACCAAGGAGACCTAAATTATAATGGTTGCGAAAATTGACATGAAACTTAAAATTGAAAATCAGAAGGTAGAACGAAAATAAATTCTTCCTTTACTGCAAATGTTATTCAACTTTGTTAAGTTATAAATTCGAAATGCATCACTATTTAAAATTTCACTTCGGTTGTTTTAGAAGACTTAAAAATATAAATTCGAAATAATTGTAATATTAAGTGTTTTTAACTAAATGTCTATGCACATGGCCAAATTATAATTTCATCTTAATTAAAATGTCTAAAGTTTAGTTTAGTTACATTAACGCCCAGTTCTGAAGAAACATGAGGGCTATTGGGACGGACCTTGTCATTTTGAACCGTGATCAGATGATAAGGACGGCACCTGAGCTGATACCATCTCCAAGCTTCCACACCACACCAGCGGGAGAACATTTGGCCACTGCGTGGCTTGCAATGGGCGCCATACACGGCGGATCTTCTGGAGAATCGGATTTCGAGCCTGGAACCCTCCGGCCCCGAAACTGAAACCTTACGGCTAGGCCACTGCGGTCGTTTAGAATGGCTAAAAGAAAAGAACCGGAAGCATATTAATAGCTAAATTAAAAGAAAGCATTAATCGGTAATTAGAAAGTAAAACGAAAATAATTTTTTACAATTACATAAAAAGAATCAGTTTGAAGTTGGTGCAACAAAATATTTCACTTCACAAAACTTATCAAATAAAGTAAAAACCACTTCACTGAATGAGGTTTTAGTCGAGGAACATTTAAAAAGTATGTAATATTAAAACTGTGTAAATGAAATTCTACTTTGGAGTTTATGTATCAAAGAAGAAAACTTTGTTAACCACAGCTTTAATAATAGAAAAAGGTTTACATGATTAAGCGATTTGACGACACAATTAAATTAGCTGGATTTTTATAGCAATGAAAAGTATTGCTGCAAATCATAAAAAATATTCTTTTAAAAAAATTGTTAAAAGCAAGGGGAAAATGTGCGACAATTAACACTTTGGAAGCGGGACTCGTAAAAATACGATTTGTTTTGTTTTCGGATTAACCCAGCGCGAGGTTCTTTATAAATTTGATTTTCGTAGATGAGAGTGAAGTAAAACCGGATACCTTCATTCTGGCGCTATTAATTCTCTTTTCTAGATACAGATTCAGAATTATGCTTTACTACTCAAGAAGGAAGAATGGTCATAGAGGCTGTGTTGTTGCTATTGAATTCACTACGGCTGTGAAGATGTTTTTGATTTAGCGGGAACTGTTAGAGTTTTTGCATAGCATATAAATAATCACTTTTGCTGTGACTATTCCTTTCTTTTCATGACTGAATTCTTTTACGAAAAATTCAACACAAAAAAAGAAAGTATTGGGGTTTTTTCTTAATGAGAAAGGGAAGGAAAAAGGGTATAATTCTTAACAGCTTATTAAACAAAAAAAAGAAAGAAAGAAACAGGCGTGTCTGTAACTTTGGTATTGAATAAAATTTCTATTTCAGCAAATACGTGAAGAACGTTTTAATGTTAAATGATATTTAGAACAACGCAGTACATTGTATTTGGATATTAGCTAAATAACGTCACAAATAAGAACAGTACATTTTTGAAATTTTTATAACTTTTTGAAAACTCAACCATCTATTATGAGTCTGAAAATTTTATTCATGTTAATGGATTTTTTACTATTAGTGATTCATTATGAGAATAACATAAATTTTTATTTATTTATAACCAAGTTGAAAAATATTATAGAACATTTTTGTTAACTCGTAGTTAAAATACAGTAAAGCACCGTTTATACGTCTTTTAAGGGACTGACGAAAAACGACGAATAAATGAAAAGACGTATAATCGAAATGAATTATAATGGATACGAATGCATCGAGACTGTGATGAAACGACCTATAAATGTAATCGAGGTACAAATGAGAAACGTATAAACGCCGCTTTACTGTATATCGTTTGACCATATCTTTCTACATGGATAGGAACAGAATTTCTTCTTTGCAAATCCGTTTGTGGAGATGTTTGGAATTTTTTCACTTAAATTTTGGTTTCGTAAAAGAGTGTTGTACATATTGTAATCTAGTAGGATTCGTTTTCATAAAAGATAACAATTTCCTAATAATAAAAAACGAGGAAATAAGTACTCTAATTAATTTTTCAAATTTGTTCTTTTTTATATCAATTTTAAGAAGGTTTGACCTTATTTTGCTATTTTGAACAGGCAATCCTGATTACTAAACAGAGTGGGCTACTCAAATTGGAGAGTGCTATCTGGACTGTATTTAATTACATTTACTCGTTTAATACACTGTACAAGTAAATATCTCCGTTACGCTTTTTTTAAAAAAAATTTTGCTGCATAATAAAGTTTCCGACTCAATTAATTCGAGCGTAAATTCAATAATTCTCTAAATTAATCGCATTGTATTTACAGTTTTTCATGCTCTTCTTCCTGCTGATTCAACGAGCTTCAAAAGACATTTCCGCCCCCCCGCACTAAGAATCCTTCCTCTATCACTGAGTTGATGACTAATGGGTTCAAAGTGTACGCTGTTCGTCGCAATCCGATGGAACGAGATGTATTCGTAATGAGAATAATTTATTCCAACACCCTGTGAGACAAAACAAAATCTCCGCATTTCGACTCTAAACGTATACTAAAGTGCTCCAAGACATAATTTTTCAACATCGTCCCCCCCAGCCCTTTCAAAAACTCCCCTCCGCTATAACTGATTGACGGATTCCAAGCCCGTTCGTCTCATTTCTACGGAACGAAATCTGTTTGTCTTAAAAAATTTCCTCAAACACGCAGCGAATCGTAAACAAACTGTTTTAATCATGTTCTGTTCGCCAAGTGTATACGCAGCTTAAAGGCAATTTTAATTAAAAAATAGTAATCGTTGCTATGAGAGAATTAATATCGCGAATGATGAATAATAACATGTAAGGGAAAAAAGTCTTAGATTTATGAACTTATTTAAAACTGTGTTAATTCTCTAATTACCCCCTAGAGACGATTTAGCTGATAAATTTCAAACCTTTCTTTTTTGACTTTCTAATAATATTCAATACGTAAAATTAGTAAACGCCACTCAATTTAAGTTTTATCAAGCATGTCGATGCATTCTTTCAGTCATCTACTTCCGATAATACTTTTAAAAATTTCAAGTCAAAGCTTTATTCTTATCTCTGTCTCTAAAGAAAGTACAACTGCTTGTGCTTCATGTTATCGGTTTTTTTCTTCTTTTTTTACTCTGAATATAAATTTTAAAAATTATTAGAAATTCTGATTTTCTTCTCATTTTCAAGCGATGTCAGATTTGTTTTTTTTTTTTTGTTTCTTCATCAGTTCATGTAAATAAGCATTTATAATTGATATATACTCAAAAACACTTTCTGAACGTTCCACTATTAATTTTTTTTTCTATTTATTAAATGGTGACTCAAAATTTAAAAAAAAAGTCTAGGGCCACTGAACAGTAAAATTTCAATACACTGAATCATAGCCTAACAATATCTCGTCATTTGTGATACTTAATTCAGGTGATTAATCATGTAACGAACTGTAGCAGATATCAGCTATAGGAAACAAATACTACAAAAGGATAAAAAAAAATTAATAAATTAATCAATTGAAAAACAACTGCTCTTGAATCTCCACCTTTTTTAATATTGTTACTGTGTTGTTCAACTTTTCCCTCAGTTCATCTTCCTCACACTTTGAACAATAGCAATGAAATCATTATGTGAGAGAATGAAGATAGTATCGAATGTAGGGAGAAAATACAACCGCCTTCTTCGTGCTTTAGGCCGGAATAAAAGTATGGGGAGAATAAAAGAAAAGCGTGCCCCAAAAATAAACCTGGCGCCGAAATATGTTAGTAATGTGGACGGGGGAAGACTTAACAGAAACCTAATATAAGCAAACACTGCATGCCTTATATGTCTTGAGGCTCCGGAGGCACACTCACCGCTGGCGACCGTTCAGGAACACGCCCGCCATCGTTCCGTGGAAGAAAACGCGGAAATAGTGCAAGTTCGGAGAGGGGAGCTTCGTCACTGCCGTCTCGTTTTCTTTTGTCTTTCCTCGACCTCCCCTTCCAAATTCTATTTTTTTACATTCTTAAAGGTGCAAGGTAAAGCAAGACAACTTGTAAATGTTTTTCGCGACATGTTTGAATGCACAGGCTTTATTTCGATGCACGGAACGGAGGCACCGTTCAATTCCAGATTTTATCCAAGGTGATCCTAACGAGGGACTGTTACACAGTTATCAAAATGCTAGAGTTGACATTTCATTCTGATGTTACAAAGGATGACTTACTTATCATTGGAAGGAGACATAAACAGGCGAAGAATGGAAGGGAAATAAACCTTGGATTCCTATTTTATCCTTAAAATGCTCTAAGAATCACGATGCCTCTAATATATATATCAACCAAAATATAACCTGTTATATATGAACATTCAAAACAATATATATCTATATAGTTAAATACTTCAAATAATCTCCAGTTTCGTTCTATTTCACGCTCTGGCGGTATATTAAATCTCTCGTCTTGGCATATTTATTACTAAAAGAATATTTTAATCGTCGTTTCCACGCGCATTTTCCCTAAAACACTTACGTAATATACTAAAAATAGCTATTATTCCCTTCACTTTGATCACGTGTCGATCTCTTCAATCCCTACCTGAGAAAAAGCAGTGATTTTCTGCTCTTTTGGCTTGAAAACTTGAACCAAGATGTACGTACATTCCGTCACTCTCCCATAAGAAAAAGAAAAGTAGTTAATAACTGGGCCTGTTTTTATTTAACGACTACAACAACGAAAACATTTCGTATTTATATATATTCTTTAATTATTTTTAACGATACTTCAATTTTGATTACTTCTACTTCCATCGTAAGAAGCGAACTTCTACTTTCACTTCGAGTCACGAGTCTTTTCAGGGGAATACCCTTTTTCCCTTATAACCTTTCAGCCTAATGTTAGCTGCCCTTTTTTACTCTGATTTTAACTGCAACGACAGCGCACGGCCGGCGTTGTCCGCAAGAATGATCGTGGCGGGGACTCGTAAATATGATCTAAGAGGCTAAAATGACCTGAACACCTTTGCAATGCTTCAATACAGAAAATCTTACGTTAATCGTCCGAGGACTATTTTTGCAAATGCCTCTACAAACACCCAAAAATTGAAGATGTTACGTATATTCCATAAAAATATTACAATGATGTATAAAATTTTTTGTAAATTCCATAAAAAATAAGAACATACACATGAATATGCAGTTTTATCTCTTAATATAAGTTGCAGACTAACTTTAGATTCTCTAATATACATACAATACTAAAAATTGTAATAATAAATTAATCGATGGATAGGCAAAAATATTGTTTTTAAAGAGAAAAGGGGTTCGCATGTTAAATAAAATAAATAAATAAACGGAGAGTACAGAACAACTTTTTAAATACTGAGCAGTAAGGCATTCAATATTTTAAATAAAGGTGAGAATCACACTGAAATATATTATATGCAATCCTTGAATAAAAATAATTTTTTTTATCTAAATAAAGTTACTGACTTATAAAATATTTGCATTAAATTTCAAATTCATTGCTAAGAAATCATTATATCAAGTTTCACTGGAAAAAAATTCTTATCTTAGATCACTCTCCTTATCAGACAAATCATATTAACTTCTTTACATTTTACTAGATTACACAGAAATCAACTCAGGGAGACGCAAGTTATTAAACATTGAAATATTAGTAGGACTTATTTGCTGTTAAATTCATTATAATACAACATTTCTAAATTTGCAAATTAATCACCTTTAATGTGTTGATTTATGCTTGCGTTTCGCTACTGCTTAACAAGAATTGAATGTAAAAATTCAGTTCCAAGGAAAGGTTTATTTTGTCCAATCGATATTGGTAGGTTTTCAGTCGATCTGTTTTAAAGGTATACGAAAATCATGGTTAAATCAATAGAAAGGTACGGTTAAGACAGTTTTAATGGTATATGAAATATTATAAAAACCTTTCATAGTACTTAAACTAGAAATTACGACTGATCCCACATGAGATTGTGTAAAGGAATGATGAAAAGAAATATTAGGTAACAGTAGAAAAGCCATGAAGAAACAGAAGAATTTTATATTTTTCTGTTTTCAAGGCATTTTTAAAACCGATCCAAAAATTTGCATTTGTTAAAATTAATCTTCTCAAAGCATTAAATGTATTAATAGCTTTACGATTCACCATGTTTGTTTATTTTCATTATTTGTTGTGTTTAAAAGTATTTCTTTCTTCCTAAATATGGCAAAAGCCGTTCTTATAATTGCGTAAATTGTCTCCTTTCTTCTATTTTTGCAGCAAGCTGCATACAATGTTTTATTATTAAAGAATTTCTGAAGTTTTTTACTTTCGATTTTTTTCATTCTATTAAAAGAAATAAAAAAAAAGGCATTAAAAACAGATTTCAACTTCATTTTTTTAAAAATTAGGGGTTCTTTTTCTTTCCCATCATGATCACCAGATAGCAGCACCAACCAAATTCTTCCCATCATTGATGTGAAAAATGTGTGGCAAGGAATAATTTTAACAAACGCGACACATCATTTTTTTCTGTTTTCAAATATCTCAATTTTTAAAAGAGAATACGATTATATAATTAAACTGAACTACGTTTTAAGTATAATCAATAAAAAATTCTGGCTTTTTCACATTTACTTTTTTAAAGAATATTTTAGATATTTATCTGAAAAAGAGACATTACTAGCGTCTTTTTCTTTATAACAGACAGATCAAATGTGCAAGTTAAATATAAATATAAACAAGGGTATATGCACATTTCTTTTGATAAATAACATTCCGTATTTTTAAATTATATTATATTTAATTTTTAAAATCATTTATTGAAAATAAAATTTTGTGTTATAAAAAGATTCTTTTTGTAACACAAAGGTTTTTTTCAGGCGAATTGCGCGCTGCAACTTCAGTGGAATCGTAACATTCAGAGCTGTCTTCGTTCTGTGCCTTCTTGTATATCTTGTAAAAGTAATTGGATGGCTACTGATTTTGAAATTTGCGTGGTTGATTAACAAATATTCGTTGTTTAAACATATGAATTTTCCTAAATATCTTATTAAAATTAAAGAATATTATTTGTACAATATTATAAATACGTAAGATGCTCTCTTTTGTGCACATTTTTTAATGTTCTATTTCGACTTGCAATAAAATATTTAAAAAGTTTTATTAGTTCAGAAGCATTTTCTTAAAAAAATAATTCTATAATTTTAATTATTTCGATTTAACTAGCCAATTAATTTCACACAGAAAATAAATTGGTATTCAGAAAAGATAGATAGTTTCAGTCAAGAAATAGACATAAAGGATATGCAAAATATTACTTGGTTAAAAAAAGAAGTTAATATTTGTTTACTTATAGCATCAGCAGTAATTTTCTTAATCAAACGCAATTTTCGTGTTCTATTATTAAAAAGATTTCTTGAGGAAAGACCGATTTCAGCTAAAAAAAATCATCACAAATTGCAATCATTACAGTTTTCGTGATCAAAACACAGTATAAACTCGTTACAACCATACTGTTGATATCCCAAATATGAAAAGATGCTCTACAATATTGTATCGATATCTTCATGCTATTGTACACTGTAGCATTCAGAATATCGAACAACATTATGAAAATACAGTATCTTTGTGCTAATAGGGATATGAATGTATGCCTTATTGTTCCACAGTTCCTTTGAAACTGATCGGGAAGAGACATGAGCAGTAGTTGAATAACTATGACCTTTCTTTTAATATATATATAACTTGCAGGCATTGACCGCGATTTAAACAATTAAATTATTACAAACTGCTTTAAATTTTTAAATAATGCACTTTTGAAATACTCCGGATTCCTTCCTAAGATATATTTTCTATTTTTTTTTTTCACTTTATAAACCAAAGAAATTAGTTCCCATGCGTTTTTAATAAATATACGTGAAACTGAGGTGAACTGAAACTATGTTGTACCTTGCCAGTTAATACTGATAACTAATAAAGTGACTGAAAAACCCGTGCATACTGTCTGTCCATTCAATTTTATGTCACATTCATTGGATATCTATAATTTTGGATGCATTTTATTTTATAACCTTTGAATAAAAGTTGTCAAAGTAGACTGCAGATTCTTGTGTTGGGGTAGTATAATTCACATTACGAGACCGGAAGTCATTAAAGCCCATTATTACCGGATAATGGCTTTACTCTAGTACACCAAAATATGATATCTATTATATTTCTTTTAATCACAGATGCCGTCTACAGAAGAGATATTAATATTTACTAAAATTTTCAAATTATTTGATGAATGATCTTTTAATAAATGACTTTTTATCTGCAATATTGAGAGATGTTCTAAACAGGAAGTTTTAAAAAAGGTCTTCAGTGAAGTGTCACAATCGTGTAACGTAACAAACAATTATACAAGCTGGAAATATTTCGATGAATTCTATCGCAGAAATCACGTAAAAATGTCTTCTCGGAGCTAAATGAAAACAAGCAAAATTTTTGGGTTTGCTTCACAGAAAATTTGAATGGGTTTTGTAATAAGAAAAAAATACATATATATTCAGAAATTATTTATTTGCTAGATAACCTCTCAATTTACGTTGATGTATTCGCATATAAAAGTTATTTATTGACAGCTTTTGCAGCAACTTTGTTGTAAGAATCTTAAATACACTTCATGATTTAAAAATAATGAAATTTATTTACACCTTTTAACGTCACAAACATAAAAACATGAAGTTCTTACACGTTGAGTGTGATATAAAAATCATTGCTCACAAAATAAATAAATTATTTGCAGCATTTAAAAAATCTGGAGCAATGAGTGCATGAAAGACTTGAAATCAGGACTCACTGTAAGTGAATGAAAATACTTCAGAATGACTTTTTACACAAAGAATACTTACAACTGTGAACAAAAGTATGGAGAATGCTTCATTTAAAAATACATATATGATAGGAAACTTTTGCAAAATTTAGCAAACATTTGACGACTTATATAAACATCTGGCATCACTAAGCATTTAATTTCATATTATCGTCTGAAGATAAATCTGTTTTTACTTATAAAAGAATTTCAACTTTCCCGATTTTTCAAAATAGTGAACGTAATTGAGCAATTAATACGCATTAAATTTTGTTTCTGAAATGCAACTTCTGCTACAAAAATGACCTGAAACGTTGCAAAAAGCCTTTAAAGACGCCTGTTTATCAAAAAATGAGTATTTGAGAGGTATAAAATGTTTAAAGAGGTAGAGAATCCGTCGTAGATGAATCATACTCTATTAGATCATCCACTTTGTCTGATCATTAACATGCCAATCAGATCAGAGCATTTGTGCTAGTTAACAATTAGAAGTGATACTAAATTCAAATATTGTTCCAGGTTCCTATATTGAAAACGACCTAATTGTGGCGAGATAAATCATGAGTTTTGCACCATAACGCGCTTTCCCTCAGTGCCATTAATATTCGTGAATTTTCGACAAAAAAGTCGAAAACATGGTTCCATAAGCTGCGTATTCAGCTGATTGGACACCATCTGACTTTTTCTTATTCCCATGACTGAAGCTGCTTCTTCGTGGTCACCGTTTTGAGTCTATTAATGTAATAAAAGAAATTTCGTACGAACCTTGGGGTATCATGAAAGCGGCTTTAAGGCATGTTTTGAGGATTGGAAAAAATATTAGTAGAAGTACATTGCAATCGGAGGGAATTATTTGTAGGATCTGTAATAAAAATTGACAAATAAATTGAACCTTTTGTTTTATGACAGCATACCCGATACTTTTTTTAATATCACAGTTATACAACTACTCCGCAAAAATTTAACTTCCCTACTTTTGATTTAAAAAAATCAGTTCAAAATAATAATGTAACTTATACGAAAGCAGTATTTTTATCTCATAAAACTGAATTCTAGCTTTTTAAAATAACTTTAGAACAAGTGGATTATTCTTTGTTGGATCTTAATTTTATTCGTCAATTATACTCCTACAAGGAATTCACTAAAAATGTGGTAGATTGATGTGGAAGATTTCGGATATATGTAATTAAATATGGATATATGTAATTAAATATGAACTATTCTCGTAAAGCGGAAAAATTGCACAGAGCTGAAATATTTTATCCACTTTAAGTGAAGAAGTAATACAAGAAATAAAAAGAAAGATTTTGCACGCGGGCATTCGTGGAAATGTTTGAGAGTTTTGGCTCGAAAACACTATCCTTCATCTTCTTCAAAGAAAATTTGACTGAAATTTCTATGTTGGATTCCAGCTTGTTTTCAAAAGCATTAAGGACAATGTCATTATAATCTGAAAACAGCTGCTTGTTGCTCGTTTTACTCTCTTCAAGGGGCACCTCTACCATTCCAGGACGCAAATATATTGCACAAAATTCTCGAAGTCTCTTTGAAGTAAAAAAAGCTGATACTTCAATTAAAACCTTAAGAATTCACTGGAGTTAAGTGAGAAAAGTTTGAATTGCAGACAATAACATCTTGTTTCACTTTTGTGGTGCTGCAAACCACTGAATAATACCTTCCAATCCAAAAAAGACATCTTAATTCTATGAAATTATCTCAAAGTTTCAGAACAGTACAGCATCTCTTGAGTAGTTTAAAAAAATTTGGCATCTCAACAGAGCTCCCGGTGGACAATGATTTTAAGAAATCGCGCATCTTTTTACCAAGTGCTTCAAGTTTCAGTAGATTGATGTTTATCATAGAACATGATTGTAGTAAAGCTTCTGTCAACAGAGCAATAGTTTAGATGCAGTTTGCATGTAATCTGATGAGACCACCAATTTCAAATTTATGAGCTGCTTTCCTACTTCTATTAATTCCTTCGGTGAATCAGTCTTTAAGTTCATCACTGTACATGTAACTATAAAGAACAAATATCCTGCCAAAAAAATTAATTTCAACAATTTACTGAAAATTACATAGTTTATTCACAGATTAAGTGAGCATATCAATCAAATATACAGTAGAACGATACAAAAGAACAGTAATTCTTGAAGTGAGAATTTTGCCTTATTCACAAGTGTTTGCTGTCACACAAAATTTATCGGTACTTATTGCAAGAAAAAAATTTGTCCACCTGGGTTAAATGTTCTGATGTCGCAGCCTTCCGAACCTCGGGAATATCTCTTTGAACCCAGGGATAGTCTTTGCGAGTTTGTTTGTACATTGCGTTTCTGCCCTCATGTTACTGTGGGTATTTTTCTTCTGATGTGCCACAGCACTGTGGTTGATTCTAATGAGTGAGAACTTGCCTTAAATTATGTCAAGGCCAACTAAGTAAGGAGTTTATCGTACTGGGTATGCTTCCATTATTATGTACTGCTATTGAGTGCATGGTGTCTCAATATAATAGACTAGCTGAGTATGTTATCATACACAAAATACTTACTGAATGGTTACGATCTTAATGCTAAAACCCAGCAAAATCTGTTAGACATTGGAACTATAGCAACGGCTGATCTTTGTTTCATAAAGAAAAAGTCATTGTGGGTGCATGTGGATATAAGGGTATGGTGGCGCAGTGTTCACATCTCCCTAAACCAATGATTAGTTTTCAATAAATTTTGCAGCACTATTATTTAAGACAAGGGAAGACACTTTATGAACTTTTCTGTTCCAGTTAATTAAATGTCAGTTAATGGAAAATAACTGAAACTGTTTTTCCGCAGTAACTTGGCGATTGTTCAGATAAAAATGTTTTACACCATCTTAAAGTTCAAATTTTACCTTTTTCAAGATACCACTTCATTTCTGTAACATTTTCTTCGATTTGCCATTAATTTCTAAAAGTTCAGACAACAATTAAATAATAAATAAATCCCATTGATTCCTAAGGATTCCCTTGATGAAGAATATTTTATTTTAACGACTGTCACGATCCTAGATAATATAGAATGCGAAACATGATGAATAAATTCTTTTAAAAATCACATCACGCATCCTCTTTCCACAAATAATCAACATCCATATAAATTGGTTTTATACCGATCTTAAAGATAAAAATTTGCCTTGCAATGATAAATTACCTTATTTTGGTGACATTTTCATTCAATTTTATTAATTTTAATTTATGCAGACGATTAACGCAAATGATAGCTACCCAATACAGGATGGTTAGATCTGAACTAATTTAATTTTATTTCTGAAAATCTGTTTGAGATTATATAAGACCACAAAACATGCACTACATGGTCTGCAAGTCCATCTCACCACTGAACAATAACGCACCCCAAACGCGAAAACACGGCCCACAATGTTCTACACTAAAATGCAAAGACAAGCTCAGACAATTAGCTCCAAGAGGTCAGCCACCCAACATAGTCGCTTGCCCAATGCCAGAATGCTTGCCACCAGCCCTGTTGTCATTTTATGCCATGTTTTAAAAGCACCAGGTTTATCTTTTTAACCCCACGTGAAGAAATGTTTTCCGATTGCTATAAAGACGAAAATATTTTTTTAACGTACTTTCTAACAATACTTTTATTCTTATAGGAAATAAATTCAAGCCAATACTACTCTAAAAGCGCGGGCTTTTGCTGCGTTAATAGGCACCTTCCGATAAGTCAGAACATAATGGTGTGCCAGTACTAATACGTAAACCTGATACTGAGACTGCGCAATGGCACAGTTAAAAAACACACCTAGGTACAAACGTCGAAAGCTACTGTTGCACTGATAGGGAGTCAATTCCACGCCTTCCGATAAATACCGGATGTTGATTTACTCATCACAGTTCAAAAGGTAACAAAATCTCTGTAAAAATATCATTTTGAGTGCCTAGCTGAGAATGAAAAGTAGTATATGCAAGACATTTGGAAAACTATATTTTCCTCCATGGGCAACTATATGTGGTTCGTTCACGTGTACAGCCCCACACAACCCCACATCCAGTAAATAATGTACAAAAAGAACATCATAGGATAAACAATTTATAACTATATCGCATACATGTATTAAAATTAATTCTTATCAGCGTCCACTATATTATTTACAATTGTCAGAACGTTTCCTTTCCCTCAAAATGCAACAAAACATTTTGCATCTGAATTAAAAGTAATAATTAAATTCCTTCAAAAGCAATAGTCGGGTAACAGCTAGTAATAATAAAGATTAAAGTGAATAAAAAATTCATTACATAGAATTTTAAATTATGAAACGTTCATCAGGTAGTTTTCGTAAAATTGAAACGTCCTTTAGTAGTATTGGGGCATGTATTTCTACAAGATGTAACACATTTGACAGAATGTGTTCCTTAAACCAGCGCATGGTGTAGTTGATAGGATGTCTCACCCATGGGAATATTATTATAACATTGTCGGCATCAAATTACATTTTCTCTTGTGTCACAGGACCAAACAACAATTTGAATACTTTGGATACCGAGGAATTAAACAAAGCGTAAGTGTTTAAATTATGAAATCTTAGAAGGAAAATGAAGGAGCTGAAAGAGTCTTAGGGTTTTATCACATACAAAATCTTATTAATGTGAACTAAACACAGAGCTAAGTTATTCGGATCCTTTTGTTTCAAAATAGAAATTGTTCAAAATACAGAACGAAAACAAAAGCTTGGAAAAGAAAAGATTCAATTCATCATAATAAAAATTATAAACATAGAGAAAAGTAATATAACATCTTCAAAATGGTAATTATATTACCTATAATAGAATGAAGACGTCGTTTATCTTTACTATAATAAAAGTTTTCTCTATTGAAGTTGTATTTCAAAAAAGCTTTAAATCATATTACCTTTTTACATTTAAAAGTGTTTCTTAAAGTTTCTCTTACACTCTTCAAGATAGTCTGATTATAAATAGAAAAACTGGTTAATTTATTTCAGAAAATTTGTATCTTAAAAGAGAGATTACTTTATTTTCTATATTTGCATCCATTTTAAAATCTTTCTGTTACAATTACACACTATAGTATATAAGCCCTGACTTCATGAAGTTTTCATTAATACTGCTTAAGAAAGTACTTACCAAAGAAATTTGAGATTTAATGTCCTAAGAGAACCCATCAACTTTATGATGTCTCATTATTATGGATGCTCTTTTAAAACAGGCGTCAGCATCACAGGACTTTATAGCCAGAAATTGTGAGCTTCATACAAACGTAGGTGTTTCCACAGAGACAATTTATGTCCATGGTGTGTTTTTCCCCAAGATCTAAGTGTAAGTCATTTGAAGATCTTGATTTTGTTTCTTCTGCTTAATATAGTGAGAGAAACATAAAATGCATGAGATTCTTGACTGAAATGCAGTTTTTACATTTCTTTGAACAAATAAATAAATAAATGAAAAAAGTGAAAATAGTTTTTTTTATGTTCAAAAAATATTAATTTAACTTTCATCTTAAAAAAGTAGTTAGGGTTTTAAAAAAAAACTCTCAAATCCAATGTGTATTTTTATAATACATACATCAATTATTCTTCTATATTTTGCTGAGCATTGTTTTTAATACTGAGTCGATATGGGTACCACTTTTATTTAAAAAAAACTAAAAAATAATTGTTACAAAAGTAAGTAGCTTTCATGTTTTGAAAAGTTTTTCTCAAGTAGATTAGAAGATTATCACCATCCTCAAAATATTATAATAAATTTTCCACAATAGGGTTTGTTTTATTATTTATTATGATTAGAATCTAGTTTAGCCATTATTTTCAAAATATTCTTGATCATTATATTTATCTAGGAAAATTACCTTCACAAAAAACGGCAGTCATGGACATAGTTCTTACTGAAAGTTGATAATTTCTGTTTTATTCAAACTTACACCATTTGAGGTTCTCACACCCCATTTCATCGTTAGATTACCAAAGAAAACTCAATATTTTACCATTTGTGTAATTTTATCTAGTGTCGCAGTTCAAACCAAAACACAGGTAGTTCGGTTTTAAAATAATTTTATTAGTACTTTGAATTGCTGAATTTTATGTAAAGAAACAAAGCAAAGCTAGATTACCTTTTAAATCATTTCATGGGAATTGGGAATATGGGAATATGTTAAGACTAAAAATATTTGACAAGTAATTAAATAAAATGCTTTTTCTACACACTGTACTTTTGCTTCACTGAATCCATGATTCACTTCTTTCTATTTCCACTTATCTTTATCAGTATTATAATTTTCAAGCAAAACCTTCATCTGAAAATGATGAATTTAATAAAATAATAAAACAGATCAATTCAAATAGCGATACATTTTTTCTTTCTTATTTACCCTAATTATAATATATTTCTTTTTACTTAAGTCTATTTTTTTCCCAAAGAAATGTATTACAATAAAAAGATGTCAAAAGGTACCGCGCAATGTACCTTCAGAAGCTGTTAAAAGAAAAGCTGATGCATGTATAATAAAAGGATAGTGTATAGTAATTTTTCACTCAAATATTGAATTAATGTAGAAAACCAAAAAATCGAAGAATACTTAATAAACATTCAATTAATTTTGACTTTACGCAAGATAGAATTTCTCATCAAACTTGAAATTGCCTTTCCTGAAAACCTGCTTCAACGTAAGGTCCCAATTACTTTTGCTGACATGAAAAATATCCTCACAATAAAAACGCCTTTCTTTCAATCCTTCAGATTCCGAATCGGATCGTATCCATGAGGTCGTCAATTCCAACACCGAAACTGGTCGCTTTAAGTAGGTCACTGAATTACAACAGAAATGGTGATGTTTGGTGGCGTGGATTTAATCGTTTACTTTGTGCAGGTATTGAACTTTATCACCACGAGAATAACCCTGAGGATTTTAAGGACTGGAAGTTAAATAAACAATATAATGTTTTATAGTGCAAATAGTTGTAAAATGAAAACACAGAGCCCTCTCTTGCCTATAAGTTTTCTTTTCAGAATATAGGAAGAAAACGTTTTCGTCTCTTAGTTAATGAATTTAATAGACCTCAGAGGACAAAATGCATTTCTTAAAAAATCGAGAAGTTAATGGCAAAAAAGAATGATGTAATACACATGGTATACTTTTCTGATGTATGCGATTTTACATTCCCTGAGGTTTCGTATTCAATATAGGAACTTTTTCTGCTTAAATTGAGTTCTAAAGAAATTGAATAAAAAATAGGTTGAATAATTCCCACCCAAATTCTGAATGGTCCAGAACATTACCTTAAAAGATGCTGTCTAAATGAGAAAAAGGTTATTGGGCTGAACCCTGCAGTTTTTTTTCCTGGTGGAGGAATGTAAGAGGTGATAGAAATGTTATATTAGTTTACATGCTTTGGTGGTATTTTACCTAGGTTTTCGTATCTTTAATAAATGATAGTCAAAATGAAATACATTGATTTCAAATTCTTAGAAAAAAACTTTCAGATATCAATATTTATATAATCATCTTTTAAATATAAAAGCAACTGATTCTGTCAAATAATTTGGTCTTATTCCTTTACATTATACTAGTTTTCTCGCACTTCAAGAAGCATTTATCGTATATTACATTTTTTGTCTTATATAGTGTAAGGTATCATTAGATAGAATCCAACGAAAAGTTGCAATCACATTTATACTGATTACCAAGTTTCTAATATTATTATAGACTTTAAAATTAAAACTGTCATATTGAGGATGATTCAGGAAGCTATCAATTTGTCGAAATTATTCTTAAAATGAAAATTAATTAAAAGTAAATGAGAGTCGACTAAAGCAAACAAGCGTTTTATATAACAGTGAAATATGCATAAAGGCTAATATAAACACATCGTTTAATAAGACTTTATCGTACTGAAGATGTATTTTTAAACAAATGGATAGTGAAAGCTTACTGAGAAAGTAAATATAAAAAAGGTATTTTATGTTATTTCTCGCATATGTGAGAAATCTTTGTATCGTTGACTAGTCTGATGTTTTAAAATCCATAGCGAAATCCCTTTTACTTCATCTCAACTGATATTTCAATTAAATTTTGCCCAAGGATTAGTCACGAATGCCTTAAAATACAGCACAATTCAACGATTTATCTTTTGTATCCGGGTTGAAGGAAAACCTTTCAAGTTAAATAATTCTGCGTCACTAGTTTTCTCTCCCTTTTTATTGCTCAGCTGTAATGGCGGAGTGGTATCGGCATCATTAAACAGGAGCAAGGGAATTGAACTGAACCTTTTCGTGAAATTTAAACCCATGACTACAAGTGTTCTGCACAGACTGAGAATTCAAAAAATGACATGCTCATTAAATATCACAATTAATGAAATAAATCTAGTCTTAGATCTTTCAGAGAAAACTCAAACAAATATTTAAAAGACTTGTAATATTATTAAGTAGCCTAAACTGTTTATAGCTAATTGAAAACTTACTAAGTAGAAGTTCTAAAAAACATTCATAAGAATACTTTAACATTTATATTTAATATTTTATAGCAAATTAAAATTCTCATTTCAAGACATAATTGAAGATATAAATATACCCAAAAAATATAATTTATCGCAAGAAAATCTTATGAAAATAGTTTTAATTATTATCATTTAATTTTGCAAGAAAAAATTTGAGAAAACTTTCATTCCCTTACTCCCATAAGTTTTAAAACCGAAAATATATAAATTTTGCATTGTGTCATTTTTGTTGAAAAGCATGAAAATAAAAATATACCCACCTCAAACTACATTACTTATTTTTACTTACTTCTCATTTAAGACATTTTCATGTATTTATGAACAGAAAATTAACATACATTTTTTGTATTCTCTGCTCGTCATCGAAATAGAATTGATTTTAACGCATCGAGAGATAATGTAAAAAATGAATCACATGTAGACTAAGTAAAAACGAGCGTCTGTCGAGTAACGCAAATCAAAACCTGGCTATCTTATTTATCATTTAAATAGTACGTGCACGGCGTTGCCCGGTGAACTGACAGACTTTACCAAATAAAAAAAAAAACACCGCCCACATCGACATGGCGTTTGAAAACAAAATCAAAAACAAAGATACAGGTTTTTTGATTTTCCTGTTATTTTTTTTTCTTCGCTGCGCCATGCATATAAGGTTAATCAAAACAATATTACAAAATTAACGTAAAACGATTATACAGCAAGCAAAATGGTAAATCAGATCCGAAAATACACCAGAATTCATTCAGGTGAAGGTCATGATTTATCCCTGTGGGTGCGTCCGCCAATCAAATTGCATCAATGCCCAGGCGAAGTGCTGCTAAAGTGAGGAACTCGATTCGGAGAAAGGTCATCCCCAACGGCCCAAGAATTTAAAAAAAAAACAGAAAAGATGGTTTAAACCGTTCTTATTTTAACTGACAGAACCCGTTCGAAGCGAGTAAGCTGAAAAAACGAAAAATAATAGTGTTAGAAAGTCGATGCAACAAATTTAAAACAAAACTAACATTTAGATGGCAAACTGATCTATTTTTTAAAAAAATTTAATTAATAAATTAAAATTACGTTAGAAATTCAAAAAACTAATCTCTCATTAGAATGAATGTGTGCTCTTCCTGGTTTATTCATCTTATTTTGTCGTACAATTATTCGAAACCAATCGCCGAGAAATTAAAAGTGAAAATCAAATCAAAACGGAATACAAAACATTAAATAAAAAAGGGGATTAAATAAAATTTCGGGTTTGAGGTGCATTCACCATTATGACGAAGTGTGCCAAATTTCAGGCTGTAAGTGCGATAGATCCGTCTGATATCGCAGACACACATAATACAACATTGGCCTTTATAAGTATATAGACGAAACTCTCAAAAAAAAAAAAAAAATCGGTTGTCATGGAAAGAAATGTAAAGTAGTTTTACGTTATATTTTTGGTCCCCCTGAGGCCTATGATAAACGAATTATCCTTTCGGTTATATATGTTAGAAGGATTTTATATAGTTTTGACATTGTAAAACGTTTGGCATGCCATTTCTTCATAAGAATTTATACCACAGAACACATTTTATAAACATAGAAAAATTATGCAATAAATTTCAACAATTTAAAGTATATGATCTTTTTTAATATTTTGTCATCGTGGCTGCATGAAATGCCGAAGATCGAGTTGGAAAAGGGAAATTATTAAAATTAAAGAGGATGAATACCACTCAGTAGTTTTAACAGAATTAAAAAGGAACATGATTATGCAATCATTGATTACAGTTCCTTACAAACTTGGTGGCCAAATCCTGGACGTTCCTTAGTATGATAACCAGTAACAGTTCAGATAAATCACCACAGAGAAGAATACCATGATAGTATTTATTATTAAAAACAGATTATC
>BGPR01000057.1:943489-1057111 GCA_013235015.1 Araneus ventricosus
AATGCATTATTTCATACGTATATTATATTATTCTTAAGAATTGATGAAAAATAAAATAAGAAAAATATGAAGAGAGGAAGATCGGTCAACAACTATTTATACACAAGAATGATAGCTGTCATGAAATTGGTAATAATATTCATCTATTTTTATCGTTAAAGATAAACATTTATTATTACTAGATAATTCATAAACATAGTTGCTATTGCAGGTTATTATAACATCTAAATCAAAATGTCTTCTGTGAATAAATAATATAATTATCAATTACATCTGTGAGGCGATAGTCTAGATTTTATACCTTGAATCAAAATAAAATTAGTTGTACCGGGTTTTTTTTCATCACATTTTGATCAATGATGAAAACCATCCAATCACTGAGCAGTATAGTTATTAAGTAGTTTTATAGCCATTTACATCCAAATATTTTGGAAAATATCTGGGAATTTTGAAGTACTGGTACTCGTTCGATTTGAAATAGGGGCTATCACTTTCCTTTCAGTCCATTTAAAAGGAAGTTTGAGAGTTGAAACAAATGATAATTTCTTTCTGCGCACAGTGATGATTCACCTCATCAGATAATAGTATCCGTTACTTTCAAGACAAAATTTACTTCCTCTTCTTCACCAACAAAGCGCCGCCTTGATCGTACGTGATAGAGTTCGCCTAAATTTTCCTCTCGAACATATGTATCCAAATGCCGCTCTAAATATCACAAGATATGGCATTCAGGAAATGTCTTGAGAGTTTTATGAAAACATTGATCCTCTATCTACATCTTCTTCAAAGAAAATTGACATTTGAAATTCTGTTGGATTCCAGACTTGATTTTCAAAAGCATTAGTGACAATGCTTATAATCTGAAAACAGCTGCTTGTATTTCCGTTTTTTACTTCTTTCCAATGTGGGGCCTTACCATTCAGCTATCTATTGCAAATATTTGAACAAAATTTCGAGTTTCTTAAGAAAAGCTGGATACTTCATTAAATCCTAAGAATTCACTGTCTGAGTTAATGAGAAAAGTCTTGAATTGCAGACAAGTAACATCTTGTTTATTTTGTGTGTGAACCACTCGAATAATACCTTCCAATCCAAAAGACATCTGACTCTATGAAATATCTCAAGTTTCAGACACGTACAAAGGCCTCTGAGTATAGTTTAGAAAAAATTTGCATCTCAACAGAGCTCCCTGGCATCAAATGATTTGGCAGAAACCGCATCTTTTTACCAAGTGCCTTCAATATTAGTAGATTGATGTTCATCATAGAACTTTGTCGAAGCATTCTGTCAATTCAGTACAATAGTTTGAGACTGCAGTTTGCATGATAATCTGATGAGAACAACAATTTCAAATTTGAGCGTTTTCCTACATTTCGTATTAATTTCTTTGCAGGACCAAGGTCTTTTATTCAATAACAGTACATGAGCAATACGCAACTGGAACGACGGATCTTGATTTTAATTAGATGACAGCAAACATGTTGTCATCTATGCACCATCAAAATCTCTCCAGCCAAACTAACAGCAGAAGCATATATTTTTAGCATATGTAGCATATTATTTTTTAAAAAAGCACATTATTTCTGTCATGCAAAATGGCATCACAGGTTCAGAAAGTTTTAAAATGTTCTCTAAGTTTTTAAAAAATATATAACGTTATTTTATATGAATGTATTTAATTTATTATTTGTGTTTTCAAACTGATATATGAATTAGAATTACAAGAGTTGCGGATCAGAGAATGAACTTTATAATGTGAACATTATAAACTTCATATTAGATGAGTCTATTTTCTATTTGAGATTAAATAAATATTTATAAAACCCAAACACAATAAATAGTGATAACTCAGGTATTTTTCCTCCATTGGCACCAACTTGTCACTTTTTCGCTTTTAGTCTTGATGGGGCCAATATATACTTGTTCATTCCCGAAAATACATATTCATGGCTTTCGATTTAATACAGTACTTAATTTATAAAAACTACTTATCAAATAAAAACTAAAAAGCTTAAATATTTTTATCATACATACGAATATATGCAATGTTTTATAGTATTAAGGGAAGAATAAATTTACTGAGCAAAGCTTTTACATAATAGAGGAATATAATAGGTTCATATAATAGAGGAAATTTCGTCTCTTGGAACAGCAGTGGAATATGCTGCTACGCCCTTGTCTACGTCTTGTTGAACAAACGAAAGCGCTGCCATCTGCTGTTAAATAAAGGATCTAACAGTAACAGAAAAACAAGAATTCCGCACAAAAAACAGAAGCGGATTCAATTTATTTTTAAAAGGGGGAAAATTCTTCTTTTTCAAAAAAGAAAAAAAATGCATTCACAGTTTATATTAAAAGTAATAATGGACTTAGGATTACAAGCACGGCAAAAAATAGTAATTAAAAACTGCATATGATTTTTTTTGTCTCTTAAAATAAAAAAGAATCTCTCTCTATATACACTACACATATATACAAAAGAGAAAGCCACTGATTGACTCATCATGAAATCTACCAAACCACTAGGACTAGAAATTTGCAGGTAGTTGCTTCTAGAGTAGTAGATGCTCACTAAGAAAAGATTTTTCGAAATTTTAATTAGAATTTTCATTAATTAAAACTTAAATTAAATTTTAACGTTATTCCGCAATAACTTCGGAGCATATTATCGCACAAAAATGATTTTATCATGAACTTAAAGTTAAAAAAAATTAGTTTTTCAACGGCACCAATTTTCATTTCCATGCGACATTCAGTTTCATTTTAATTAATTTTTTTCAAAATGGTTTCAAACAACAATGCAATGTTTTTTAAGAACGCTTTTATTGTTCTCACATGTACGAATCTCTGATTTTCTTTTACGAATACTTTCTATACGAATTCTTTTGTGTTTTATTTATACCTGTGTTCTACGTTTAACTGGAATAATTCCAGACTTTTTCCTTTTTGTAAATTCTGGTTGTCAAAGTTCTCCTAGTCTGGACATGGAACAGTGGATAATCTAAGTTGATCTACTAACAAAGTTTTGTGTGATGGTTTTGCAATTCCTGTGATGGTTTGCTACGCTTTGACTATAAATAAGGCGCAGGGGCAAAGTATGATAGTGGATGCTGTGAATTGAAGGAGGGACTATTGATCTGAAACGAATGTCCATGGGAATTTTAGCTACAACGGCTGTCTTCCCCTACTTCTACCAAATCACAGTTAGCAAAAGTCAGTCAATAGAGTCTCGGAGTAAAGAAAAGTCAATTAATAGATGCTGAAATATTTAAGTGCTTGAAGAAAGGCTCGCAATTTCTGTTGGTTCCCAGTAATTCTTTGAAGCAGTTCTTTATAGGAAAGAGGTGTTTGATTGTCAATTTGAAGCTTTCCCCAGAGTTGAATGCTGTGGGTTCTGTAATGAGTACAGTTCAGAAGGATGTGTTCGATATTATTTTCTTGATTGCATTTATGGCAAGTAGGGTTATCGTAGAGACCAAATTTGTGCAAGAGGGATGGAGTAATAATCATGCGGGTGAGAATGCGTGAGATAGTGATGTCTTCTCTTCTGTGTTTTATCCATGGAGAAAGAGAAATTACTGAAGAAATACCTCCCAGAGAATCATAATATTTGCTATTTCTGAAAGTTTCAGTCGGTTTTTGAATGGAGATTTTTTGTAGATGTGTGATGATATCTTCCGCTGCAATCCAATCTAAGAAGGGAGTAGAAAAGAGAAAATCCTCCTTTTCATTCCAAGTTATGTTTGAGTGACCTGGGATCCATATGAGCTTGATTTTTTTTTGTTACACTTTTCCCTGATCATAAGTTTGTGATGTAAGCGGCGGATAATCTTCGGAGATCTGATGGAAATGTTTTTTAAGGCTTGTAAGACCGATAAACTGAACGAACTGACCGATCAGAATTAATTCTATGATTGAAATTTATTGCTGATGAAATCAATGAAGATCCCTTCAATGAGTGTTGTAGGTTCGGCTTTGTTTAGATCTGTTAGTTGATCCAATAAGGATTCTTCGTCTTTTTTTAGTTAAATGGATGCTTAGGTTCTGATGATAAGAGTGAATGGGCGAGTAGTCATTGTTTGATGAAAAATTGAAGAGCTAGTCTTTTCATTTTTTCTGCAAGGGTTTCTTGGCCAGCTATTTTCAAAAGCACAAAATTCGGACTCCAGTTAGGGAGACCAAGGTCAGTTCTAAGGGCTGTGATTTGAATAGTGCTGGATGCATTAAGTTGGTCGTAGAGAATTTATTGGTAATAGAGCAGCTATAATAGAAGAAGCTGAAGTTGCCATTGTTGGTGATGTTAATAAGATCTTTAGTTCTATGAGCATACATTTTATAGGCTATAGACTTCAGGGCGTTAATTTTGCGAAGAGCTTTGGCACGAAGGTTTGTCAAAATGATTACATTTTGATTTGTTTTCGAGAAGTAAATTCCCAGGTATTTGATGGATTCCTTCCAAGGGTAGGGACTGTTTCTCCCATGGCCAGTTATATATGTCGTGCTCCCGAGTCAGTTTGTCTGACAGCCTGGCCAACCTCCAATCAGAGAGAAAAAAAGAGAAATATTGTATACAGGGTGGTCCAGAAACATTAATATCTCGAAGACCAGGAAAGGACGTTGACGAAGTCGCGGGAGTATATTTCAATGATTTCTACTTTTGAACACTATAGTTATTGTCCGTCTTTCTAGAGTAAGTAGTTCTCTGACAGAAAAAATTATATTACTTTGAAGCAATCTAGATCTCTATTATCTAGCCAATATTTTATAACTTGATAAAAACGGAAGTGATACCCTGGCAGGTCATGCTGTATGGTAGCCTGAAAAAGCAACATCTAGTAAATACAGAGGGTAAGGTAACACATCCCAACAAAATGCTTCCAGCGTTTATTAGCAATTTAGTATTCCACACAGTCCGTACATTTCTGTGTTAACGCTTGGCTCAAATTTATTAATATCGGTCACATTCAGCAGTGATAGTTTCACTGGCTTGTAGGAGCTCTTTGCTATTCACATCTTCTGATCCCACCTTACCAAATCGAGAATTCGCTCGTTTCGGCTGAGACTAGTAAATTATTGGAAAAGGACATATAGTCTTGCGAGTGTTGGTCCTCAAGGATTACTGGTACAGTAAAACTCTGCAACAGCCACATCTGCATAGCCGTCACTCCTCTCAACAACCACTTTTTGTTTGACATAGAATTTTTTGTCAGTGGCATAATGTTAAAATAACTCTTAGGAACGACTACTCGAACCCCTCCGAGCGGCAGAGGAGGTTACCATCTTCCATGAAATCGATTCTTTTCCTCACTCTGACCTTTGGGGCTTTCATCAGGAGAAAGGTGAGGTTAGGTTAGGTTATATTAACGTCCCGTTTTGAAGCAACACGAGGGCTATTTAAGGACGGACCTCGTAATTTTGAACCGCGGTCAGATGACGAGGACGACACCTGAGCTGGCACCCCCCTCTCCAAACTTCTGCGCCATACCAACGGGAGGACGTTTGGCCACTACGTATGATTTAGCGTGCAATAGGCCCCATACACGGCGGATCTTCAGTGGAATCGGGTTTCGAACCTGCGACCCTCCGGTCCCGAGGTCGAGACCTTACCACTAGGCCACCGTGGCTGAGAAAGGTGAGGAAAGAAGGAGGAACAAAAAGTACATACACTCAAAAACAACACTGGAAATCAAATCGAAATTAAACATCTATTTCCTAATGTAAAGAGAAAAGCGAATTCCGCCCCACATCCAGAATGAAGTTTAAAGTGTATTAAGCCATAGGTGATCTTTTTGTCGCGATTAGGGTAGAGTCTAAATCTAAGCATCAGAAAATATGTACTTATCGCAAGAAGAAATGATCGTTATATAAATAACTTATTAGATAATTTTAAATGTTGATAGTCTTCAATTCCGCAACAAAGTTTTTTTTATCATGAAACAACCCTACAAATTTAAACTAAATATAAATGTTAGAAATTATAAAAAAGACAAACAAAATCAATTCTTATATAATAAAGGAGATGAATATGACAGGTTTGAAGCAGAGAAACAACCGACTTTTCTACCTTAAAAATATGGGGTTGGACAGTAGGGTGGGCCGAAAATATCGAATTTTGGATTATGGAATTCTAATAGTGAGGGAAAGTTGCATTATCCCGTCAATAGTAACTGTGCAAAATTTCCATTTTCATTGATTAATATCTTTTGCCTCCTCAAGACGGTCCAAGTTTCGAAAAACTGCCAAAAACGGCCATTTTTACTAAAAATAATAAAAATTAGGAAAAAGGACAATAGTTTTTTAATATCGGACAAATGGTCTACCAGTTTATCATAATTAACTGTAAAAAAATTTAATCAAATCGGTTAATGACTTTTGCCTCCTCAAGACGGCCAATTTTTTTCTAAAAAACGCAAAACATGATATTTTGATACAACTTTTTTATTAATGCAAAAATACATTTAGTTAAGCATTTACATTGTTAATTGTTCATTAACATATTATCAGCTGTTTAAAACTTCATGCAGTAATTTACATTATGTTGTAATTAGCCTTGTGCTCAAATGAAGGCATAATTGTCCGTGACGCCATGGTATTTTTAATAAAACCATCCCTGTTGTGTGATCCACAAACCGTACTTGCGGCTTCAGTCACAAGTTTCACTGAGCGCTCCACCGATTCGGTGTGGCATGGAAATTTGTAGATTTGTATGTCCTTTATTTATGCATTCTCAGCAATACACTTTAGCTTTTCTACCGTAAGATCAGCTGTATAAAAGGTGGCTCAGTAATATCACACTTAAACCAGTCAGTCAGGTTGATGTACTGATTGGCTTTGAAGTTTAGTTTGGGAACGACAAAGCGACAACGTTCAACTGTGGAAGAAGATCCTCTTACCTTGATAATCCAGCGAACAGAAAGTTCTCGAATGTGTCGTCTCCTGTCCACCATGTTCAGCTGCAGGTTCCGGGATGTGCCATAAAAGCATTGGGAGAAATTACAGGATCCACCACCTTTTTCAGATCGTCTGATGAAAACTTCGAGTTTTTGATTACGTTCCACAAATGTTTTGATTCACTTGTACAGGAATGATTCATTTTGATACTGAACCATGTGAGTATACCCGCATAATATAGTGCACTAGTTTAATCAGCTTGAAAGAAGGTTCTTCAGTCCCAACGTACAACCATAAGTGGTCCCTGGATCACGTCGGGACAGATCAGAACAAACGCCGTTTAGAACTGCATAGGATATATCCAATAGATACTTCTGATCTTTGCTGAAATCTTTGGCTGTTATTACCGGCAGGTCACAATAAACTGGCTTAAAGTTAGCTACTGGCAACTTCCCACAGTTCACCAGACTTTTCTCTATCGGTCCAGAATACGTTCGGGGGCCGGTTGTTTCAACGTCCAGGTACTCAAATACATGTCAGGAACTCTTTGGAATGTTAAAGACATACTAACCAGTGTAAATATTTTTTAAATTCTTCCTTAAGAAGCTCAATGACACAGGATTTGTGCCTTGTATTTACTATGGTGCCATCACATCCTACTGCTGTAATGTTTTTAGCGTTATCGTTCTTTTTCATCAAACAATTAATGATATTTGTGCTGAAACAAACCGCCGAAGCTCATGTAGGAGTTACGTGGTCAAAATATTGTGATCCTGGTTCTACTACAATTGATACATGTTCCTCTACAATTTCTTTTCGGTAAAATTTATTACCTTCCGTTATTTGTCTTGTCTTTACAACCGTCGCACAGTTGATTATGATGCAATGGTAGACCATTTGGCCATTTTTAGAAAATAATTGTCCTTTTTCCTAATTTTTATTAATTTTAATAAAAAATGGCCTTTTTTGGCAGTTTTTAGAAACTTTGGCCGTCTCGAGGAAGCAAAAGTTATTAACCGATCTGGTTCAATTTTTTACAGTTAATTATGATGGACTGGTAGGCCATTTGCCCGCTATTAGAAAAAGATTGTCTTTTTTCCTAATTTTTATTATTTTTAGTAAAAGGCCTGTTTTGGCAGTTTTTCGAACCTTTGGCCGTCTTGATGAGGCAAAAGATATTAATCAATGAACATAAAACTTTGCACAGTTACTATTGACGGGGTAATGCAACTTTCCCGCACCAATAGAATTCCATAATCCAAAATTCGATTTTTTTTATGTCCATCCTAATGGACAGGGAGGAGATAGAGGAAGACAAAACATAGCTATTTATTCTGGTACTATTGTTTCTTAGTGATTCACGGAATGCTTGCACATTATGATCTAGTTCCCTCCACTCATGCAATCATACCTCAGATAAACAACTTTGAGAAAACTGGGAAGTCTGTCAGGAAGAGCAGTAAAAGTGTAGAAAGTGTTCGCGTACCAGCGATTACAGCAAACTTTTTTCAGAAGTCCTGTTTTCCAGTAAACGGATATTTTGTGCTGTAACATGAAATACTTACATATGTACAGCATTTCAACCCTCACAAACTGCAAACGTTGAACATCCATTTTATACTTGCTTCATATTGCAGAAAAAAAAAATTGTATCTCTAATGGTGTATTTTTAATTCTCCTGTTTTGTTGCTGTAATCACATTAGTAAATGAATCCAGGAGTGTTTCTTTCATATCAGTTTCCTTTGTTATTTTAAAGATGAGATTGAGATTGGACGACAGGAACGATTTAATTTCTCGCAGTTTACTAAACAAAGAACGAAAGTGTTTAATATTACCGAATAATTTTTTATTCAATTCCTGGTGAACATTTTCTTCCCAATTCCTAACGTATTAAGCGACAGACAAATTTAAATAATTATACTTCAAAATTTTTCGAAAAAAATTAACAAAGAATTAAGAGTGGAAATATGTTCCTGCACTTTGTTATCAATATAGGAACGATTTTATTTAATGAGGCTATTATAAAAAATAGTATCTGTCTTTGTTATCATATATAATTGTCCTGAAGAGCATCACCAGAAATTCTTATGTGCATGGGTTGAAACATGGGTCTAAACGAAAATCACTTGAGAAATAGACCTTTCCTAAAGATCTTCTGCTTCCTGTTTGTTTCAATATCAGCAGAAAATTATTTCAATCAATTATCTTTATAAATTCTGACCCCAATGTTTATTCTACTGAAGGAAAGTGTAAAATAATTTTTGTGTTTTGCAAGAACAAACATCATAAATGCCACTTTTTACTCTTTCTTTAATTAAAAAAAATAAAATAAAAATAGCTCGCTTCTAAATATCTTAGAAGCAAAAATGATAGTATATTAGAATAAAATATATGTTAGTTGGTAATTTCAATGCGTTTATAATAACTCAATAAGCGTATCGCAGTTAACAAAATTCTTTTTCTATCATGGTCATCCACTGATTTTTATAGTTTTAGAATATTATAGTCTTTTTTTCCTTGATATATTACAGGGCTGTTCTGTTGGATGACATCCCATATGAAAAAAAAAGCGGAAATCAGCAAGCTGACAATACCGCCAAATCGGCTACTCATATTTTGAAATTTTATTTCTTATACTTATAAAAGGCAATGTTTGTGCGTGCTTGCACGCGATGCACAGACGAATCTACATCACTCACAGCCATGAAATTTGACACACAGGTAGCCGCAAAGGTGACTCAATGCACCTCGAAGCCGGAATTTTAAAATTCAATCTAGAATTTTTTTTATTTAATGCTTTCTGTTGTTTTGGGTCATTTTTGGCATGTTTACGGCTGTAGTATCTTTTTCTAATGACCGATGAAAAACAATCAATGCACCATCGGATACGGCAAACAATTTTCGTTCTAATGAAGTTTATTTTCAGCTTCAAACGTAATTTACTGAATTTTGAGAAATTTTTAAAAAATAGTCAGTTTTGCCATCGAAATTTTATTTTTGTTTTTAAATTTGCTGCATCCGACGTTCTAATAACACTATTATTTTCAATTTTTTTCAGCTTATAACTGGAACGGTTTAAAACAAGAACGGTTAAAATATCGTTTTCCGTTTTTTTATTAATTTTTTCCTGGTCAGTTGAAAGATATTTTTCTCTAGCAAGCATTCTCCCGCGAAAGTTTCTCCGGAAGCCTTCCCAACATACATTGTTTCAATTTCATTGGCCGACGGTGCAGAGCGCAGGATACGTCATAACCTTCAACTGAATAACTTCGATTATTATTTTCGGCAGTGTCTTAAGTGTTTATGTCTCGCATATTTTGCTTGCTGCATAATAATCATTTTCACGTTGCAATTTTTTAATATTGTTTCGGATTAACGTACTCTTTATTGTTTTTCTACAGTTGAAATGTCATTATCGCGAAAAAAAATAAGCGGGAAAATCAATAAAGTGTATATTTTGTTTTATTTTCAGAACTTTTTCATGTCATTGTGGCCGTTTTTATTTTCATTTTGTTGAAGTCCTGATTCCACGGGCAACGCCGTGCGCTTACTGCTAGTATTATATACTTATTTATATTTTTTAATTTTTATTTCATTGCTTTTTTTATTTTATTCCACCATGCTATCTGAAAAAATATCAAAGGCGGTCTTTACTTAAACTTAAAATTCATTGGAATCTCGGAAGCTGAAAATAAACTTTATACAACTAAGGCTGTCTTACCTTGAGTAACTAGAAATGTGACACAGTTTAACTCGTTTCGAATAGGACAAACGAAATTTATGTACGGTGATCTGTATCTTTGATAGCCAAATCCTATGCAACCACAATACAATTGTGAGAAGGCAGTTTTTTATATTCTGAGCGAATGCCCATATTTTAATGCTCAATGGTTGTATTAATTCTAGACAACAACAGTTACATTACCATTGCTTCTTGACAGAGATTCCCATTATTTAACTTTTTAAAAATCAATACGATTTGATTCTCTTATTTAAACATATTATTTGAATATTATTTTCATCATTGCCTATCTAACTTTAATTTCGTCCTGTAAGTGAATTACACTTAACCATTTTATTTTGATACTCTTTTAAACACACTGGAATTTTGACGAAATGACATAGTGATGAGTTCATGCTTGGCTCAGTTTAGTCAACATACTGACTCCTGGGCTATAGAATCTCAAATCAAAGCAACGCAGGCAGATAACTCAAAGTCACACAACTATAATTTTATTATACACAATTCTCTGACGAGATGATAAATATTCAGATCTCTATTTATAGAAGCAGCCTCCCCCATCCCTGCGGATTCTGTGAAATTCAAACTGCAGGGGGGGGGGGATATTGGAACACCCTCCCCCAAAAATGAATAAAAATTAAAATATTTAGAAACAGTGTAATAGTCGATTATTAAAAAAATTCAAACGAAAGAATTAGCCAAGAAACATAAATACTATATTTTGATATACCTTTTACTATTTCTCCTTCAAGTGGATTGATCTTGATCGATTATGTTAAGATGGCTATATTCTGTGTATATTAAATCTTGGAAGGGGCATTTCTTCATAAGCTCAATTGTTTACATGTTTAATCTAGTAATATTTTAGAAATAATTTACGGATTAGAAAGTAACTGTGCTTTAATGACATTCAAATGACAGAACAAAATCTGGACAGGAACTGATCTTCCGGCATTTTAAGCCAAATAAACAAAACGAAAGTGAACTATGGACCAGATTGCAATTGACGTCTCCGCCATGCTTATCGCTTCCTTTTTCGAAACCTGATAACGCGCGCTTCCAATCAGAACGAAGTAATTCAAACAGTACAACAAATTCTACTTCCAACCTTAGCATATCGAAAATTCGTTCATCAGATTATTTAGAAACAGGCCATTTTAGGAGCTTTCATGGATTCAAGTGAGTAATTATTTCAAATACTGCATATAAAGTTTTGTTTTCGCCGAGAAAACATTTACTCTGCTGTTTCTAGAAAGAATCAAATGAAAAGGAGATACGGTTTAAAGAAAATGGCGTTGCGTGATAATATATTCATTGGCTGGTTTTCGTAAACCGACGGAAAGTGGATCTTATGATTTCGGCCTAGGGTTGCCATACTTGCCAAGTATTGATACGGGACGTTTAAGTGCAAAATAAATAGAAAAAAGTGGGTAGGTAATGGTTTATTTTACTCTGATAAAATATCAAGAAATGTAAGCAATCTAATAAAATGCCCAGTTATATTTTAAAGTTGATTTTACTTTCTTAATTACATCAGTTTTTCTTTCACACAATTATAAAATTGAACGTAAGTCATTTTATAAAATCATAATGAAAATTCAAAATTGCTTCGATTGTCTCCATTAACAACCTGCTCCTTTCATCCGACCATTGAATTGGACATTAGGGAAACTATTCTCTTTACATATGCATTATAGTCTGGAATGGGAAATACGTATTCGCATAGCTTTATCAGACATGACTTCAGATCAGCATAAGGGAGAAAACGGGACAAATAGAAATACGGGAGTTAGTTGTTAAATACGGTGACAGTCCCGTATATACTGGACGTATGACAACCCTATTTCAGCCATAGTCATGGTAGTTTTTATTTCTAAATTTGTACGCCAGTCTTTGGATTTCTAAAATAAGAAACGCAAAATACCTTTATCATCTTAATCAATAGTAGATATTAAACTCTTTTTTTTAAAAAACTTCCTCTGATCTCATGTGTTTTGAAAAGTAACTTCTTTTAAAATTTATATTATTTCGACATCACAACTTTTGCCTATGACTGTGAGAACTAAGTCAAGATTTATGTGATATTTAATGATTAAATTTTATAAAACGAATAAATTCAAGATCATTTATGTATTTATTTTTTATTTGTATGAACCAAAAGAAACATCGACATTTTTAGTAAACGTGTTAGTTTGGTGTGATCAATTAATTAACTGGAACATTTACATTCTCATGCTTGTGTAACTGAAAAAAATATTACTGAAATTAATACAATAGCTACCCCATTCGCCATTTTTTCAAACCGCAACTAAATCTGAGCTATAAATTTAACGTTCAGTATTGAAAAGTTTCAGCAGCAGAGAGAGGACAATGAAATGCGTGTAAGCTAATTAACTATCCCAACATTTTGTGTTTTTATTTATCTTGTCTTGTTTATTTTTAATAATTTAATTTTTAATTCAATATTTCTGTCTATTTTTTTAATGTTAAACTCATTTTTTCTAAAATATTTGTATAGCAATGCGGTTTTAATTTTAGATGTCTTATTTTCATTAGTTTCACCATGATTTAACGAAGAAAAAGACAAAATAGGTAATTATAGTCTAAAAAAGCAGAATTAATTTATTCAATTTGATGTTAGTTTCATTCATTATATTACGAACTGATAGAGATTAGTGATGTTCGTGTCAAATTTAAAAATGTAACATTCATAATTCAGCCTTTTGAAATGAAAATCATAGATTTGAATATGGAACAAAAAACAGTCTTTTTTTGTAGCCTCTAAAAGTTAAACTTGCAGTATGCAGAATTTGGTTGTTGTATTAAATACTAGCAGTACGCGCACGGCGTTACCCGTGGAATCAGGACTTCAACAAAATAAAAAACAATCGCCCACAATGACACGAAAAAGTTTTGAAAACAAAATCAAAACAAAAGATACAAATTATTGATTTTCCCGCTTATTTTTCTACGCGATAATGACATTTGAACTGTAGGAAAACAGTACAGAGTACCAAATAAACCGATATTTTCGGAAAAAAATTTTGGACTTAAAAAATTGATTCCTATAAACCAGATAAAATGTTAAAGAATGAAAACCGAATGAAATTTCAAATGGAATAATACGCCTCGAAAGATACAGACAAACATAATTTCTATAGTATTTAAATATATCCAAAATGAATCAGAGCAGAAGAGGAAGAAAAAAAAAAAAAAGAGAGATGAAATCTTCCACTTTAGGTTTAAACTTTGAAGCCACATTATGTAAATAGCTCCTTGAAATCATATTTCATTCTAGTCTTTTCTAACGAAAGGTATCAGCCATATGTTCGGCTATCAAACACTATAAAAACAAATTAAAAGAATGATCTGTCGACACGAAGCAAAGGGGTTAAGGAGTTCGACGAAATGCATGTTGGGAAAATACGTCACGCGACCTTGATTACGAAGAATCATGTAGGGAATTTTGAAGCGAAATTTTTTAAACTTCAGAAAAAAATTAATTAAAATTCAACCAACTGTTCAATATTAACCATTCTTGTTTTAAATCACGGAGAAACGTTATGTTTATTACTTCAACAAATTTCAAATTGATAACAAAATTCGACTTCGGATGCAAGAAATTCAAATTCCAAACAAATTTTTTTATGCGTTACCGACTATTGTTTAAAAAATACTCAAAATTCAGTAAATTACGTTAAAAATCCAAAACTAATTTCATTAGAACGGAAATCGTGTTCTCTTTCCGATGGTGTATCTATTTTCTTCGTACAATTATCCAAAACTATTCCATTGGGAAATTAGTGCAAAATATCAACTAAAACAATACAAAATATTGAATAAAAAATTTTCTAGATTAAATTTTAAAATTCCGGCTTCGAGGTGCATTGAGTCACCATTAAGACTACTTGTATGGTCAAATTTCAAGGCTGTAAGTGCGATAGATTCGTCTGGACATCGCACACACACATACACACGCAAACATTGCCTTTTATAAGTATAGATTTACAGAGACAAAAATAAAAAAAACCTTTTGCATCGAGCTCATCAAACAGAGAAGCTCCTGATGACTCGTAAAACAAATGACCAGATGTCCGGGACGATTCCAAAATAGCAAAAGATCGACTAACTTCTGAAGAATTCTCTTTTCTAATTCAGCCTGCAGTAAAAATAGTAAAAGTAATAATTTATTATGCACACTTCTTTATCTCTTCCTTTTTTTTCTTTTGAATTTTTTAAAATAATTAACTGTTATATTTTTTTTGAATTTTTTTAATTTCATTTGTCTGTTTCTTTCTTTTTTTTCCATTTTATCCAATGACCTCACCCACCATTCCCCAGCAAACGTCTAGGGTTCTTGAGTGTCCTGAATATAAGATCAGAAAATCTTAATTACTTTTTAGTAAAGCCATCATGTGTCCAAAGTTACAACCCCATGAATTTAGTAGACTTAAGCTGAAAGCTAAATTTGTATAGGGTACAAAAATTGGTAAAACTTAAGACCAAAAGTTTACTTTAGGGCACTATGAAAAGATCCTGATTGGTTCACAAACAAGTTTCCGACTGTTTTCAGACATGATAAACCCAAAATCTAGCATAGATTAAATAAAAATAATGTCTATCTGGGCTGCATTAAAATGAGTAACATAAAATTTAAAAAACCTTTACTTTTTTGGCAATTAAAGATTTATTTCTAACACTAAAAAAGGAAGAGAACAAAAGCAAAATTAATGTTTCCTTATTGATTCTTAAAATTATTTCTATTCCACTGACTTTTCGATTTTGGACATTTTACTTGGTGGCTACTTTCGAAATTAACCCAGGGTGAAAGTCAAGAATTTTGAATAGAGTAAGGGATTTATTATAAAAGGAAATAATACGGATTATAAAAGGAAATAATTGTTTAGACGGATAGATATTTTCGACAAAATAATGATTTCATGAGTGAGTTTTCGATTACTCTGGCTGTCAAAGATTTGTAAAAATTCAGCAATTGCAACTTCATTGAATTATAACTTCCAATTGGAATCGAACTGAATTTAAATTATGACCAGTAACATATTATCAGATATAAATTCTTTATTTATTGAGGAATTCGCATAACACACAAAAAACAATTTCGGTTAAAATTTTTAAAGCCTTGTTACAAATTAGGTTTAAAGGTTGACATTTTTTACTTTCTCGTATACGAAGTATACAAAGAGAAGTATTGTAATCGTCAAAAAATTCAAACTCGAGAATTTGATGAATCTACCTCCCCGAGTCCGAACCAGCGGGAGTGGCCTCCCCTAAACTTTCTCGTATACTTTTCAAACATTTGTCATTTCCCTTCCCCCTGCGTTGATAAAAAGTTCGAACCAACTGTAACCCAGAATGCAATGACTATCAGAAGGTTTTTCATTGTTGATTAGAGTGATAGTAAAATATTGAGGTGAAGAATCATATTTAAAAAGATACGTATGTAATTAAAACTTCGCAATATTTATTTTTTTTATCAAACTCTAGCGATGCAAGTTCTGCGTGCGGAGAAGAAAACAGGAGAATAGCTTGCGCATGCGCAGAGATTGCTTCCAATACGCAAGTAAAACGAGACGCCCTAAATGTTTGCTTCCTTACAAAAACTCGCCGCCAGAATTGTTTTTTAGCAAACTGCCAAGTTTTCGGAGTATGCCTTCTTTGCACAGGCATTTAGTATGGTATTAGGAGTTGAACAAGTATGCTATTATACAGACCGACAGATAGTCAGCCCGTTGACGGATTTGGCCCAAACTTTTATACGGACCTACATTTATGACGATAAAACAGTGTACCAAATTTTATCCATCTAGCTATTCAAGTTTTTGAGTTATAGTGTTCGCATGACTTCGGACATACAGACAAACGGACTTCACGTAGACGGATTTTGTCCAAAATTTTATAGAAACCTGCAACTCGTGTGTAAAGATCACATACCAAATTTCAGCCCCGTAGCTCTAATAGTTTTCGAGTTATCGTGTTCACAGACAGACAGACACACACAGACATAATTCCAAAATTGTGTTTTTCGGACTCAGGGAGGTCTAAAACGTGGAGATTCGTCGAAATCTCGAGTTCGAATTTTTTGACGATTACAATACTTTCTCTTTGTATACTTCGTATACGAGAAAGTAAAAACACAATTTTGGAATTATGTCTGTCTGTGAACACGATAACTCGAAAACTATTAGAGATACAGGAATAAAATTTGGTATGTGGTCTTTACACATAATTTGTAAGTTTCTATCAAATTTTGGACAAAATCCGTCTACAGGAAGTGAGTCTGTCTGTATATCCGTGTTAATGTGAATGCGATAACTCACAAACTTAAATAGCTAGGTGGATAAAATTTGGTAAGCATTTTTATCATCAGGAATGTAGGTTTGTATCAAATTTCCCTCAAAGGGTTGACTGTCTGTCTGTCTGTATAATAGAATACTTTTGAACGCAATAACTTTTTTAAAAAATTGCTTTGATAAATGAAATTTGATATGTGGTCTTCTTACCTTAATGGTACATTTGTGTCAATCTGTTAAAAAACCAGCGGGAGTGTTCTCCCCTAAACTTTCTCGTACACTTCCCCAAAAAGGTGCCGTTTCCCCTTCCCCCGCGTGGCTAAAAAATTCAAACCTACTGTTACCCAGAATCCAATGACTATCAGAAGGTTTTTCATTGTAGTGATTGAAAAATATCTAGGTAAAGAATCAAATTCAAAGAGATGCGTACCGATTTTCCGCTCTTACTGGCTCAAGGACAATCTGACGTAATTCGCTCCATAGCTTTCGCGTGCACAGAAGATTGCGTCCAGTACGCATGCGCATGGAGATAACGGATTCTTTTCAAAAGTAAATTATACATACCAACAGACAGTCAACTCTTTGACGGATTTGGTCCAAAATTTTATACGGACCTACATTCCAGTGGCGGCTCGTGGGTTAATTAAATGGAGGTTCACAAAACAAATTATGAAAATTAAATCTGTAGATATGACGTAACTTACAAGTTAAAATACATTTGGATTTTCACAAGTTAAAGGAAAACAACTAAAAAAATAAGAAGTTCTCATAGGTAAAAATAAATTGTATAGAGGGACGAGGCTCAAGTTTGTGTGTAGTGCTGCTGAAGAATCCATTCAATTTTAGGACCCATTTTTTATTAGGCTACGTTCCACAGCACAGAACATTAAAGTTACAAGACAAGACAGAGAACAACATCATGAGACAAGCACACAGACAAGAATGACAGAGAGGCATCATGGGAAAAAGATGGCTCCAGTAGCGCCACCTACCATAGAAAGGAGAAGGCAGTTGATTGTAACCGCTACAATTGTAATATTTTATTTCTTACAATGGATTGTTATAAAACCATAATATTGCTAACAATATATCTTTGAACTTTTATTACAAAATAGTCGAGTACAACTTTTGTAAATTAAATCAACTCGTCTGTCTTTTTTTAAGGCAAACAAATCAAAAACGTTTTCATTGAATTTATGTATGTCATTGATCATTCTTTTTTCAATTGAGAGCATAGCTAGAGCGCTTAATCTGTCCTCGCTCATAGTGCTTCTTAAAAATGTCTTAACTCGTTTTAGAGTTGAGAAGCAACTCTCAGCTTCATCAGTGGTCATTGGAATGGTAACAATAATTAGCAATAGTTTGTAGGTCTCAGAAAACGTAGTCTGCAAATTATTTTCTATAATAAATTGTAGAAGACTAATAGCACCAGTCATATTTCTGAAATCTGATCTTCTGTAAATTACTCCTAGTTCAGTTTTCAGACGATCCTTCTGTAACATGGAATAAACATCAGTTGCTTGGTCAAGAATCTGAGTTGGAAACTTTTTCTCGTACTCCTGGAATTTTGGAGCTTCGAGGAGAGAAACAGCAGAGTAGTGAGAAATAAAACAAAATCTCTCATTTACTTGATTCGTGATAACATCACATATCTCTCTAGCTGCTACAGTTCTATTAATATGAATATTTTCTCTCTTTCTTTTTCTTTAAGTTTCATATGCTGTCGATATCTCCTTTGTCACTGTGTCCATTCTCTTCCTTTCTTTCTCTATTGACTCCTGAAAACGTTACTTGCTTTCTAATGAGTGCTGCATCAGTTCGTGTTTTCTGAAGCTGGTTGTATAAACACATCGACATGTGGCATAATATTGTGAAACACTGTAAGCCAAAACACAAATTTCGAGTCTTCTAACATACGGCGAATAGCCCCTGCTTGATTTATTGCTACAGCTTGTTTAGATGTCGACTCTATTTTTCCCATGCATTCAATCAACTGTTCTCTATATTCATACACTGTATTGATGGTTCGATTCCTAAAATTCCATATAGTAGCTGAACCATCGGTATCCTTTTTCTAACAGTTTCATCTAGAATAGCAATTTTCTGTGTAGATTTATTGAAAAAGTTAGTAATATCATTCAGGTTGGAAAAAAATACTTGAACTTGCTGATTCTGACTGGTTGCTTGCCCAACAATCAAATTGAGCTGATGTGCGTAGCAATGCACATATTGTGCATTCTTGTAGGCACATTGAATAAAAGCTTGAACACCAGCGTGTTGACCACTCATCAGGTTTGTACCGTCGTAGCTCTGCGATAGTAATTTCTCGGGTTTGGCTACTACTTTTTCAAAACTTGCTTGGATACATTCAACTATAGAATTTGCATCATGCCCAGGCGGATTCGCGAATGTCCAGAATCTCTCAACCGGTTGTCCGTTACTTAAAACGTATAAAAAAACGACAACCAATTGGGAAATTGATGACACATCAGTAGTTTCATCTGCTATTACTGAAACAAAACTTGCTTTTTAAATCTCATTTTTTATTTGGTTCTGACAAACAGTGAGCATGTAGTCTAATAAATGGTTTCGGATTTCTTTTGACGTTCCTTTAAAAATAGTGGCACTAGAAAGATGGTCTTTAAGAGAGGAATCAAGTTCTGCTGAGAAGTTGATAAGACCTCTGAAAACTCCCGTATTTAATGAATCCTCGCGTTCATCATGTCCTCGAAGTGCAAGCTCAAATGCACCGCAAAACAGAATGCAATCAATGATTTTTGTCAGAACATAACGATTTATGTCTTTTAACATTTGAACGAAATGCAATGTCGAGTTGTTGGCGAATATCCACCTTTCCTAGCAAATTAAATTCTAAGATCGAGTTTAAATGTGATTGTGAGCATTCATGCTTTTTTTATTTTCTGAGTTAGATGTGATAAATCAGCAACACCGTAACTCACCCAACTCGAATCACCATTCTGCTCTGCAAACAGGAGGCATGGAAAACAAAACAGTCTGTTAGTTAATTCGCATACACAAATCCATGAACATTTCTCATATAAATTGAGTTCATAAATTCATAATAATTAAATTCCCTTTAGAAATCTCTAGTCTTACTTTCCGTCACCTGGATAAGGTTTAGCAAAGGTGTTGGCCTGAGTAATTTCAATTCAATTTTTCTTTCCAAACACAATGTTGAAAAATGCAATTGCTTTAGTTCCGAA
Source organism: Araneus ventricosus (assembly GCA_013235015.1). Taxonomy (NCBI): domain Eukaryota; kingdom Metazoa; phylum Arthropoda; class Arachnida; order Araneae; family Araneidae; genus Araneus; species Araneus ventricosus. The sequence continues at coordinate 963,659 of BGPR01000057.1, forward strand.
ACAATGATTTTACAAAGTGCCATTTTAACTGTTTACACTAGTTCGTAAAAAATATATATCGAAAAATAATAACAATAATAAAAAACAAATTAGCTAACCGAATATAGCAAAACCAAGTGAGAATTCGAACGAGAAAACTGCAAAGAATAAGAACTCCGGCGAGCTCCCGCACACTGAAGATGTGCGAATGGAATGGTATCGGCGGTGCCTTTCCCCTCCCGCTCCTCAGTCCGCTTCTGTCTCTATAAGTTGGTTTTCAAGGGCATTTCTTCGATCGCACGTGCGATCGAGGGAAGACCAAGTGCGCTGTGCTGTAGTAACCTACAATACAGTACGTTAGCCACGTAGTAGCGTATTTACAATGGGGGAAACTAATCCTGGAAATTGACAAAAATATGGAAGTGTATTTAATATTATTTTATTTAATTTGTTAATAAATTTATTTCTTCGCTTTTCTCGGGGGGTTAACGTGCTCATGTGCACAAATAGAAGAGCCGCCACTGCTACATTCATGATGATAAAACTGTGTACCAAATTTTATCCATCTAGCTATTCAAGGTTTTGAGTTATAGTGTTCGCATGACCGCAGGCAGACTTCCCGTAGATGGATTTTGTCCAAAATTTGATAGAAAGCTACAAATTATGTGTAAATATCACATACCAAATTTCAGCCCCGTAGCTCTAATAGTTTTCGAGTTATCGTGTTCACATACAGACAGACACACAGACATAATTACAAAATTGTGTTTTTCGGACTCAGTTCGAATTTTTTGACGATAACAATACTTTCTCTTTGTATACTTCGTATACGATAAAGTAAAAAGGCGTTCAAATTGCAAATTTCGTTTTCTTTATCTTACACCCAGCCCTATTGGTAATCAGGCCGGCTTCTAATTCCATTTCCGCGTTGGTCGACCTTCGGAAATGGTGGTATGACGTTTCGCCTATTTTTTTTCTCCACTGCGTTTGGGGTTCTTGTTCGTTTTACTGCCTTTTAGCTTATTTTTTTCTCTACATGTGTTAGGAGTATACGAGAAAGTTTAGGGGAGACCACTTCCGCTGGTTTCAGAGGATTTTTGACGCCATGCTACTTGATTGAAATTATACATTAACTTATGATGTGAACAGTTTTAAATACTGCAATATAGCTGAGCTTCAAAAGTACAATATATATTGTGAGACACTAACGTGATACGTTTGAATTATGTTCTGCAATGATCTGCATTCTATTTTAGCCAGAAATTTGGTTCCAATACTTTCAAATCAATATTTTATAGATTAATATGTTATTACATAATTTCGTTAATTATTCTATTTATTATTATCGTAATCTTGAATAAACATAGTAAAGAAATTGAAGGCCGTAGTTTACCTAAACCTACACGCCTAGTTATAACGGCACAGGGAAAGGAAAGTGAAAATGGGAGGATGAGTTCAGATGAGTTGACGTACATCTCTTTCCCAAAATATGACGTTGAGATTTTAAGTATTACGTCACAAACCCTTAGCATCTTGAAGCATGCGCAACCGCGACGAATCGTGCGTGTTTCTGCATACGAATAAGCGTTTCCAAAGGACAGAACCAGCTCCTACCAATCTGGGCGTTTAAAATGTTTCTAAATTCCCTGTCGACCTCTGTTAGCTACATTGTGCTACGCGCGTTTTTCTGCCTTACCCATCATATCAAATTATCTCCCGTCTTTTTGTGCTCAATTCATTTAGTTTTCTTTTTATTTGCTAAGCTAGCATCAGTTTCTTTGTTGAGGGTAACGTGCAACGTAATTTCTTTTTATTAAATCTTATTCCCCCTTTATTTTCCCTCCCCTTCTTCGCCATTGCTTTGCTTCAAGCAGTCAGAGAGCAATTTCCAGGGGGTGTTGTGGCGTCATGAAAAAATACCTGAAATTTTAGCAGGAAAATTACGTGTAGGGAACGGATATGTATTCAATCAGTGCAGCGCAGATTCAACTTCTGCATGCAATTTTTAATATCTTTTTTTTTCACATAAGAAATAATTTAATTTATTTTGTCTCAGTTCATGAGTTTTCAATAACATTCGATAACACACATGAAAAGAAACCACCAAAATTGATAACAAAACAATGTTAAAAATATAATAACATTTTGTATGAATAGCATTAATTAATATACATATACATTCTTAAGGGACCATTCTTAAATGAGGTAGATATTCTTAGTTATGGTATGACATTTTCTAAAAAAATCATTTGGATTGACTCAGCATAATCCAAAGTAAATTTTCCGTAGTATGGATTATAATTTGGGTAGTCTGTAGTAGAAGCCGAAATTGCGTAAAAACTACGGAGAATCCGTAGTAGTTTGAGTCTTTACTCTTCGGTACTCTCAAGTTTTTAAAATTTGATTTATCAGAAAATACCGGAATTCCGGTATTAAGGATGAAGAAAATACCAGATTTCCGGTATAATACCGGAACACAATCACCCCTGAATTTCCTCCCTTTTTCTCTTATTTAATTATATCAAATTCGTTCCTTCGGTTATGTCAAATTCTTAAATTAAATTCCCTTTTCTAAATTATGATGTGGAGGTGCACGTGATTTCTTCTCACAAAGCGGTATTCGAAATCTATCCCACGTTGCCTTTACTTCAACAACAGAACTACGCAGAGGCTTTCGATTGTGACGTCACGAATCCAACGTTCAGGCCTGAAGAGAGCTGTTTGCGCACGGCCTCTGACGAATGCAAAGAGTTCAGTGTATACAAACAATGAAATGAAAATGTGTATGTAAGCCATAGAGAAGTAAATGTAAACGGAAAATAAAAATCCAAAACAGGGTGCGCAGGACATAATATTTTAGCGTCATCATTATCGACTTCTGGCTTCAAAAAAAGTGAAATAATTAAAAACTAAATATATTGTTTCAACACCCTTTCCCATTAATAGCATCTGGGGCTTCGATACTTTTGTCCATCCATCATTGAAAAAGGCTTATTTGAGACATTTTGCTTTTCCTTTTTCAATTAATTTATTAAAGAATTGTATTTATTACTGAAAATGAGAAATACAATGCTAATCTAATGTTTTGAGTTTAAACTTTCCTCTCGCCAATGATTTTATTAATCATTTTAAAATAACAAGCATAATAACTTATTTTGCACAAGTGTTGTAGACTAGTTTCCCAATCGCTGTAAATGCACGAGACACTGAATGTGAAGTCTTCATAAACCTAAGACAAAAATAGTTAACTTTTAATTTAAGTTAAAATTATGTTAAACTTTCTCAGCTTTTACATCAATTAATTGAGGTTTGAATAAAATAAAAAAATATATTTAAAATGAAATAAAATATTTTATTTGCATTATCTTGAATTTAAAATAATAAATTTATGCATTATCTGAAATAAAATTAATCTCGAATAAAATAATCTCGAATGTACGAAAATTTTATTAAATAAGAATATTATATTCTTATAACATGAGCGTTATTAATTTTTTTCTTAAAAGTTTAAAAGAAATTCTTTTCTAAAATTAAATAACTCCGCAAGTGTTGAAGTCGTTAAAATTGCTGTTATATCTAAAATTATGACAAATGAATACATGATAACAAGTGATAAAAGTTAATAAAAGTTTTCTCAAGTTGAAACATTTAAAAATAGATACTCTACTAGAATAACACAAACAAATAGTACCTACATTCTGCTGAATTTCAACACATCAAACTTAAGTCTTACCGTCAAGAGAAAGGAATAAACGTATAGCCATTGAAGCTTTGAACTCGTGACGCGTAACTTGCATTTTGTCCGATACATCTACATCACTGGAAGAAAACATTCGAGAGCGCCAAAATGGGGATAAACGTAACTCGTGGCCGTCGATAGCTGCGGGTTAACTACGGATAGTGGAAGTGAATTATTTCTTCATTTTGAATGTAACTTCCGTGTAGCCTCGACATTTTATGTTCGTGAAGAAAAGATTGCCATGGATTCAGGTATGTATTACTTCAAAAAATTACGAGTGCTATCGTTTTTGAATGTTGGTACCGATGGCTGTTAGAATCTTAAAAACTTTTTAAGTGTTATGTATATCTGTAGCTATAGTCCAAAACACTTACTTGACCAATGAATGTCGCAGTTCGTGTTTCTAGGCGTCTGAGGGTTACTCTCCGTTAAACTTCGCCAACAACCAGACTGAAATTTTTTTCTTCATAAAAATCGGATGCTTCAAATCTATTATATGAAAACTGGCACACAAAACAAAAGGATAAGTTATAAAGTGATTCAATTCTTTTTTTTTTTTTCATGTTGCAGTTAAGTACATAATTTGTGCATTATTTATGGAATTTTGAGAAATGCCGATTTAAATAGAATCGTGACACATTATTTAAAATTGTATATGGCTGAAAATTTTGTGCAAAAGAATTATTTCAATTGACTAATCAGCCATTTTTTAGTACCGTTATCGTGACACAAAGGATACACGAGATGTTTCAGTAACTAAAATAAGGAAAATTTATTAGGGTTTTAGGGAACATTAGGGTTTTCTTCTCTAAGAATTTGTCTTACATTAGGATTTTCTTTCTACCTAACCACATTTTCTCAATAAATTGCAATAATAATTAGCATCGAGAGAGATCAGTCGCTGAATTTCTTCTTAATGCAATTATGATTAGCATCGAGAGAGATCAGTGGCTGAATTTCTTCTTAACAGACGACGAAACAAAATGCTTTTTGTCGGAACGCACGAAGGCCAAATTCCGATTCGCGTAAACTTGGATAGAGAGGGGAGCGGGAGCCATGTGAAATTAAGAAACATTGTTTTGAAGTAGGTTTTTATTACAGAAAATGTAGAATATTGGTATTTAAAAGATAATTCTGTTCAAATATATCAGTTACATTCAAAATAAGTTAAGATCATTTCGACCACTTGACTGGACGGAATGATACGCTCTGCAATTTTTATTATATTGTCAACTTAATCTGTCTTTGAGTATAACGTGAAGTTCATGCTACAAATATTACAGATTATAAAATATAGTATCAAATTAATGATAAATAACAAATGAAATTCCGATGAACTGCCATTTGCTTAAGCTGTGTCATTATTTGATAGTCCATATTGTTTCAAATAAATTTACTGAATCCCTCATAAACCACTATCTTTGTAATTACGTCCACGAGGACAGGTAGCTTATCAAAATATGATTGCTTTACATTTAAAGCAAATACTTTTTTAAAAACTCATTTATTTTTTTAAAGAATGGTAATACGAATACGAATTGTTCAGTTATGGAACTAATTGTTTGTAGATAGATATTAATTGTCACCCCAGCTGCTAGATAACCATAATTAAATAGGTCATAGTCGCTCAGGTTCGTTGCTTATTAATTAATTTTGCAGTAATTCGTTGCTAATTTAATCAAACTTTAGTATGTTAATAAAGACTAGTAATAGTGAGAGTAGTTGAATTAGTGTCAAAAGGCAAACATAAGGGATGAAGGTATGTTCTCCGGCGTATGCTCCAGAACGGGGTTCTTGGCTTGTGCCGCGTTAACAAAAATTAAATCTCGAATATCACACAAAAAACAGCCTTCGTTTCAAGCTGCTTAAAAGACAGATAAAATTGCCATCAGGAGATATACTAGAAAAATTGCCTAGCCAATTCGGTCAAGAGAAGAAAAAAATTGCACCCTCCTAGAAAGGCCTCCATATTCTTTTTCTCAAGCATAGAAATTAAGACTTTTAGAAGTCTCTTAACCAATTGTCATATTCAAATTACATTTCAAACAAGAAACGCAGAATAGGGGGGAAATTAATTTTGGTACTGTTTGATAGGTGATAACTTTCAGAAACAATTATAATTTGATGGTTACCACAATTATAATTGATGGTTACCACTCCATCATGGATTTCACTTTACGGTTGATTTTAAAAACTATCAGATGAATAGGTGCAGCATGGTACTTCTCACACAAATGAAGTGCCCACCAAAACTCATATTGGTACTATATGATAACCTAAAAATTTGCTGATTTCAATTTTGGTTTAGTTTAAGTGCTTGCTCTTCTTTTTATTAATAAGAAAAAGGTTGCATGATGTCTGGAGCATTTCTCTGTAACTCTTCTGTTCTCAGATTATGATTTATTGAACTCATTTACTTGTAATTTAAAATGAAGAAAGAGTCTTGAATATTTATATAAATCAATTAAACTGAATTAACTTGGATTATGAAAAATTTCTTAAAAACTATTTTTCAACTCTCCTTTGCCTAAAGAAGTTATTCAAACTTTAAAAAGTTCGGTTCTTCGAAATACATTAAAACCTTTTTCGAGCGTCATTCAAAGGACTTTTCCAAAGCGACGTACTATCGACTCTCTTCAACATGTGTCAAATCACTTTTTTATTTGTGCTCATTTTAATTGAGATCAAAAAGGAAGAACTTAAGAGCTCAAAAAGGAAGAACTATGTGTTTAAGTTCAGAGTAAGCGACGTATTATCGAATACCTGCGATGTCGTAACGGTCTTCTGTAATATTGAAATGAATAGGAATGAATGGGGACCAAGGTAAAACGACGCTATAAAGTACAGTCCGCCAAAAAAGTATCCGAACGCTTCTTATTTCTCGTAAACTATAAAAAAGAAATTCAAGGAAATTATTTCATTCAAGTTGGGAGTATGTTCTCCTTAAAAGTATGTGAACTGCATTTCCATAATGAACCTTCTACATATTTATATTTGAGTCATCTTCAGATTTTTCAATGGCAAACCCCGATTTTTATATTTTAAATGATTCTGCATAAGGATCATAAAGAACATCACCCCGTCCTACAAAAGCATCCGGGTACACATGAAAGATCGGCCGCCACGACAGCATAGTCAGGCACTGAGGTTCCTGCGTTATAACCCCCATTACGAGCGGCTCATGCAACAACCCTCCGGGATAACCGGGGTACGACCTGTCTTCGGAGATGGGCCCAAAGAGCCACACCACCATTATTGTACCATCGGGTTGGCGAGAGTCAGCTTACTTATACGGCAGCCTGTCATCCATGAACTCGCGGTGTCCCTCCCCCCAATGCATAATAAAAATTCGCCTGATATAAAATTTAAGGTAAATCGGTTCAAATTAACCAGAGATATAGAAGAAAAACGATTAAGGAGCTCTTCCAATATATTCAAACGTAAAAAATAGGTCACTCTGTTGAAACTTTTCATTTCAACTGTTAATGGAGTAATGTTCTCTAAGAATATTTGGTGCTTTTCAAAGTTTACCGTTTGGGGCAATGAAATATTACTAAATGAATTTGAGTTGCATTATTTAAAATTAAAGCACAATAAAAATTACATAATATTTTATAATTACATAAATTTTTATTCTATACTAGCTGTTACCCGCGACTTCGTGCGCGAAGAATTTGAATTATTCTTTTTTTTAATTCACGAATGTAAATGTTTTGTTGCATTTTGAAAGGGGAAAGGAAAAGTTCTGACGGTTGATAATACTTAATTGGACGGCTGACAGGAGTGTACTGTACATGTATGCTGATATAGTTATATAAATTGTTTATCTACGATGATATACTTTTGTATACCACGTTATTTGCACGGATGTAGAGGTTGTGTGGGCTGTACACACGTGAACAGGCCACATATAGTTGCCCATGGGAAAAATATGGTTTTTCCAAATGTACGCCTGCCACTTTCAGTGTCTGGCCCTGAGCCTCGCAAATGATATATTTACAGGGATTTGTTACCTTTTGAACTGAGATGATAAATCCTTCGGTGTTATCGGAAGGCGTGGAATTAAAACACTTTCTCTTCTCCCTATATCAGTCATAACAGTAGCTTTCACGACGTTTGTACCTAGGTGTGTAATTTTTAACCGTGTGCCATTGCGCAGTCTCGGTATATCGAGGTTACGTATTAGTAGTACTGGCACACCGACTATCATTCTAGGCTTGTCGGAAGGTGCCCTGACAATTCTAAGATGTTGAAGAGCTCTACAGTATATGATGTTCCTTATTAATGCCCATTACCGTATCTACAGATGGATATTCTGTAATACCTCACTGTAAAAGTTAAATAAAACATCGAGAGAATAATTCACTAACGTCATTGGATCACTGTGTAACCGCATTAAAAGCTGCAAATGCTACGACAACAGGAAACCGGAAGTGTAAAGTCTCCTTTGTTGTTAATGGTCAAAGAAAGCAATATTTTCTTGTATTAACTTTAACACTAGCAAAAGCCCGCGCGCGAAACAGTAATTTGGCTTGAATTTATTTCTATAAGAATAAAAAGACTTGTTAGAAATTACGTTACAAAAATATTTTTAAACCTTAATAACAATCAGAGAAAATATTTCATCGCAATGTAATTAATAGCATTAAAAAGATCATTTTCTGGTGTTTAAAATGGCATAAAATTAATTTTTGTCTAATAAATATTTCAGAAGTTATTGACAAAAAACGTCTAAGCATTAGGCTTAAAAGCGGCTAATTTTCGTTATTTAATTAAATATCTTAAGAACTAATTAACTCTGAAAGTTGAAAATAACACCTTTGACCTAAAAATATGCTCTAGAATGCCGTGTGTAAATTTCACGTCGCTACCGTTCACCGCTTAGGAGCAGTTCTTGTGACCGACCGATCGACCGACAGACAGACAGATACATGTAAATTCTGCCTTATTGTATGGATACTTATAAATATAAGCAAAATTTTCAGAAATAAAGGTAAATTAGTTCAAAGTCTAACCATTTCCTAGCAACTGAGTAGCTATAAATTTGCGTTATTTCAAAATCGTCTGCACGTAAAATTTAAAAAATTAATAAAAATTGAATGAAAAATGTCACAGAAATAAAATTGGTATCATTGCAAAGGTAAAATTTTTATCTTTAAGATGGTATAAAAATAATGTGTATAGGACAATTTCTTCTGAAGTTACAGCGGAAAAAATGATTACGTGATAGTTGATTTTAAAAATAATTTATTCCACATGTTTTCGCATTCCTGAAGAATCACGTGACAGTTTATTGAAAAATAAAAATCTTCATCGCGAATCGCGGAGTCAATGGGCTTTCTTTGTTAACTATTTTTAATCTGTAGTCAAAAATAATTAATTTAACGTGATTTCACCTAGCCTATGTCCGTTCTTGGGTGTCAAGCTACAACTCTGCCTATTTTCATCCAAATCGGTTTTGTGGTTTGGTCGTGAAAGCTTAACAAACAGACAGACAGACACACTTTCGCATTTATTATATTATTAAGGATAATAATATAACAGGTAAACAATGCAAACTTTTATATGCATAAATATGTTAGTCATTAACTATTTTCAATTTAATAAGAAGTATAGCTATCATTTCTATCAATGACCTTCTGCGTACGACGTGGCATGGAATCTATGCCACTTCTGACGATATCTCATTCTTTTATTTACTTTCTTATCCATAACGAACCGTGAATATATTGATTCGAAGCTGGCGACTTATTTGTCTGCACGAGAAACCAGATAGATCAAGTTCGATTATTTGGCATTTCGTTGCATTGGCATATTAGTAAAATAATCAAAAATTCTAAATAATATCAACGATTAATATTTTTTAAAAAGCAATCTTAGATATAAAAACGTTTTAGGCAGATGAGAAGTGAAAGACAGATGCTTATTATCTGAAACATTCTTTTATAAATTAAACAAAAAAAAATGTATTGTTGCTTGTCCAAACAATTTTCCACCAAAAAAAGTAGTTTCCACAAAAAGATATTTAAAATCATCTGTAAGAATTTTTTACTTTTAATTTTTCATACTTAATCGCTTTCTAACAGTAATAAAATTAAAATTATTAATTTATCGAAACATTTTAAGTTTTTGTTTAATTTTTTTTAAAAAATAAGGCATTTTGTTCCAGTCTCTTAACACTGCATTAACCATACACAAGGAGTTACTACATTATTTCATTGAATAATGTTATATTTATTCATACATTTAATAATATATAAATTCATACTTTATACAGAATTTTGCTTCCTTGCATTTTTATCAATTTAAATAGAAGATTTGTGCCCGTCTAAGACGGGCTTCCAGCTTGCCAACAAAATCTCATATCTGATTGTCATAGATTTATTAACGAAAGTTGTAGTAAATAATCTCATGCAAATTGGCGGAGTGCTTAAGAAATAAAAAAAGCTTGAAAAATAGAACTGAAAAAAAAACACCTGTCTTAACTCGGAGCCCAAACAGTATCCCATGGTGTGTATACTAATTTATAGACAGAGTGCTTAAAAAACAGAACTGATGAAACAAGAACATTTTTACAGAGGATGTATTAAATAAAAAAGAAAGTAAACGACCGATACTTCATAATTCAACAAAAAGATATTTGATAAGTGGAACAATAAATTAATTCCAGTATTAACATTTGTTTGATATTAACAGAGTTCCGCGATGGATTCGCTTCACGTGGATGAATCAGCATAAATAAAAAAGCAGGAAACCGCTACAAAAAAAAAAGCTGAGTTTTTTTTTGTTCCCGTCTGGAAAGAATCTTTCGGCACGTAGCCCACATTCTTGAGCGTTAACGGTTTCTCTGGGCAAATATATAAGCGACTAGAAGATTTCTGCCCGGCTTTTATCCCTCCAAAACGTATCTCATATCCTATTGTCACAGATTTACTAACGAAAGTTGTGGTAGAAAATCTCATGTACATTGGCAGAGTGCTTAAGAAATAAAAAAAGCATGAAAAACAGAAGTGATGAATCAATTGACACTAATCTTTATTTAATAATAATCTTACTTTTAACAATTACTTTCGTTTCGTCCGAGTAAAAATAAGACAAGACCTACTAACAGGAAAAAATACATTACCAAATACAAAATTTAAAAAAAAATACCGAAAGAAAATAATAAAAAAGAAATAAAACTGCTGACTCGGTTCAATTTATATATAAAAAGCGCCATGAATCAATTGCCACGAACTTTCGTTTTCATAAATAACTTTACCGCAGGTATAATGAAAATAAAAAAGAAATGAAACAGATGAAGTCATTTATTGAAATTTATTCAATGCAGCATGAATAAGTGAAATTTACGATCTTTTTGCTTAGATTTAATAATAAAAAAATCCTGTCTGAATTCCTCGACGCCACAACAGAAATCGGATTTGCGCGTTCGGTAATGGCACAGAGCAAACGGGCGTGTTTATTTTTGACTCCTCCCGCGTTACTTCCACGTCTCGACAATTATTTATACAATTATTATGCTCTTACAAAACATTTTTACAACCATAAACGGCTTTCGTTCCTCATTTTAGAGGTTTAAACGTAATGCTTGTTGAAATGTAAGAGGAGTAGAATCTGTTATATGATTTTTTTCGTTTCTTATTCAATTTTACACTTATTTTAAAAATAAAAAAATATTCTTAATCTAAAGCAACATCGGAAGAAGTGCTTTGCTTTCCGCTTGATTTCAAAGATTTTTTTCCTGTCAGCGAAACCTTTTGTAAAATTGAGAAGATGCCACTTTTAAAAAAGCGAAAATCAGGCTGTTCTGAGCACTTTTGGTTATTGTTGCATATCTTAAAATCTACTTGACGGAAATGGTTGAAATTTTGAACAGTGAGGTTTTAGTTCATGCTTCTTTGATTGGCATCAAATTTGTTTTGTATTTCTATTCAAACATTTTTAACTTATAAATTTAAAAATTAAAATATAATTTCATTTTTTAAAAAAATGCATAGCTTTTGTTTTGTCTATCGAGTATTTTAATATAAAAAGAATTATTGTTAAAGACTCATTGTATTTTGAAACATATGGAAAAAATGGACATGGACATTTAACATTAGGAATTTCAAATATTCAAAACTCATCAACCGTTTACTCAAAATTACAAAATGTTATATGTATTCGAGCTAATTTAATCTGGAAAATCTGAGTTAAGTACTCAAAATTTGGTGTTGCCATTTGAAGAAATTGAGTTTGTGTAAATCTTAATATGACGATAACCACGTGCATGAAAAAATATTATATACACTTATAGACGCTACATTTCTACGGGGTCAGACATTTACTGTTTTATTGGGCAATAATTAGTGTAGGAATAAAGAGCAGAGTTCGGACATTTTTTTCACGGACTGTACTTGCATTGTATTAATAAAAATAAACTGTATGTGTCACTCCAGTGAATGGCATCTTCTGCAACCTCTCTTGAAAAGGAGTAGAATCTGAGAAAATAGATTAACTATATAACTAATACAGAAAATTACTTATATAGGGACTGGAAGACACAGAGCTATTATTTTCCTACGAGATATATGTTGTCCTTAATTTCTTTTCTATCGGATCAATATCTTGCATAATGATTCCTTCTCACACCAGTGGGGGCGATCGCCCCTCTTTTTCAGGAAAAAATTAAATTTTTATTTCTTTTTAACTCCCTAGAACAAATAATCTTAAAAAAACAATAGTATCCGGGCAAACTAACAAAGCTAATTTTTGTAACTAAAATTTTAAATTTTGTTGTCTATCCCCTATACTCCCGGATACTTTTAGATGTCAGTAAATGTTTTACCCCCCTTCACTTTTTTCACCCAATCGCTGCCACTGTCTCTTACATTTAAGGAATTCCAATTGGAAGTTAAACTCATGGTTGCTTTGTAAAAGCTTTTCAATGTACTGTTCAGCAACGGATTCCGAGACTAGCACTATTGGACCATTTTACACTGGAAAAAGGTGTCAGGCAGTGAGTCATATGAGAGCATTTCCGGAGTTCTTTGTTAGATCACGCTCAGTAAAATGTAAACATCACCCTTCCATTCTTCACTTTCCCCCTATTTTGATGAAAATAACTCCGCCCGGCGCATGCGCAAAAGCGCGGAGGGTTTCTGAATCCGTTGCTAAACAATATATCGCATTAGAAAATTTATAGATTTTGTTTCTAGTTTCAGTTCCGGATTTCATTGGTGAGCAGGAATGCAGCATAGGCGATATGCATGAGATCTTCGGATATTTTCTGGCGGAAAAAATGTACACCGACGTCTCTCTTTCTGTCAAATGTGGCGACGGATGGATCGATTTTTCGGCGCATAAACTCATCCTTTCCATGTGGAGCCCTGTGCTTGCTGATATGTGTTACAAACCCTGCAAGGAAAGCGACGACACCATTCGTATCGAAAACGTGTCACCAACGACTTTTGAGGCAATGTTGAGGTAAGCGTTTAGTTTCCCTTACTTTCTCAGTAAGACGTGATTGTTAGGCAAATTGATAAATCAATATACAATGAATGTCCGAAATCATCTGTCAGCTGCACTTGTATTTCCCAACTATTATGACTTAATTAATTAATATGGCACTTCCAAGATTTTTTTATGTAACTGTATTTGCAATGGCATTTTTTCTTCAGCAGCCATGTCCGGTGGTGCGGAACCCTAAGTTCAAGCACTCCGTTAACCCACAGCACATCGACTTGTATTCCCAAGCAAGTTGTCTGGCGACCGACAATCGTCCAGTGGTTAGATTAGTTAATGACAGAGCGGGCTTCGAAGTAACTTAAGAGGCAAAGAGGAAAGTTCTGAAAAATACAGAAATTTCGTAGTGCAGATTTATTTTAACGAGTAAGGACATTTCTGTTTCTTCTCGAAGTATATGTTTACACAGGATATTTTAAGAAAACGGTGCTTACCAAATGACAAGAAAGGATGTTTATATATGTCAAAAGTTGGACTCCTCCTCCAAGTATCGGCGGCACTTTTGACCATTAGTTGTTGTATTGTGTCATTTTGCAGTGATCTAATTAGCTTAATGTAAAATGTGGCTGTTAAGGCCAGGCAGTAGCGGCTCGTCAACTCAGAAACAAGCTGTGCTGCAAAAAAATCCTCGGGATGATTTATTTAAAATAGAATTTTTTAAAGACAGTTTTACTTTTAAATAGCCCAAAATTTTTAATTGCAATTATCTGAATTGTATTTCAGAAAATTATCGAAGCATCTTTTTTTCTTGAGTGATTTCTAATAAAAGAGAACGATTGCTTATTAAAGTACATGGGTTAACGTGAAAGCGAAACCTTAACCAAATAACAGCGAACGAGAAAGAGGCGAAGAAAAATAAATCAAGAAAGCTATGGCCATCCGCTTGTGGGAGGGAGTAAAAAGAGGCTTCACACAGTTGGCCTTGCGCCAAAGGACTTCAGAGTTTGCAGCCCAAGCCAACGCCGAACTCAATGGGAGGAAACATTGGTTTCGTCTTCCGAAGTGTCGCTTAAGCCGTTGCGCAGTGAGCGAATTTTGATGCTTACGAGAGCTATCTCTGAGCAGCTCTGACTTGTGTATCTCCTGCTTATTGATGCATTTTCTGTCTTCTTTCTTCGTTTTTCTTTTCCTCATTTTCGTTGGTGGTCGAACTTTTCAACTATAAAGAATAACATAGTAGGATTGAAAAAAAATATAAAACAAACTTTTAAAATAATTTTAAGGGTGCTGCTGCCACTGAGTCCAGGTTTTGAAGTTGAGAGAAGGCCAAAGTGTGAAGTACAGAAAGCGATACGAAATAGTATTTTGAAGTAAAAAATATACTATGGTAAGAAATTAGAAGAGAATTGGATGGAGATTTAACAAAAGGTGGCATTTCCAAATTTTAAAGGATGTACCAAGAAACAATGTCTCGGTAACAGAAAATTGATGAAAGCAGAAAAAGTGCGTGAGAGTAAGATAAGATAAAAGCATTGAGAGACTGCCTTCAATGTGAAATAAATTGATAAAGAACAGATTTTAATAGTGCATTTTTATATTGTATTAAAAACTAGAATTATTTTATTTTAATTATTTTTTAAATTTATAATTCATAATTATTAATAGTATGAATTCTTGAAATCAATTTTTCTCAAATTCTCTCCAGGTACCGCCACTTGTTTGGAATCAAAATGTAATTAAATTCATAGGTAATTAAGTTTTGAGAGTATTAAATTAGTGCATTGTCATCGAGTACAAACATGCGTACATAATTTCAAAATCCAAGCATATTATGAAATGAGTAAAAAAATCGATTACAAAATTCCACCTTAATTGACATGAAACGAGGGAAGTTAAATCAAGTTAAGTTAAAACAAAATCAGCATGGTTTGCGTATGATAAAATGGCATAATGTACTGTGTTGAGTGCAGGCACTATTCGCCGCAGATTACAGAAATTTGGGCGATATGCTAGAATATTCCAATAAAGCCTTATTTATCTCTTAAACAAAGTTGGCTGAAATCGTACTGGGCGAAGACCCATGCGAACTGCAAAGACAGTAGAGTTAGTCAGTAAGTTGGTTACAAACCGATATGAGAAGTCGGGAATTGGGAGTAAATTGTTTCCAAATATGTCAGTAATTGGCAGCAGAATCCAACTGCATGATGTTCATTTCGAATTTATAAGATAACAGTTGAACACACCCGCAGCTGCATTTGAAAATAATAGCGAAAATAATGCTCTTCCAACGAACGGTGTGCTCTGGAAGAGCAGCGAAGTGTTGTGCGTTTCTTGTGGGAAAGGGCATCCGGCAAGGATATGTTCAAGGTAATTCTTTCTGTTTACTGTGGGAATTGTATGTCCCGTCAAGCTGTCTATTATAGCATTGTATCCAAACTTTGGGATACAATTCGAAGAAAACGTCCAGGCCTATTGACTCGAGGAATTTTGTTCCATCACGACAATGCTAAATCTCATACAGCTCGATTTGCCGAGGAGAAAATTGACGAGAATCGGTGGCAACTTCTTTAACATCCGCCTTACAGCCCAGAGTTAGATCGAAGATGTATCACCTGTTTTGTCCGCTTAAATTGCAGGCGTTTCGCGACTGATGCAGCCGCTGAACGAGAGGTACAGAAGTGGCTGAGATAGCAGTCCAAAGACTTTTAGGCAGCAGGTATTGGAAAACGGATAAAGAGATGAGATAAATGTATCAATAATAAATGGCGATTATGTAGAGAAATAAGCATGCTTTTCAAGTAAATAGCCTGTTTTCCCATTAAGAGA
The DNA here is from genome assembly GCA_013235015.1 of Araneus ventricosus. Classification (NCBI taxonomy): domain Eukaryota; kingdom Metazoa; phylum Arthropoda; class Arachnida; order Araneae; family Araneidae; genus Araneus; species Araneus ventricosus. The sequence continues at coordinate 979,647 of BGPR01000057.1, forward strand.
AAGTATTGTAATCGTCAAAAAATTCGAACTCGAGATTTTGAGGAATTTCCACATTTTAGACCTCCCCGAGTCCGAAAAACACAATTTTGGAATTATGTCTGTCTGTGAACTCGAAAACTATTAGAGATACAGGGATAAAATTTGGTATGTGATCTTGACACATAATTTGTAAGTTTCTAGCAAATTTTGGACAAAATCGGTCTGTCCGCGTTCGTGTGAATACTAATTCAAGGACTTGAATAGCTAGAGGTATAAAATTTGGTACACAGTTTTTTCATCAGAAATGTAGGCCCGTATCAAATTTTGGACCAAATCCGTCGAAGGGTTGATTGTCTGTCGGTCTGTATAATCGCATATTTTTAATCTCAATGACTTCTTAACAAAATTATTTAGATAAATGAAATTTGGTATGTTGCCTTCTTACCTTAATTGTAGACTTGTGTCCAATTTTTGAAGCAATCGGTTAAAAAAAGATTTCAAATTGCATAATTAATTTTTCCAATCCGATTCTCCATACGCATGCGTACTGGTAGCAGTGTCAGGGCACGTGGAAGGATCATGTCGCTTTGTCCTAGAGCCGGCAAGAGTGGAACCTAGCAGTGTGTGATAGATGCGTTTTAATCGGTACGCATCTCTTTGAATTTGATTCTTTACCTAAATATTTTACAATCACTATAATCTACAATGAAAAATCTTCTGATAGGCATTGGATTCTGGGTTACGGCAGGTTCGAATTATTTTTATCCACGCGGGGGGAGGAGAAACAGCACCTTTTTGGGGAAGTATACGAGAAAGTTTAGAGGAAACCACTCCCACTGGTTTTATTGGCTTTTGTAACCTACTTACTCTCCTATAGGTGTGTTATTTACAGTGAATCAGTTTACAGTTAAAATCTTTTTGTTTTTTATAGTTATTGCATAAAAGTATGCAAGGACGAGTAGGAGAAGATATCCATCTTTAACTGCATTATACTTACAGTGTGCGTGGGTGTAGCCCGCTAGTTTGTATAAGGGTCGGTCCATCCCAAAATAGTGTGTAGCTTTGAAACTGGTGGTTCAAATCAAACCCGTCGTGAAGCATCGCGTTAATACACGCTTTTATTTAAATTGACTTGTTTCATGTTTGTAAAGAGTGAATTTTGTATCGATTTTTCACTCCCTCCCTGATGTACCAGAGTTCTGAAATTCTGTACAGTTTTGTACACCTGATGAAAATAAAATATTTTAATATTTTCAGAACTAACTTAATTGTCAGGTAATCGATTCAATTTTTTTTTAAATTTCATTCAGAGCCGAAATTTTAAAAATTTCATATAAATGCGCCGTCTGGTTTTGAATTTGAGCAAAATAATCGATGACAAGATTTTATAATACTATTTATAATAATATATGATGAAATTTATTAAAACAAAAAAGTAAAAAAAGTGTGGTCTTCATTTGCATGATCAGAGAGAACATAAAGGCTTCAAAATGCATAATTGTACTCTGCAACCCAACTGTAACCTTCTGGATGTTAGCGTTTCCACGCTAATGAGGTTACTGCCTGATAACCCGGCGTTGCTCGGAATCCATATTTTTTCATATGCCCATCTCCGTTTTTTTTTTTTCTTCCTACAAACATTGTCACTGACCTTTCCCAACAAACGTAAATCTTCTTTCAATCCTTTTTTGTTGAATTAAAACTTTCAATTCTAGATTTTTATTACCTGATAACTAGAGAAGTAACGAATATTCGGCAACTATTCGGTACTCGATCCTTTTGCCCAGTGGCGGCTTGTCCATTAGGGTTATTTGGGGTAAGTTTGTTTTTCATTTTTTAAAAAAAAAAATCCTATTAGATTGTTTTTTCTCATTGTAAAGTTCGACTAGCAACGAAAATGGAACAAAAGAAAAGCGAAAATGAAGAAAGAAGACAGAAAATACATCATAAAACAGAAGATACACCAAAATTCGCTCACCGCGCAACAGCTAAGTGACGTTTCGGAAGCCGAAGCCAATATTTCCTCCCATTGAGTTTGGCGGTGGCTTCAGGGCTTTAGCTTGAGCTGCATTCGATTCAGTCCTTTGGCGCAAGGCCAACTGTGTGCTGCTCCTTTTTTCTCCTCCCACCCGAAGATGTCCTTCACTCTTCTTAATTTATTTTTCTTCGCTTATGTCTCTCGCTCGCCGTTATTTGGTTATGGTTTCGTATTCACGGTGCCCGACGGAAACTCATCTGATTTACTAAGCATTCGTTTTCTTTTATTAGAAATCGTTCGTGGGAAAAAGATACGTCGATAATTTACTAAAATACAATTAAAATAATTAGGATCAAGAATTTTAGGCTATTTATACAAGTAAAACTGTTTTTTAAAAATTCTATTTTAAATACACTATCTTGACTTTTTTTTTTGAAACACTGCTGGTTTCTGAGTTGACGAGCCGCCACTGCTTTTGCCGAATATTCGACTGTCCGAATACTAAGCAGATATTCGTCCGAATATATTCAGGATAAAGGTTTTTTTAAATGTGCTTTCAAATACACATTTATCAAAGAATATTGCATAGGTATATTTAATCAAGTTACATATAATTTATCATTGCAAAGCCTGGAATTATGATCCAAGAACAATAAATTTTCAGGAGGTAGTCTGTTCCGTTTGGTTTTACACACACATGTAATACCAACTAGGGCCGGATCGAATATTCAGTATTAGGCCTATTCGACTCTTCCCTGAATATTCGGTTTAGCCGACTGTTACACAGATATTCGGCAGAATAAATTCGGGATAAACTGTTTAAAAAAATGTAGCTTTAAATATATTTAATAAAGGATATTGCAAAATTACTTTCCGGTTCAGTTATTATAAAATAATCTAATATGTATGCGATTTTAAGTTACATAAGTGTATTGAATAATGTTGCATATGATTTATAAAAGTCTGTTCCATATGGTTTCATATATATTACCAACTTCAGAAAATAAACAGTCACTATATAATGGCTGCAGGTTCTGAAAGACATTTTCGTACTAAATTTGCGATCCTGGGAAATTTTTCTGTTTTCCCCCCCCCCCAATTAAGTCAACACTCCATCCTACCTATTAGAAGTTCTTTAACAAAATAGGAATTTACTTCTAATAATTTTAATTTATCCATTCCTTTTTATTCTGTGTCTGTCATTGTCATGTTCTGCAATGATAGCTTTTATTTCTTTGAAGAAATTCCAAAATGATGAGGTTTCTCATTTCTTAATTGGAATTAAGGTATTTAAAATATTACAAATATACATAAAAGCAGGGTTGTCGATTTATTTGATTTTTTTCAAAAAAATCGATTTATTTGATTTATATCGGATTTTTTTTATTTAAATCAAGATTTTTTTTATTTTAAATGATTTTTTTAGATCTATAAATATATTTAACATTTGTATATTAGACAATGAGCCCTACAGTCATAGAATTATATATATATAACAACATACCGGTCATTAAGCTGTACTTTCTTTATAAAAACATAAATTTAAAAAATTTAATTCAAACATGTAACAACTATTTAAAAAATATTTGTAAGAGCACACACACACAAACATTGCCTTTTATAAGTATAGATAATAGTTTAAGATATTGCAATATGTAGATGTTTGTATTTCTTTTGGAACATTTATATGTATTACTTAATTATCTTACATTTGAACATTATTGCAATATAAAAACTTTGTTGTCCCCAACACTATTTAGTTTTCTAGAATATTAAAATGAAACTCGCTGCATTTTACTATGTTCTTTCTTTGTGCACATGATCCTTTCACAATATTTATTTTATTTTATAAAAAGGAGCATCTCATACTTTGGATTTTATTGTGTTGCTCATTAGAGATTTATTTAAAATCTAATTTGCTTTGTTCTCAATAATAAAGATAGGGAAGTACTCTAGTTACACCAATTCAATGAAATATTTTTGTTTATGTTCTTTATATTCTTTGAATATACATTTAAAAATATTTTAAAATCACTATTTAAAGATACATGAAAAATTTTATTTCATTAAAGCAGTTTAAATTCTTATTTAAAATAAAGTGATTTAAATCAGTGATTTTTTTTAAAAAATCAGTTGATTTAAATCAGTGATTTTAATCATCTGATTTAAATCGCCGCAACCCTGCATAAAAATATTAACAATTTTTTAATATACAAATAATAAAAAATCAATTTTATTTAATTCTAATTTTTTCATTAAAATTTGAAAGTATTTCATTTACATTTAAAAGTGAAGTGTTTTTAAAAATTTGGTATTCGGCCTGAAGTTTGGTCGAATATTCGGTATTCGGCCAAATCGCTATTCGTTACATCCCTACTGATAACAATGCGGTTTGAACGAAAACGTGAAAAGTTTTGAAAAATAAAATTTATTTTAAACACTATGCCCTGTAATAATTAATACAATTTTAAAATTTACAATTACACTATACAGAATTTCCCCGACGTTGCTGATTAAATATATAAACTTTAAAAAGTCTTTAGAAAAGTAAAATCTTAATAAAAAATATCCGTTGCAACATAAAACATTAAGAGACAAAAGAGAGAAAGGGAGAGAAAAAAAATGCAAGAAAACGATTTTTTCCGATGTTTTTTTTATAAACTAAAACATGGTAGCATAATATTTTGTCTCGAGCACACAAAATCGTTTGCAACAGAAACAATAAAACTTTTTATTCCAATCAACTTCCTTTAATACGGCTCGAAAAGTAATATATGAAGAGAAATAAATCTATACTTATGAAAGACAATGTTTGGGCGTGTGTGTGTGCGATGTTCAGACGAATCTATAGCACTTACAGCCATGAAATTTGGCACACAGGTAGTCTTAATGGTGACTCAATGCACCTCGAAGCCAGAATTTTAAAATTTAATCTAGAAATTATTTTTATTTAATGTTTTGTGTGGTTTTGGGTCATTTTTGGCACGTTTACGGCTGTAGTATCTTTTCTAATGATCGTTGAAAAACAATCGATGCTTCATCAGATAGAACAAACAATTTTTATTCTAATGAAGCTTATTTTGAATTTTTAACATAATTTAATGAATTTTGAGAAATTTTTAAATAATAGTCATTTTATATTTATATTTTTAACTTTTAATTCTTATTTTCTTGCATCCGACGTTCTAATAACTTTATCATTTCCATTTTTTTTTAGGTATAAACCGGAATATTTATCCCTCTTTTAAAACAAAAATGGTTAAAATATCTTTTTCTCCGATTTTCTATGAATTTTTTTATTGATCAGTTCAAAACATTTTCTCTCGCATGTTCGAATCGACGAAACTTTCGTCCGACCCAAGGTTATTCTGAGTTGCCAGAATGCATTTCAGCTATCCGATTGGCTGGCGGTATCAAGCGAAAGTCACGTCATACTCTCGATCATTTTATTGCGTCGGCTATATAATCTTAATTACTTCATTTTACTGATCCAAGAATCATTTGATTTATCTGTTTTATACGTTTGATAGTCGCGCATATATGCTGATATCTGTAGTTAAAAGAGAGTTTCTGAGTGTACTTTAACTAAAAATCGAGGGCGAAATCAATAATATTATATAAACATGTTTTGATTTCGTTTTCAAAACTTTGGGCTTTTTTTTATGTTGTTGAAGTCATTATGCCACGGGCAACGCAGTGCGCGTACTACTAGTATTAAATAAAATTGGGGGGAAATGCAAAATCAAACTTCCTTTAAAACGTCTAAAAAGAGTAATATACAAAGGGAAATAAATAGATAAAAAGTGCAAGAACTAATAAGTTAAAACGCCGGAAGCGTATGCGAATAATAATAAAGGAAACAGAAAACTCCCGAAAATAGGCAAAAAACGCTCCAATTTACCACTTAATTCTAATTCGAATTTAAAAAATTTTTTACGGCGCTAGTTCCCTCTTATACTGTGCCAGATTTGGTCCCAGTAATTCAAGCGGACTGATCGTGCATAAAAAAAAAAACGGACATACATACTAACTACTTTTAATACATACTCAAAAAATTAATCTTACATATATATATAGATGGATAGATAGATATATTATATTTCACTAATACTCGACTCATTTTGTAAAGAGCACAAAAAATGCTTTCAAGATATTCATATTTTATACTAAGGCTACCGGGATCAACTCAGACCCTAATCCAACCGAAAATATCAGCATCTCCGTAAGGAAATTTCTTAAACAACAAAATCTAATTACAAGAAAATTTTAAGTAAATTTTGATATTATAACAGAGGAAAGTTTAAAAATTAAGTTCAGTCATTGGACTGTAAAGAAAACATTAAAATTTATCCAAAGACATGATGATAATTTGTGTTTATTTCGTTTTTTCGATGTGTTTCCGTTTTCTTCTTTTTAACTGCGGTTTTATTAAACGTTTCTTGATCAATTTTATTAAATTAATTTTTCAAAATTGCACTAGAATGTTGTGGAAGTGGTGCATTCTGTAAAAAAAAAAAACACCCGTGCATAAAAACGGTATTTCATAGGAAAAAATACTTTACATTCAGAATTGGGGAAAAAAAACTCAAATGAACTACCGTTCAGCAACGGATTCCGAGACTACCACTTTTGGACGATTTTACACCGAAAAGATGTGTCAGGCAATGAGTCATGAGAGCATTTCCGGAGTTCTTTGTTAGATCACGCTCAGTAAAATGCAAACATCACCCTTCTATTCTCCACCTTCCCCCTATTTTGATGAAAATAACTCCGCCAGGCGCATGCGCAATAGCACGGAGGGTTTCCGAATCCGTTGCTCTACAATATTCAATATTCTTCAATAATAAAGAAATCTGCAGAAATCGCCTTAGATAATGGCGCAGTGCAACCTATTGCTCAAATTTTAATCTTTATCTTTCGGTTTGAACTTCTTGTATTCCTCAGCTATACATTTTATCTTAATTATTATACTTCCTATTTTTGTTTCTAGCTTCATGTATGGATCCTTCATTCACCGACAGTTGAAGGACCTTTCTTTTCTGTTGAAGCTATACAAAGCCGCTGCTGCGTATGAAATAAACGAACTGAAGAATCTCTGCAAGGAGCAATTCGTCTGTTCGACTCCTAATAAAAACAACGTCTTCCAGTTGTTGGATGCCGGAAGACTTCTCGACTGCGAAAGTCTGGTGCAGCGTTGCTACAAAATTCTTCAGATGAAGACTGCCGAAGTTTTAGCAGCCCAAGAGCTCTGCAACGTCAAGCCAGCCATGCTGACGACCATACTCGAGATGCCTCGCGTTTCCTTTACTTCAGAATATGAGCTTATTTCGTGGGTGCTTGCGTGGGTGAAGAATGAATCATTGAAAGACAAGAAGACCTTTAAGGAGATTCTTGCAGATTTTCTTCCTTATTTGAATTTCTTGAATTTGTCAGCTGAGGAATTCGCAAAGCTTTGCCAGAATCGTAAAAGCGATTTAATGAGTGAGCAAGAAGGTTTTAGCATCTTCATGAACATTTCGATCCCTGGATCACATCCTTTACCGTCTTGGTGCCCTAGCGCTCCTAAACATCGGGAATACCGACATCAAAATTCAGGCAGTCTAAGCTCAATGGATAGTATTGGCCACAGTTTATCTAGCTACAGTTTTTCTGGTTCTAGCTAAAGCCTTTTCCATTAGGTTAAGCTTTTATAATGCATGTTCTATTATATACATCTGATAAGTACTGAATATATATCTGCTTAGTGTCCCATTTCCACGCTTGTTTTGATTATTTTTTATTGAAGGTGGTATGTAATTTGGTTTATTTTTTAAAAATGTAAATAAATTTGATGTTGATTGCACTTGATAGTTGATCATCATGTATTTGTTAAGTATAGTTACTGTTATATGAGCACTTTCTATACGTTACACTTAGCACTTCAAAACAAATTCAATACAAATATGAAGAAATATTTTTAAGAGATAAATTAATTCTGCTCTTAAAAATACATTGGTGTGTTAAAATTTGTATCGGGAAGTAATCAATTTTCTCATTTATTCATTCTTCTTATTTCTCTCATTCAGCATTCTCTTATTTATTTTTAAATATGTTTGCATTACGTATTATATTAAAGGAGAATATTTTTTTATTTAAAAGAATGCCTATGCATTTTTAATAAGTTCCGTTATGTGCGAGGATTTTTCAAAGGTATGCAGTTTAAACATTAATATATTTTGTTTCCTCCCTGATTCAACACTCGCTTTCGATTGTTCTTAACTGACATGCGGAAGTGTTCTTAGCATTGTGTAAGCTCTTGTAGAGAATTTTGGTGTGCTTTTCTAATATTTTGTTCTATAATTTAAAATCAATTGCATCGGACTTTAGAAAATGAAAAAAATATCAGGAATGTTGAAAATTTATAAACAATTAAAATTTTATAAGTGTAATTTTGGAGCAGAAGTGCCCCAAAGCGTTGAGAAGAAAGGGCGGCTTTTTAGTTTTAAGCAATTTTAACCAAACATATATGTCGGATGAGTTACAAACATATTAAAGCTGAGGAGGACAATGCCCTTCACAAACACATCGTAGAAGAGTTTCACTATTTATTCTTAGTCCTAGTAGTGATAATTCTATATAGCCCGGTGGTTGGGTAGTTGAATTCGGAATTAATTAGGGGAAAGCTGGAAATTGTTTTAATCCCTTCAGTCTAGGTCTGGAATGAACATACTAATTTCTAGAAACTATATAAAATTTCAATAAAATAATTGTATTTTTCTTAATTTAAAATTTTGCCTCCGGATACGAAAAGAATATATTTCTAAGAAATGAAACATTTGTCTGAGATAGTTCAGCCTCTAGATGGCGCCTCAGAGAATTTCCTGTCAACAAACCGAAAGCTACTCTTTTAAAACGGAGTCCTTTTCTAGACTATTAGCCCAGTGGTTGGGTCGTTAAAAAAGGTCGAATTCGGAATTAATTAGGAGAAAGCTGGAAATTGTTTTAATCCCTTCAGTTTAGGTCTGGAATGAACATACTAAGTTTTCCCCCTCCGGCGAGGTGAGCGTTAGCCTCTGCGTGCAGATTTGTAGTCAGAAAATAGGACTTTTTTCAATAATCGAGCAATATCTCAAAAACAACTCCTGCCACCAAAAACATTGTAATACAAATGTTGTGGATCTTAAAATTCTGAATAAAATGAGTACCAACACTTATTATATTCGATCAAAATTAAGCTCACAACTGCGCTACAAAATACTGCCTAAATCGCTAATCAAGCGCTTGAAGCGAAAACGGACCAATTTATAGGTTCACCCTACCTCCATTTTTTATATATACATTTTAAATTTGATCATGATGCTTTTATAATTATTTCAAGGCTTTATTTAGTATATTTTGAAGGGGAAAAAACCACTGTTGTTATGATTTAACAAAGGAAAACATCACACGAAATCTTCAGCAATGGTTGAAAGCGTGCTTATTAATTAGAAGCAACGGATTTCTCATCCGAGGGAAGTTCTTCAAAATAATTCAAAGATTCTTCTGCATTCAGATATTGCATGGCATTTTAAATAAATTACCGGTTATTTTGCAAAAGAAATCTTCAAAAATTATAAACTGCACTTGAAATAAAAAAAATGATTTTAATAAAAAAAAAGTACTATAAACGAAATTGCCAAGAACGGAGAAAAGTAATATACAACCAACTTTAAGGAAAGACTCTGAAGGAATAAAAGTTCCCAGTTCTCTTTTAAGTAAGCAAGTTGCATTGTACAAGGGACATTGTTATTGTTGTTGTGGCTGATTAGTGAATATTTACCCATCTGGGCATACGGGAAACACGTGTTCATCATCCATCGACAGTTAAAATACAAACACAGAGAGAGGATGCGTTAATGATGTCGCTTTGAGAGCACACCGCTTTGTCCCAATAATACGTAACGGAATAAATATCATGTTTCAGATCTCTTTTAGCAACAGAAAAACCTTTTCTAAGCCTGACATTTTGTAGAAAGTTTTTGTTAAAGAGTCACACACACGAAGAAATCGAAATATGGAATGTTTAAGACATCTTTAAGATCTTAAGAGAGAGATTAAACAGATATTTCCTTTTGCATGTATAAATCCAAAGTTTCTGAACACCAGGATCCTTCGGAAATCAATGAAAGGATTTTTTTTGTGAACACTTCACATCTTTAGCAAGTGATATTGTGGCAGATGGAAGTATGAATTGACACAAAGCTTATGAAATCGGAGTATATTGATTGTCAAAAACTGACGGTAATAATTTTGCCGTTGTTACATTTAAGCGGAAATATCGAGTAATGCCTATTCGTGGTTTCACTTCCAAGATGAAAGTTCATGATGAATTAATTCCTGTGAATCCAGGCACAATGTCCAGAAGAATCTCTCTCCTAAAAAGTTTGATGCAGTTATTTTGAATTTGAGCTGGGTCCTTTTCCATTATCACTCTTTGAAGAAGAATGATTGCGCAAGACTCGCAAGTCAGTATTTTATGATTTATTTTATACTGAGACTGACGTGCATTTCACTTCAGCATGTTCTGTGGTTAATGGTGGATTTCTGTTGCATCGTGTGTTGTGGCAGGCAAAGGAATAATTTACCTTCATCCTGAAGAAATATGTTGATTACGCCAAAAAGCACTTCAATGAAGGGGCCACAATAGTTTTTGATGATTACCCTGAAGATTCAGTGAAAAGTACAAAATCGGTAGAATGTATCAGACGAACAAAGAAACACATATCTGGTTATGTTATGTTTGATGAATCGATGTCAGCCACTATGTCCCAAGAGAATTTTTTGATCAGATTATAAGAACAAGCAAAGGCTTATAAATATGTTATCAAGGTGCGTAGCGTCATGAAAAGTGCTTAAATTTGAAAACAATTTTTAAGCACCTTAAAAGTGCTTACTTTTGAAAAAAAGGTCCTTAAAAGTGCTTAATTTTCTCCAGAAGTGCAAAGAAAACATTTTTCCCCCAGACGTTGGATACGATAAATCGTCATAAAGCATAGTCATAAAGGTTTGTTTACCGGATGTATCAGGAAACAAAATCAACGAAAGGGAAGAATTCAGGGAAGGTATCCTGGATGAGATAGATCCAGGGGTGTCAACTCATTTTAAGGTGATGCTTATTGTCCAGTCAAAGGAGGCCCAAAATGGGGGTGAGAAAAATATTCAAGTTTTGAAAATTGGTATATATGTTCATGAGGGGCTCTTGATCAACATACTAAAAGTCCCCGATCCTGAGGGGAGCTTGCTCTACCATTTTGGATTTCACCCTCTTTTTTAGTTTTTCTCAAATATCTCGAAAACTATTCAGTTTTCAAATTACAATTGTTTAAAAAAATTAAAGATCTTAAAATTCCCTACAAATTCATGCTTTAATTTTTCTTCTAGATTTAATAGTTTTTGAGATAACTAGTCTCAAATTGGATGAATTTGTAAAAAAAAATCTTGGTTAATAGTTCAATCAACGAAGGGTTAAAAAAGGCACATTAAATCGTATAGTTTTGAAAATTGGCACACATGTTCGCGAGAGGTTTCTGTTGAACATAATAAAAGTCCCCGGTCCTGGGGGAGGAGCTCGCACCGCCATCTTGGATTTCCCCCCCCCCCCCTTTTTTAGTTTTTCTTGAATATCTCGAAAACTATTCAGTTTTCAAATTATAATTGACATAACAAATTGAAGAGGGTGAAATTCCCTACAAACACATTCTTTTATTTTTCTTCCAGCTTTAATAGTTTCCCAGATAATAGTTTCAAAGGTTGCCGCCATCTTGGATTTCCTCCCCTTTTTTTAGTTTTTCTTGAATATCACGAAAACTGTTCAATATTCAAATTACATGTGATTTAACAAATTAATAATAGTGAAATTCCCTACAAATACATGCTTTTATTTATCTTCTAGTTTTAATAGTTTCTGAGATATTTAAGAAAAACTAAAAAAGGGGGATGAAAACGAAGATGGTAGCAAACTTCGAAGTCCATTATCTCGGACACTATTACAGCTAGAACAAAATAAAAGCACGCTTTTGTAGGGAAATTCACGTTCTTTAATTTGTTGTATCGCGTGTGATTTGAAAACTAAATAGTTTTCGAGATATTCAAGAAAACTGAAAAAGGGGGATGAAATCCAGGATGCTGGCAAACTTTGAGCCCCATTACCTCAGAAACTATTAAAGATAAAAGATACATAAAAGCATGTATTTGTAGGGAATTTTACGCTCTTTAATTTGCTGATTACATTAAATTTTCAAATTAAATAGTTTTCGATGTATTAAAAAAAACTTAAAGTGGCATGAAATCTAAGATGGCGGCAAATTTTGAGACCCTTTATTTCGGAAACTATTAAATCTAGACGAGAAATAAAAGCATGCATTTGTAGGGAATATATATTTTATGCTCTTTAGTTTGCTAAATCAATTGTAATTTGAAAACTGAATAATTCTCGGTATATTCAAGAAAAACTATAAAAAGGGGCATGAAATCCAAAATGGCGGCGTGAGTTCTCCCCTCTGGGCCAGGGACTTTTAGTTTGTTCATCAGGAGCCCCTCACGAACATGTATACCAATTTTCAAAATTAGATGATTTAATGTTGTTTTTTTTTTTTTTTCAAACCCTTCATTGACTGGACTATTAATGACCTTTTTACTGCTCCCTCTTTCTTCAACAATGGGCACTGCTATATATTGAAATACTGGAATGATTATCCCAAAGGAGCAAATTAACTGGTAATTTGTTAACTTTAACTGGTGTATGCTTAACTTTTGGTTAATTAACTGACATTTTTCATTATCATTTTTATTTTTTTTGTCAAATCAAAAAGACAACCTTTATATTACAATAGAAGGCGTGCAAATACAGAAAAAATATTAAAATTAAAAAAATTCAAATTAAAAATTTTTTTAATAAAAACTATGCATTGTTATAAAACAGAAATCATCGTATGCTTTGAAAATACGTAGGTCTATGTATAGATGCATGTACAAAGGTGCTTAATTTTTTTGGCTAAGGTGCTTAAAAGTGCTTAATTTTTGAAGCAATTTCTCACTACGCGCCCTGGTTATGTGTTAAGTTTCAAAATGAAGGTTTTTTTGTGAAGCTATTTGAGGAATATGCTGATTACCTAATAATCAAAAGTGCTTTGGAAATAGAGGAAAGGTCACAATGTGTTGTGGTTGTTGGTGAAGATATCGACCTCTTGGTTATAATAGCAGCATCTACTAATTCCGAAAAAATTTTCTTCTTAAAGCCTGGGAGAAATAAAGAAGAAGTGTGTAGCAGCCATGAACATTGCTCCACAAATAAGGGACAATATTTTGTTTCTTCATGCGTTCACTGGTTGAGATACCATATCTGCTGTTTTCAGGCACGTGAAGAAGAAATTTATCAATATTCTGAACTGCAACAAGTTGTGAACATTTTCCGTGGTGAAAATGCATGCCCGGATGACATAGATGAAGCAGGACAGAAAGTTTTGATAACCCTGTATGGGAGAAAGAAAAGTGAAGAAACAAGGGATTTTCTGATATTTAAACTTTTTCAAAAATCACTAGTAAAAATAATTTCATTTTAGTATTTCTCCCTCCCACTACAGAAGCTGCGCGTGAACACTCTCTCCGCGCATACCTACAGGTTCAACATTGGAGTGGATTTGCCAAAATCCACTGTTGGAAAGAAACCAAACATGGATTGATCTCAGTCACCACCCACAAGGAACCAGCTGCTCCAGCCCTTCTCTCTATGATATCATTGCAAGTGCGCAAAAGTGTGTAATTTGACTTGCACCTGTAGAAAAACTGGCATTAAATGTTCTACGATTTGCTATCACTGCAAAGGACAAGGGTGTACCAATTCTCTAGAAGATAGAATTATTACAAACTTAGCTGACCGAAGAGGCTGAAATCGATATCAGGATGGAGGAGATAATTTTAGAAGTCGACTTGGAGGAAGAATATCAAAAGTTGCAAGTGGAGGAAAGTGACAGTAAGCAAACCGACATTAATGATTATGATTAGCCTTAAACATCTAAAAAATTGAATGATATCTAAAACTTTTTATCTATTTAATATCACTTCAATTATGCATAATTAAATAATAAGTATTAAACTGAAAGTCGTTGTTTTTCAATGCGCTCTCAGTCATTGCTGAAGCTTTCTTGTGATGTTTTCCTTTGTTAAATCATAATAACAGTGGTTTTTTTCCTTCAAAATATACTAAATAAAGCCTTGAAATAATTATAAAAGCATCATGATCAAATTTAAAATGTATATATAAAAAATGGAGGTAGAGTGAACCTATAAATTGGTCCGTTCTCGCTTCAAGCGCTTGATTAGCGATTTAGGCAGTACTTGGAAGCGCAGTTGTGAGCTTAATTTTGATCGAATGTAATAAGTGTTGGTACTCATTTTATTCAGAAGTTTAAGCTCTACAACTTTTGTATTACAATTTTCTTGATAGCAGGAGTTGTTTTTGAGATATTGCTCGATTATTGAAAAAAGTCCTATTTTCTGACTACAAATCTGCACGCAGTGGCTAACGCTCACCTCGCCGGAAGGGGAAAACTTAGTATGTTCATTCCAGACCTAAACTGAAGGGATTAAAACAATTTCCAGCTTTCTCCTAATTAATTCCGAATTCGACCTTTTTTAACGACCCAACCACTGGGCTAATAGTCTAGAAAAGGACTCCGTTTTAAAAGAGTAGCTTTCGGTTTGTTGACAGGAAATTCTCTGAGGCGCCATCTAGAGGCTGAACTATCTCAGACAAATGTTTCATTTCTTAGAAATATATTCTTTTCGTATCCGGAGGCAAAATTTTAAATTAAGAAAAATACAATTATTTTATTGAAATTTTATATAGTTTCTAGAATTTTATATAGTGTTATCTAGCTCTTATCAAACCTTTATCTAAAATAATTTTGCTATTACACGCATTAATTAACATCCACTGAAATCACCTTTTATCAAACGGTGTACCTCATTACCTGAAATGAAGTCTCAAAAGTACACTGCTCTTTCAAAATTCATTTGCAATCAGGGGCGTATTAGGCTTGTTGGGGGCCCTCTAAAAGTATGACGCATATGTATTTGAAAATTTCGACTTGTCAGTTATGACGATTTAAAATACGATAATTTCGCATATTTTTAATCACAGTAGCTAAATTTTTGTTAATAAAAAGTGCTTATTAAAATTACTCTATTAATTGGTTTTAATTACCTAATTAATTGTTTTAATTAATATTTGACGTATTAATGTTTGTGTATTAATTTAATAATATTTTCTATTAGCAATTTTAAATTTTTATCTGAAATTCGTGTTCATAAATATACCCATGAAGTATTATCGAAATAACTTAAATCCACTATGTAAAAGTAATTCGCTTTTTCCGAAAGTAAAATCCCAAAGGAAAAAAAGAAGCAAAATAAATAAATAAAATAAAATCCAATATTCAGAAATAGTACTTCAGCAGTTGGAATTATTTCTCAAAAAAAATAATTTAATATTGTATTCATAATAGAGTTTTAGACTTATAGTGTAGACGAATTGTTTTTAAGAAAGCTATTTAATATTTTCTGAATTGATTACATGGATTAATTATTTTGATCAAAACACATCACCAATAATAATTACAGGATTATAATTAATGTCACATAATTAAATCAAGCATATTATTAGGTGAAATGTCCACTGCTAAAGTATCACTGTTGCTTGTATGATAAAATTAAATTGTATAAATACAAAAATTATTCAAAATCAATTTTCAGTTTCATTTACATTAAAAGAGCTTGTACCTTTTGTTTTAGAATTTGCTTAGATATTTTTTTAATCATTTACATTAAATGTTGCAAAACATTATAACTAAACAATACTTTATACTTGGTTTATAAATTAAAATCAAAGGTTCATTCTTAAATAATATTCTAGTATTATGGCACATTTTGTGGAAATTTAAATGGAAATGTTTTAATTTAATCCCAGAAAAAATTGAAACTTAAATAACGAAATACCATTATAAATCAAAAGTTAGATAACTTTTCAACAGATCAGGGAAGCATTTAACTCTTGCATTTTAACCATGGAATTGAAAAATTCAGAAATCCATTTCAAAACCATATTTTAAAAAATAAACATTAGAAAAATATTTTTATAACTGATTTTGAATTCTTTTTTATTTAAAAATGTGCTGAAGATTTTAATTGAGGTTTGTTTTCGTAGGTAATTTTGAAATGCATTGTTTATTAGAGGATATTTCATAGATTCAGCTGTTAATTTTATCAGCATTATGGAATTATTTCTATTAAATTTACGGAAATAATTTAGTAATCTTTTATCACGATCATTACCAAGATTTTAAAAAAATGAGAATACAACCCTGACTAAAGTTTTTACTCTAAATAATAAAAAAATGGATTGAATATAAAGAAATCTTTTGATAAAAAAATATTGAAAATTTTACTCTGAATTTAAATGTAGGTGGTGAGGCTATTATGTCGAAATTTGTTTAATAAACTATGAATGTGGTGTTTAAACTTGTATATATAAAAATATTTAGAATTTTTAGGAAAATTGTTCGATATTATTTCTTTTATGAAGCTGAATGAACTGATGTAATTCCATTAAATATTTACAGCCATATATTATGAAATTCTATCATGATAAATTAAATAAAACATATCTTTTTAATTCTATTCCCCAATGGACGCAGAATTCTTTTTAAAACAACCATGCAATATACACCACAATCTTCCTTATGAAATCGAACTAAAATTCTGCCTTGGTTTACCTCGCCGTCTTTCAGCCTTACGAACAGTAGTGTAGTGGAGGGGGTACGCGGAGGAACGGCGTACCCCCCCCTGAGTTTTCGATAAAATGCCGTTTTTTCTCCAATTTTGCAGTTTTCTATTAATTATAAAATTTTCATGTACTGTAAATTTTTTTTTGTTCTTTTAAAGTTGGTAGGAAAGTAAAAGTTCTGTGTGCAGTATCATTTCTTGCTACTGCTGCAGGCATATTTAACATGAAATACCAAAGCCACCCGCCAAATATTCACATCCTCAATCACCCTTTTCCGTCACAGATAACGGCGTAAATTCAACCATTTAACCAGCCCCCTGATGGTAAAGAAATACCTGGGGGTCAATATGTTCTACCCCCTCTCGTTTTGTCCTGCTTGTCGTCATAAAGGCCTCTAGTTTTCATATAGGGTGCCGTGGTGTCTGGTGCCACCCACATGAAATGTTGGAATTTTTAGCGTTCCCCCACTGAAAAATTTACCACTACAACACTGCTTACGAACTGCTTTGAATAGCGTCGCTTTTGAAATGCGTCTAAGCTTCAAAAATGCTGTAAACTTTCCCACGTTAACGCGATATACATGCATTAGGATATTTAAATGCTTAGCGATATTTCTTCTGTTCAAGCATCCTCATTGTGATAATAAACAGCGGTTTTAAACGATGATAAATATTCTCAAATGACACTTAAAAGGTGTTTAACAGAACTGTGATGGAAAACAGATAAAAGAAGGATATTCAACCCCCTAAAATAATTAAATGAGTGCAGGATAACAGGTCTTATCTGTTAAACAATTACTACTAATGACTAATGGTATTCAAGGAAAAGAAAAGCACATCAATCACTCTAATCATTGACACGGCAGCTTTCTGAGAAGATGTTTACTTTGCAATGATTGAGTTTCTTTCTCAAGCTTGGGAAAGTGAATATTTGGTCATCTGGACCGCTATCTGATCTATCTTTTACATGCTTTAGGTCTGGTGTACAGATACGATTTGTGTCGAATAAGGAATTAGCCGCAAAATTCCAGAGAAGCTATTAATACTTGAAGTAAACTGATAGCTCTTGGGTATTGCACACAGACCTCCCGTGATACTGTAAAAATAATCAAGGGCGGATTTGCTCAGCATTTTCCCTAGGAAACCGGAAGGGAATCGTACCGGCAATAAGAGCTTTAAGTATGTGCCGGAGGAATGTGAGCAGTACCCAACGACTATTAACGAGATTTCTTCTATTCAGGTATTCTGACTGTGGTAGTAAAACGCGGAGGACATGTGAACAGGTTCTTAGAGGGAAATTATCTTTGGCGATATTGAAAAAAAAAAAAAACCGCTTCATTTCGGGGCCCCGTTTTGCGACAATATCAGGTGTACCAGGTATACCCAGGTGCGCGACAATATCCCCAGCAGCAGTTAAATACCATTCCCACCTGATCACATGCCCTTCACGTCATCCAGGTGAGTTCATTGCAAAATGTGGGAAGATCATAATGTATTGGCTCTTCAGTTTATATACAGATGTCTAGGTACTTTCTAAATATTACATCACTTAGATTCACCTCCACTCTCTATAAGGAGCATAATTACATAATTCAGTTATAATGGCGAAAGGGATTCTTATTATTTGTGGGGAAAAAGTAATTCATGAAAAGTACCTTCTTAAGCTGGGCATTCATTCCATTTGTCCCAAGTTTTTTTTCCATCCATTCAAGTCGAAAAATGAGGCAAAGCATTCACGGATGTTCCAAAGTCTGTTTTGAGACAAGGTTCAAAGTCTCAGAATTCTACCTATCCACCCTCCTCTTACCCCCCATACGGGAGATTTCGAGTCTTATTTCTACCCTCGTCGCGAGGCCCCAATGTAGGCAGATCCTTTGATGCGCCGCTACCCTCTAATCGAAGTCTCACATTGAAATCGGCGGATTGAGTTTTGGAATTTAATTTCTTTTGAATTCCACCATTTAGAATCATTTGCTCCAAATTTCAAAGGGTTTCGACCTTGACGATAGGTTTTTCCTTCCCGCTTTCCAAAAATTCCATTTTGGAAGAGCTGTGAATGACCTGCTTTAGAGATGTAATCCCACATGTATGTATACTAGACAGTCGAAAGTTCAACTTTCCTGGTGGTTGTTTTAGAGCAGCAAACTTCAAGAATGACTTCATTCACCTCTACTCTCTATAAGGAGCATAATTACATAATTCAGTTATAATGGCGAAAGGGATTCTTATTATTTGTGGGGGAAAAGTAATTCATGAAAAGTACCTTCTTAAGCTGGGCATTCATTCCATTTGTCCCCAGTTTTTTTTCTATCCATTCAAGTCGAAAAATGAGGCACGTCATTCACGGATGTTCCAAAGTTTGTTTTGAGACAAGGTTCAAAGTCGCGGAATTCTACACACACACTCCTCCTCTTCGCCTACGCGAGAGATTTCGAGTTTCATTTCTAGCCTTAACGCGAGGTGTCAATGTATGCAGATCCTTTGTTTTGCCGCTACCCTCTCATCGAGGTCTCAAATTGGAATCGGCGCATTGAGTTCGGATTTTGAGTTCCACCATTTCGAATCATTTGCTACAAATTTGACAGGTTTTCGATCTTGAGGATAGGTTTTTCCTTCCCGTGTTCCAAAAATTCCATCTTGGAAGAGATGTGAATGGCCTGCTTTAGAAATCCTGGTTGAAGGTGTTATCGACGAGAGTGTGTTAAACACCTTTAGCAGAATTGACAGTGAAATGTTCGTAGAGGTGGCACAGTCACGAGATCAGGGTTTCTTAAAAATGATTTATTATTAATCCAAATCAAAATACTCTTCACTGGAGTAATCAAAACATAAAATAAGTTTAAAAGATACTTCTCTAATACGAAAAATATTGCCAGAAAATATAACCCGATCTCGTGCACGTATATCATTCTCCCGTTCTCATCTCCAACTGACAAAAGAAGCATGTCAACAAACCGTCACCGCAGTTGCGTATAAAAAAAAAAACAAAACAAAAAAAAAACACGTTTTATTTGCATTCAAAGAATTGCCAACCGCAGATGACAAAACGCGCACCGATCGGGTTCGAATCAACCTGAGATCATGGTATGGAATTGGAAAAATACCCAGGGACTTTACTATCACCGGATCCGAAAATAAATTTATTGCTAAATTTTTACAAAATGTCTAACAGAATGTAGATGGATGAATTTAAAAAAAGACATCACAATCCAGCTACCTGAGAAAAATAATCATTTTGAGCATTAACTTATTTCTTTGACGTGAAAGACACACTTGCTTTTATTGAAAGAATAACCTAGCGTTCTTTTTGAGAATTTCTTTTGTATCCCGTTGATTTATTTCGCACAGAAAGATCGCTGTAAATCGTAATAGCTATCAAAAATATTAAGGCATTATGCTTATTACCTGAAGGACGATACGTATTATTACAGAGCATAGAAATATGACTTATAGGATACTGTTCGCCATGTCATTCTATTCGAGAAAGGCTACCTTCTATTTTACGTCCAATTTAATTTGTACATGTTGGTTAAAATATCCTGCACTGCAATTCGTTCCAATTTCAGTTCCTTAGATCAGAAACAACTTCTATCTATCATAGAAATTTTTATAAGAAATTTCAAATATCTATGAAAATGGTGTTTTACTATACACTTCTTTCAAAATGTTCCTGTTGTCCTCTGTACCTCGATTTTCTCTTTTCTTTTTCTATCCAAAGAAGGTATTAATAAGAAAAACCTTTTCATTTTATATTAAGATGCTAATAAGAACATGCAAGATTAAAGTGGCCAGACTTCCCTGATTAATTAGTCTATTTTGACTCTTTATCCAGAATTTAGAAATTGTTCCGGATTGTACCGATTTTTAATGACAAGTTTATAGCTCATTTTAAGAAAACTAAAAAAGAAAAAAAAATACTAACTAGGTTTAAATAAGAAAAAGGTTATTTACTGAAGAATTTTTCTTCTCATTCTGGACAGTTTATTTTTTGTCTTGACATATTACTGCAAACGATTTACGATTTAATTAAAATCCTTGAAGTTAATTTAAGTTAATGCCATGCCAGTGTTCAGATATTACATACAAAGCGGATGATCACTGAGAAGAGTCCATATTAGAAACCAGTGGGAGTGGTCTCCTAAAAACTTTCACGTATCCACCCTAACACGGGTGGGGAAAAAATACACCAAGCGCCAGTAACATGCGCTATTCCTTAATACGGGTGGGGGAGCGAATCGGTCGCCCCTTTTTACTTTCTCGTATACGAAGTATACAAAGAGAAAGTATTGTAATCGTCAAAAAATTCGAACTCGAGATTTTGACGAATCTCCAGGTTTTAGACCTCCCCGAGTCCGAAAAACACAATTTTGGAATCATGTCTGTCTGTGAACACGATAACTCGGAAACTATCAGAGCTACGGGGATGAAATTTGGTATGTGGTCTTTAAACATAAGTTGTAGGTTTCTATCAAATTTTGGACAAAATCTGTCAACGGGAAGTCTGTCTATTTGTATGTCCGAAGTCATGCGAACACTATAACTCAAAAACTTGAATGGCTAGATGGATAAAATTTGGTACACTGTTTTATCGTCATGAATGTAGGTCCGTATAAAATTTTGGGCCAAATCCGTCAACGGGCTGACTGTCTGTCGGTCTGTATAATAGCATACTTGTTCAACTCCATGCGCATGCGTAAATTCCTGTGCAAAGAAGGGATACTCCGAAAACTTGGCAGTTTGCCAAAAACCAATTCTGGCGACGAGATTTTGTAAGGAAGCAAACATTTAGGGCGTCTCGTTTTATTTGCGTATTGGAAGCAATCTCTGCGCATGCGCAAGCTATTTAGCGAGCAAGCTATTCTCCTGTTTTCTTCTCCGCACGCGGAACTTGCATTGCTCGAGTTTGATAAAAAAAAATAAATATTGCGAAGTTTTAATACATACGTATCTTTTTGAATATGATTCTTCACCTTAATATTTTGCTATCACTATAATCAACAATAAAAAACCTTCTGATAGTCATTGCGTTCTTTGTTACAGTTGGTTCGAACTTTTTATCAACGCAGGGGGAAGGGAATTGACAAATGTTTGAAAAGTATACGAGAAAGTTTAGGGGAGGCCACTCCTGCTGGTTACTTCCTGGTATACGAAGTATCGAAAGAGAAAGTATTGTAATCGTCAAAAAATTCGAACTCGAGATTTTGACGAATCTCCACGTTTTATACCTCCCTGAGTCCGAAAAACACAATTTTGGAATTATGTCTGTCTGTGAACACGACAACTCGAAAACTATTCGAGCTACGGGGATGAAATTTTGTATGTGAATTTGACACATAATTTGTAGGTTTCTATCAAATGTTGGACAAAATCCGTCCACTGGAAGTCTGTCCGCGGTCATGTGAACACTATAACTCAAAAACTTGAATAGCTAGATGAATAAAATTTGGCACAAAGTTTTATCATCATGAATGTAGGTCCGTATAAAAGTTTGCGCCAAATCCGTCAAAGAGTTGACTGTCTGTCGGTCTGTATAATCTCATACTTGTAAAAATTATATCTCCTAAACCCTCTGGCTTAGATAAATAAAAATTGGTATGACGTTTGCTAATATTAATTATAGATCTGTGCTCAAATTTCGTTTCAATCCGTTGAAAAAAAGAGTTCAAATTGCATATATGGTTCAAAATGCACATTGTGACTGTGTGTTGGCGAGCGTTTCGCTTATTTTACTAAAGTCAGTATAGTTCGCTTCTGAGGTCTACGAAGAAAATTGTAGCTTCAGAAATTATGGAAAACCCCTGAACCCGAAATTTCGTTCTGACATTCTCCAGACGGAAGGTATGGTGAAATCTTGCGTGTTATTTGTAGTAAGATTTCGTTCTCAACAACTTTAAATAAAGTTGTGGTACGTCAGCGCACGTAAAAATTGAGAACTTACGCAATTTTTTTAATTCTTGTCATTTTCCTTTTACACATAATCATAAAAATGGGCGCAGGTCATTTTAAAATTATAATGACTCAGAGTTTAGGAAGCAAACGGGACAAATAGTATACGGGACGTATGGCAACCCTAGTTAGAGGAAAAATGATACCTTTTTGGGAAGTATACGAAAAAGTTTAGGGGAGACCACTTCCGCTGGTTTTGCGTAGTACAATGGCAAAGAAACCAAATACGCAATTTGAACGTCTTTTCTTCCACTGATTGAATGATTGAAACGAAAAGTAGGCACGGATCTACAATTAATGTTTACAAACCTCATACCAATTTTTATTTATCTAAGCCTAGGAGTAATCGTTTTCACAAGTATGTGATTATGCAGACTGACAGGCAGTCAACCCTTTGACAGATTTGGTCCAAAATTTGATGTGGCCCTACATTCCTGATGATAAAATCGTTTACCAAATTTTATCCATCTAGCTATTTAAGTTTTTGAGTTATCGTGTTCACATGAACACAGACAGACAGACTTCCCGTGGACAAATTTTGTCCAAAATTTGATAGAAACCTACAAACTATGCGTAAATATCACATGCCAAATTCATCCCTCTATCTCTAACCGTTTTTGAGTTATCGTGTTCATAGACACTCAGACAGACATAATTCCAAAATTGTGTTTTTCTAACTCGGAGAGGTCTGAAATGTGGAGATTCATAAAAATCGCGAGTTCGAATTTTTTGTCGATTACAAAACTTTCTGTTTTTATACTTCGTATACGAGAAAGTAAAAAGAGCGAGAACACTCGCATTTTTTATGCTTTCTGAACGGAATTTCCTCGGAAGAGTTTAGTCAGAAGCTTTTTGGGGTTCTCGAAAAGTGGTGATTCGGGCGACTCGTAAGTTAAAGTAAAATTGCTTTAGATGAATTAGAAGCAATTTTATTTTTATCGATGCCCCACCCCCCATATATAGAGTCCTGTGCTGGAACTCAGAAAATCTCTTCACTTTAAAAAAGACGCATTATTAAAATTTTCCTTTAACTGAAGATACAGGTTCGGACTATGCCTATTTTGTTTACTGATTCATGTGAAATTATTTTTTAATTTATTTATACACGTGCAGGTTTTAGCTTTTATCATGGAAGGATATTGCATAAATAAAGAATTAAAATAAAATGAATTTTAAATCAAGCTATATAAAGCAAACGGATGACAGAAAATAAATCCATATAACTAGAATAAGACAGCTGAAGTATACAGTAGATAAAAACATGTGCGTATTCCACAATTGTATCGTGTGAAACGGATTTGTAAAACGCAGAATTAATCTGAAGAGCGAACTCGAAATACTTCAGTATGATTCGTGAAAAGACTGGTAATAAGAAGTGTAAGTTTTAAATAATCTTTCTTATGCGTTCTCTTAAGGTACAAGAAAGTTATCGAAATATTGTAAGGCAGATTTCCATCACAACAAGTTTTATATAACGATCTCTATAAAACAACATCAAAATACGCTTTCTAACATTTCTGCTTTCTTTCAGTCCTTATCTTGCTTGCCATTCAATGTACCGTCTTCTTTTCTTTGTTGTGATAATTACGTAGCATTTTTACGAAAGAAGATGATCGTACTGAGTTTATTCCAAAATATCAGGGGTGTTCTTTCTTTTTTCAGGTATTCCCGCTTAATGTTTTTAGTTTAACTTAGTTTGATTGCTGATGCTCGCGTTTTGAAGTTATACGAGGGATCTACAATACGATATTTTAGGATCGTTAACTTGAAACTATGAACCATGGTTAGATGAAGTGGACGACACCTGGGTCGGCATCCCCTTTCTCGAAATTCCCTCCCACACACCCATTGGTGTGACGTAGGCGTTTAATTTTTGACGGATTTAGCTTGCACCATATCCGTATACGCAGCGTATTTCCCATGGAATCCGGTCTCCAATCCACAACCCTCAGGACCCCCAGCCGAGATTTTGCGAAGGCCACCGTAGCCCCTCCCACTTAAGGATGTAATTCATAAATATTGTGGTTCTATAGTTGACAAGCAGTACACTCACGGCGTTGACAGTACCCTCACGGCCGTGACATCCTGAATTTCAACAATGTTTTTTTAGAAAATGCCTACAATCTTCAACTTCAGGTTTAAACTTCGAAGCCACATTGCGTAAATATCTCCTTGAGCTCATATTTCATTTTTTTTTCAGTTTCAGCGAAAGTACACGCAGGATGAACATGTCGTCTGTAACTAAAGATGTCATTTTCATTCATTGTGAATGGCCACACAAATGGTGAAATAAAATAAAAACTAATAATAACTGTAAATATGATTCCTTTTTTAGTGCAAATTTATTTTATTACATAAAGAAAGTGGAGTATATGTTCAGAAAAAGTAACTATTCAAGTTGTCCGATTTGGACCAAGATTTGATATAGAATCACAGTTTGCGTGTGAATACTTTATCAGTGGCGACTCAACAGCTCAGAAATGAGAAGTGCTGCAACAATTTCCGCTAGTACTGGGTTTTCCTGCCTGAATAATATTGAAATCCGCCATAGTATTTTTTATATTAAATTTTTCTCTCAGCGAAAGGTGTGAAATACGATTTTGAAAAGATCTGCTACTTCTTCTTTTCTTACTTCTAACAATAATGATTGATCCTTGTTCATAAGAATTTTCATCTGAAGAATACTTTAAAAAATAATCTACAAACTTTTTTTCGAGGATTTATTAGCAAAAGAAATAGAATATTCAATAAAACCAGACATGTTTCTGTCGAGGCAACATGAACCGAAACAGAAAACCATAACCAGCCCATGAGAGAAAGCGAAGGCGAACATATCGAGGAAGCGAAGGCGAAGTTATGGTGGGAATGAGGCGAAAAAAACAAGAAAATAACCAGCGGGAGTGGTCTCCCCTAAACTTTCTCGTATACTTCTAGAAAAAGGTGCTGCTTCCTTTCCCCCCGCGTGGATAAAAAATTCGAACCTATTGTAACCCAGGATGCAATGACTATCAGAAAATATTTAGGTAAAGAATCAAATTCAGAGATACGTTCCGATTAAATGCGTACCGATTTCTACTCTTGCTGGCTCAAGGACAAAATCACATAATCCTTCCGCGTGTACAGATTGCTACCAGTACCCATGCCCATGGAGAATCGGATGGAAAAAGCGCAAAGCAGGAATCAATAAATATCGTGCACAGAAGATTGCGTCCAGTACGCATGCGAGTGGAGATGGCGGATTCGTTGGAGATGCGATTATATAGACCGATAGACAGTCAACCTATGCCTATCTGACAGTTTTATACGGACCTACATTCATGACGATAAAACTGTATATGAAATTTTATCCATCTAGCTACTCAAGTTTTTGAGTTATATTGTTCACATGACCGCGGACATACAGATAGGCAGACTTCCCGCTGACGGATTTTGTTCAAAATTTGATAGAAACCTACAAATTATGTTTAAAGACCACATACCAAATTTCATCCCCGTAGCTCTAATAGTTTCCGAGTTATCGTGTTCACAGACAGACATGATTCCAAAATTGTGTTTTTCGGACTCGGGAAAGTCTAAAACGTGGAGATTCGTCAAAATCTCGAGTTCTAATTTTTTGACGATTACAATACTTTCTCTTTGTATACTTCGTATACGAGAAAGTAAAAAGAGTAAATTCCTCTCTTAGTTAGACTCTCGCCTAACTAGGATTCGGAGAAATACAGCTCTGGCATCTCTAAATTCAAAGGGAGAAAGGGTTGTTTTCATCTTTCTAATCATCGCTCAACTGTGTGCAGTGGACGAATTTTGATGCTTTCGAGGGCTTCTCGGTTTGTAGCCTCATCCTGTGTCTCTCTTGCTTGCTAATTAATTTTCTGTATTCTTTTCGCATTTTAATTTTTCATTTTCGTTGATCTTTGAACTCTTAGAGTGGAAAAGTAAGCAAATAAGAATAAAAACGAAAATACAATATTTTGAAATAATTTCAGGACGGTATTGCATCACTGCAACCCTAATGGACGAGCTGTCATTGGACTACACATCAATTTGGATGCAATTTGGCATATGGTAATATTATTTGAATTGCCCATCAATATCAAATTATAGACACAAACCGTCAACGGGTTGACTATCCGTCGATCTGTCTGTTGGTGCACTTGTGAATGCGATAAGTCGAAAACACAACAAGCTAGATATGTGGGTTTTAGTATCTTCCTTTCACCAAAATTGTAGATTTGTTTCTAATTTTGGGCTAAATCAATTAGCGAGTAGACCGTCTGTCAGTCTATATATAACCACGGTAACTCAAAAACATAACAAACCAGATAACTGAAATTTCGTGCATGATGTCGCAACCAAAATTACAATTTTAGACCCAAATGGTATAGAGCAAGAGGTCTAAAATGCATGATGAATTCAATTCACTTTTACGGATCTAAACATAACATTGCGTAAATATACGAGAAAGTCGGAGACAGAGAACACTTCAGTTGGATGTTTGGAAAGCTTTTCCGTCTTAAGCATTGTGTTTTTAAGCATACTTGTTTTCTGTAAGTGTTGTTGAGGCGATTTATCTCATGATGGATCAATCTAAGCCATCTTTCAATATAATCTCATTTTAATTAGGCTTGAATCTATGCAATGAAACAATCTGAACATTCTGATCAGGGTTTAGAAGCCTTGCACACCTGGATTAACGAATCTATGAAATGTCTGTAAAACTATGTTTGAAGTGAAAAAATTTTTTCATCCCTTTCTTCTTCTTTCATTCTTAGGTGAGAATATGAGTCTAACTTTGAAACTCATAATACACGTATACAGGGTGTTTCAAAAATATCTGGCAAAAATGAAAGGGTAAATCAGGCATGCGATAAGCATCCAATATCACATAGGAACATGGGTGCGTAAACGCATTCTAGAGGCATTTAAAATAAAACAGCGCTGGCCAAAATGCCGATATCCTTTTGAATCTTAAAGGTATTGAATTGGAATTTTTATATACGTTTGCCCTCTATATCTGGCTCTGAAGTTCTGAAAGAAAAATTAGGCTTAGAGTAGCGTTGTATTATTTTAAATGCCATCTGCTGCCTCTAGATGGCGTTTGCGCACCCATGTTCCTAGGTGAATTTGGATGCTTATAATATGTCTGACCTACCTTTTCATTTTTGCTAGATATTTTTGAAACACCCTGTATACATTAAAAATGAAAAATGTGAATATGCTCATTGAGTAAGTATAGTCACATCCTTTCAGTATATTTTGGTCAAGCATTCAGCATTTTTTTTTTCATCTAAAAGTTTCCGTAAACAACGTAGTAAACTGTTGTTAACAATTCGGAATAAAATTTTCCGTAAACAACGTAGTAAACTGTTGTTAACAATTCGGAATAAAAGTTTCCGTAAACAACGTAGTAAACTGTTGTTAACGATTCGGAATAACTTCTAAAGAAAGCATCTGTGAGTGAAGATAAATTTACGTGCGCGTCTTTCCATGAAAAAGAGGACGAGCGAAAACAAAAAATGATCACGTCACCTGAAATTGCTTTAATTTTTTATAACAAATTTGTTATATTTATCTTGCATTACGAGGGAATCAAGTTTACGACTTCGAATGAAACTGTCATATTCTTTTATTTCATGGGAACCAAGTATATGGTAATGCTTGCGCACATAAATAGTCTTTTATGCCTTGTTATTCGTAATCAGATTCAATGCACTCACCTGTTCGCATGCGTGACGTCACAGTTTCAGTCTTAAGCCCTTTTTGCATCTAAGTTTTGACGACATTCAATCATTTACACCACTTTCGCGAATCGTAGCAGGGATTTGAGTGAAAGCAAACCACTCCGTTGGATACTTCTGTTTGACAACTGCAGACTTGACAAACTACGTTTTCCCATAATGGAGTTTGTCAAATCATTGGTTAAAGTGTCAATATTTGTGACTCTAGAGTTTGTCATCATTAAAGGTAAGATGAGATTTATCGACTCATATTTGGAATCTCTAAAATTTGTTGTTAAAAAGTGATTAAAAATCTTTAATTAGAAGTAATTTCGAAATCAAAAATTTTTATGGAAATTTTATCTTAGTTTTTGAATACTGAAATAAATTCATGGTTGTTTTACTGTTCTGTAATGAATGTTTATAACTCTAAATTTAATTAAAATGCTAAAATTAAGGTCTGATTTAGTTCCCAGAAAAGTAGTGCGAATCAGTTCTAGAAGTTGGTCTAATTTTTCGAAAGTAAATGAATGATAGAAGGTAAATTTCTTGATAAGATGACAATATAACTTTCAAAACTTTCAGTATAATTGATTTATAAACAAACAAAATGATATTGCATCTGTGTAGAATGGAGATTTCCCCCCCAAAAATAGGTTTGCGTAATCATTGCCATGGATATAATCGAATATGAAAATGCCTACTAGCTTTTCATAGTCATTCTTTGATTCCTTTGCGTTATCTTTGGTGGATGATTTTGGTGTAGTTAGGTTTATTAAACCCTCACCACTGCCATAAAATTTAAAAAATTGCTATGATAGTGAGCTGTTAGGACAGGTCGAAGTTTCTAAATTAAGTCCATGGACGGAAAGTTAATCTTCACCCAATAGTGTCTAAACGATAAAGTTGATATAAATAAATCAAAAATGATTCTTAAGATTAAACATTCTAACCAGTTAATGATTGGAAGCCCTAACTCGAGCTCTGACGTAGTTAGTGGAACTCGATTAAGTATGAAAGAGATTCGAAGTCAATGCCTGGGCGGTTCTGTTCTAACAGGTGAACAAGCAGATTTAAGACAATCCAGAAATCAAGCTGACATCTCGTGAAGCCGAGTGACCTTTTCTATTTTCAATGCTACGATTGACCTTTGCGATTCCTTCAACAATTCTCAGAGGCAAACTTTCAACTATGTTAGAAGTCACCTTTAGCGTCCTGTGTTTGCTCATAGAATGTTATATTTAGTCTTTTCGACTTGCATCAAGAAACAGAATTTGAAATATAAAATATATCCCGATTTAATTCAGAGAATATATTCAGATAGAAGTTTGTATACCGGAAATGTTCATCTTGAAGTCCTTGCCAATTGAAAGAATTACTTATGAAAATATTTCCAACCGTTTTTTCAAGCATCTTATGTTCGCATATAGAACTTGGGGGGGTCTTATCGGGTCAGTATTATTGAATAATTTATTGAACTCATTTTGTAAACTCTCTTCGCATAGAGAACTCTGAGGATTTTATCGGATCAGTCTTATTGAATAAATCAGTAAAATCATTTTGTAAAATATGTTCGCATAGAGAACTCGGGGGATTTTATCTAGTCAGTCTTATTGCATATATTATTATTAGAGCACAGTGGTGCCTTGGAAAGTGCTGGGCCCATAACCCGTCTGTGGACCTGCAAAATTATTGAAATCATTTTGTAAAATATTTTCGCATAGAGAACTCGGGGGATTTTATCGGGTCAGTCTTATTGGATAAATTATTGAAATCATTTTGTAAATTAATTTTTTAATATTTTAGTGATAATTAACAGATTTTCTATAGATAAACTACCAAAAATATTCTTCAAATAAAATGCATTTTCATATTAAGACCTTCGACAATTCGTGAATAATCACAGTCCAGATAAAGATAAATTTTCTGGATTAAAGTTTATATTAAAACATAGATAGCTCAGAAGTAAAACTGAAGAGAATTTTGAAAAATCTGACGAAAACATAAAAATAATTTTAATAGCTGGAATGAATTTTCAGAAAGGCATAAGAAGAATTGGTTTAAGGCTCTGTAGGAATTTATTTCATGATTTTTTAAGTTCAAAAAGATAACCAAATGACATAAATTATTTTATTAAAATCTTTACTTAACTTCACCTGTTTCATGTTTGTGAAGATGGAATTTTGCAATCGATATTTCGCTTACTTCCTGATGTACTAGAGGTCTGAAATTTGCTCAGTTATTTGTTTCAGATGACAATCAAATATTTTAATAATTTTAGAATTCTTAATCATCAATTAATATATTAATTTAACTAAATAATGATTTCTTACAGATAACACCTCCTAGTAATCAAATAGAGAAATATGAATTCAGATTAAATAACAATGAATAATAAAATATATTAAAGACTTAAAATTAGAAAATAATAAAAATAAAAAAAATTAAAAGCGTGCTTTTATTAATACAATAAAAAGTAGGAAATAATATTTTCTTCATCGAAAATCAAGCAGTATTATAACAAAATTAGGACACAATGAATATCGTATAAAAAAATCATGAACATTCATTAAAAGTTAATTATAAATGTGATTATAATTCCATTTTACTTATTAGTAAAATGGAATTTACACGGTATTTTTATCAGAATCTCATTCTTTTACGGTTTAGTTTCGACATCCCTGTTCTTTATAAATAAATTAATTAAAGCAAGAAGTTAAGAATATTATAAGAAGAGAAGAATTAAAATATTTTTCTTAGAATAAGGATCATAATTCATTATTACTGCGAACTAAAATATTGTGAATATTCTAATAGATTTATAAATATGTAGATTATATATGAAATCAAAAAAAATTATAGAAGGAAATTTTCCCATGTTGAAATTTTATGTAATTGTTTAGAATATGAATGTAAACGTCACAAAGGAAGCCCTATTTGTTAAGGTTGTATGCGCGCGGCTTTGCCATGCTGAGTTTCCCGGGTTCGATCCCCTCGCAAGGGAGCCTGTAAGAGCCAAAGTCTGGTAGCTCAAAAAAGGAAAATGGCGTTACTTTTGGTAATTATTATTTGGTTTGAAAATAATAAATGCAAATACATCTGTTTATTAAGAGGGAAAATATTTTTTTTATCAAAAAAAAAAGCCGAAACAAAAATAGTAAAAGCGTCAGGCGCTGAAAACCAAAAGGAGATGGGTATAAAGCCATAATCAACATCATAGTTTAGTTTATTATATTAACCTCCATTTTGAAGCAATACTAGGGCTGTTTTGGGACAGAACTCACAATTCTAAACCGCGGTGAGATGACGAGGACGACACCCGAGCTGTCACCCTCTCTCCAAGCTTCCGCACCACACCACTGGGAAGACAATTGACCCCCTACATATGATTTAACGTGTAACAGGCCCAATACACTGCAGATCTCGAGTGGAATCGGGTTTCAAATCCTTCGGCTCCGAGGCCGCCACTTTCCCACTCATTATAATTATAAATACGATTGCAATTCCAATTTACTTCAAGCATTTTTATCTGATCCGCATGCTTTTGTCAGTTTGATTTTGAGCTCCAAATTTTGGATACAAATTTCGTTTTTTAATACACTGATTAAAGCGATTTTACATTTTTTTTATATTTATTATTTGATTTTATTTTCTAAAAATATTTCTATTTATATATCAAGTCATACTAAAGTCTAAACGCATAAAGCAACATATTTAAAACCATTTTCCTTAACGATGTACAAAATATATTCATTTTTAGAATTGTATTGAATCTTTACAATCCAATCCAATTTAAATCTGCCTGCTATAACATCTTTTCATACAAAAGTTTTTAAAAATCAACTAAAAATATACGGTATACATAGCAATCCATCTAAAATTTTGACATTTTTTAGAGTAGAAATACAAATTCTCATTCTTTTGAAATATTTTGTATATGTTTAATGTAAATGTTTGTCTTTCAGAATAACTGAAGAATAGTTTTCTTATACCTTGTTACAAACATTTAAGAGGTTTTTAATGACATCTCTCGATTATTATGGCAAGGAAAGAATTTTTCATGTATTAACTTTATTGTATTACTAATTTTACTGTTAATCTTGAAGGAAAACCTAAATTTTGAGAGTAAGAACTTACAGTGTAGAAGATATTTGATTCTCCGTTTGAGTCTTATGATAGAATACGAATCTAACAAGGAATCCAGCAAAACTGATTCGTGTTGTAATCAGCATTCACTGTTTGTATTCATTTAAGGGCAAAGTATCAGAGTGACAATTTTGTGAAAAACTTGTGATAGATTCCAATTTTCAACCCTTTTCACTTTCTCGTATACGAAGTTATACAAAGAGAAAGTATTGTAATCGTCAAAAAATTCGAACTCGAGATTTTGACGAATTTCCACGTTTTAGACCTCTCTGAGACCGAAAAACACAATTTTGGAATTATGTCTGTCTGTGAACACGATAACTCGAAAAACAATTTCAGCTAAGGTGATGAAATTTGGTATTTGATCTTTACACATAATTTGTAGATTTCTATCAAATTTTGGACAAAATCAGTCCACGGGAAGTCTGTCTGTCTGTATGTCTGCTGCCATGTGAACACTATAACTCAAAACCTTGAATAGCTAGATAGATACAATTTGCTACACAGTTTTATCATCAGGAATGTAGGTCCGTATAAAATTTTGGGCCAAATCCGTCAAAGGGTTGACTGTCTGTCGGTCTCTATAATCGCATACTTCTGAAGACAATATCTTCTAAAACAAATGACTTAGATAAATGAAATTTCGCATGTAGTCTTTAAACTCTGATTGTAGATTTATCTCCAATTTCGTTTAAATCGGTTTAAAAAAATGCGCTGAAATTGCCTATTCGGTTTTTTTCTCCATTCTACACAAAAAAAAACCCAGCGGGAGTGGTCTCCCCTAAATTTTCTCGGATACTTCCCCAAAAAGGTACTGTCCCCCCCCCGCGTGTATAAAAAAAATTTGAACCTACTGTAACCCAGAATCTAATGACTATCAGTAGGTTTTTCATTGTAGATTAGAGTGATTGTAAAATATTTTGGTAAAGAATC
This sequence comes from Araneus ventricosus, assembly GCA_013235015.1. Classification (NCBI taxonomy): domain Eukaryota; kingdom Metazoa; phylum Arthropoda; class Arachnida; order Araneae; family Araneidae; genus Araneus; species Araneus ventricosus. The sequence goes on from BGPR01000057.1 coordinate 1,013,145, forward strand.
AAATTCAAAGAGATGCGTACCGATTAAAACGCATCTATCACACACTGCTAGGTTCCACTCTTCCGGCTCAAGGACAAAGTTACGTAATCTTTCCGCATGCACAGAGATTGCTACCAGTACGCATACGTATGGAGAATCGGATTAGAAAAATTAATTATGCAATATAAACGCCTTTTTTTAACCGATTGACACAAAAATTGGACACAAATCTACAATTAAGGTAAGAAGGCCACATACCAAATTTCATTTATTTATTAATTTTTTAAGAAGTTATTGCGATTAAAAATATGCGATTATACAGATCGACAGACAATCACCCTTCGACGGATTTGGTCCAAAATTTGATACGGACCTAGATTCATGATGATAAAACTTGTGTACCAAATTTCATCCATCTAGCTATTCAAGTTTTTGAGTTATAATGTTCACATGAACGCGGACAGACAGGCAGACTTCCCATAGACGGATTTTGTTCAAAATTTGACAGAAACCTACAAAGTATGTGTAAAGATCACATACCAAGTTTCATCCATGTATCTCTAATAGTTTTTGAGTTATCGTGTTCAAAGACACGCACACAGACAGACAGACATAATTCCAAAATTGTGTTTTTCGGACTCGGGGAGGTCTAAAACGTGGAGATTCGTCAAAATCTCGATTTGGAATTTTTCATCGATTACAATACTTTCTCTTTGTGTACTTCGTATACGAGAAAGTAAAAAGCCTGACCTTCGAAATTATGTTTATTTTTTTACAGTATACAAACTGAACTACGCACTTGGAACCTAGTACATTATGAAAAATGCAAAAAAATATAAATATATTTCCTCGCATAGAATAGCTGGGTTAACTTGTAATTTATCTAACAATATCATACCTTTTATACCTTATCATACCTTTTTTACGGATACGATATTTTCAAAAATAGTTACAATTGAGTAGTAACTATTTGAAAACTTGAGTAGAATAGTAGGGTGTCTGATAATGTATATTTATTGTAGATATGTATTTACCACAAGTAGTTTGTTCCTGCCGATTGCTTTTGATAGACATTCAGGATGACTTCATCTTGGCGTTCTTAGAAGTCCCAGCTTTATGTAAATTCAGAAAATGGCTGGCAAACACTAAAGACTAATAAAAAAGAATTCCTACCCATTGGCCATTATTTGGGGTTCTTGTATAAACAATTTATACAAAGATGCGAAGTATCCCAAGGCTTAGTTCTCGGCTTCGTATCGCAATTGGAAAATTGAAAAGCGACGTGAAAAAGTTTTTTAAAAAGTTAGTTTTCTTTCCTCTTAGATTTTTCGGAAATTTCAACTCAAAGTCATAATCCATTATTTAATTAGATTACCTATCATGTGTCGTCAAAAGTGATATTTCCTATGTCTTATGCGATGAAATGCATAAATAAAAATTGTTAGAATGCATTTTTTCCACTGACAATTTGTCATTTTTGTTTTGTCAAAATGCATCTTTGATGTTTCGAGAGATAATTTTAGAAACTATAATCTGAAAAATAAATTTATACCATCTTAAAATTAAAAGATTAATTTCAATTCAAGAAACTAATTTGATTGGAGATACGTTTTTTTTCTAATTCTCACTATTTTATTAACAGTTATTTTTGTTATAATCACATATTTTCGCTAGATGAAGCGACATCATACATAATGCAATAACTAACATTGCATATAATAGTTGTATGTTATTCAATATGAAAGGCAATCTGTTTGTTATAAAATCTTGTTAAATATGGCTATTATTTTGTATATTCTCACTGTGCAGTGAAAAAAGTCCAGTATTTGCTTAAGAAAGTTTCCAAGTATTTTTAAACTAAACTTATCATTGTTTTAGTACCACTTGCAGTTGACAGGCATAGATCCGCAATTTTTGTGTAAGAACCATATACAAATTCAATCCTTCTAGATTGTTGGGGTTTTGAGTTACGGTGTTGACATGCAGACGGAGATGATTCCAAAATGTATTTTTGGGGGGCCAGGGAAGGTTTAAAACGTCTGTATCCCTCAAAATCAGAACCTCGAATCTTTTTCCTCTGTATATTCTTACTTCATTTATGAAAAAATAAAAATGGCAGGGTTATTTTCGATTATCAGCTATTTCGATTCTCAAAATAAAAAAGATTTTTTTATAGATACACGAAGAAAATATCTTTCTACTGATGCATTTTTATTATTCTCAAAATCTTTTCGATTCTTTAATACCATGAAATCTAAAAATATCTTCTTAGTGGATGCTACGTACTTTTTGGACCATGAATTTAACTTCACCATTGTTTTCACCTTCTTTTACCGTGAAGAATAAATGGATGTTTTGAAAGCGACAAGTGTCTTACTGGCAGTAGAATACCATTTTTTATGCTAAAAGTTTCTGCTTGAAGCTATCTCTAAAATCTTTTATAATATCTTCTCATTCGTTTTTTTTTAAATCTCTAAAAGTTGCAAACATTTATCATTCTCTCTTCATTTTTAAACTGTTTTGGGGCTGTACACACAGGGATATGATATTTTAATTTTTGAATTTCTATAAATATCTATAAGAGGCCTATCCTATATTTTTTTATTAAGAGAAAATTTAAAAAGTAATAAAAATACTTTAAGAATATTTTTCAAAAACTGGATATTTTGGTATGCTAGATAGCTGGATTTTTATATCTTCAAACTGCTAAGCTGAGTTTAATATAGATTTGTGGAAAGCTTCTTTATTTAAAACAACAAAGGTCAACACTCCAGCAGGAGTGTACGTTCGAGCAGTCCAGCAGGAGTGTACGAATTTCTCGCGCACGGTCACAGTATGGCGTGTTTTGCGTCAAGTTTCACAAAACAGTTAAAGCCGACCATTCACTTCACAGACAAACTGTATATTTTGGAATGCGAGAAGCAAAAAGCGATAAAAATCTATGGAAATGAGCCAAACGGCTTCCCATGGTTGGAATTCCCTCCGGACTGAAATCGGATCACCTTGAAAGAGAGGCTAGCGAAAAGAACAATGCCCTGCGTAGATTGAAGCCTAGCTTCGAGGGTAGCATAAATTAAAATCTGTTGACTGGGGAAAATCGAAGAACGATTGACACGCAGCTGTAGAGAGGGAAAGAATATCGTTCCCCCTACCTTCGTTCAGAGTTAGCGTCCTTTTAAATACAAGTGAATGGCGTGCCTTGTTTTTAGATTAAAATGTGTGGGGGGAAAACCGGGCTCAGGACAAATGGCATGGCTATACTTCAAGTGAATGGCCGGCTTAAAAGAAGGCATTTTGTATTTAAACCTCTTCGCTTTAGCTGACTGACTCCAAAATTAGGTACGATTTTATAATTTTGATGTTAAGCTCACATACCAAATATCATTTATCTAGCTTGTTGCGTTTTCCAAATTATCGTGATTATATATCCTCGAATAGACAGTTGGACAAATAAGTACACCTTTGGCAGATTTGGTCCAAAATTTGAAACACATCTACATTTTTTTAAATATATCCACAATTTAGATTTTGGTTTGTAAACTATTTTTTAGTTAGAGAATTGTGGTTTCTATTTTATTTATTTGTTAATTTCTCTCATGTTAGCCATTTTCTTAAATTTTGTCTGTTACTTTAGGAAAATTTTAATTTGCACTATTGTTATATTGCCCGTTTATTTGATACTTTATTATTGTAATTGGAACTGTTTGTTCTTTTTGTAATCTGTGGGGCCCTTATATTTGGAGGGCTACTTCTCAGCGGTCTCTTTTGTCATCCGCATGACTTCGGCTAGGACAGAGTTTTCACGCTTGAAGGCTAGACATGTGTATTTATATACACATATACAATTCTAGCGGAAAGACTATCTACCAAATTTTATTCATTTTGTTGGTCACATTAATCGTGTTCATATACAATCGAACGGACACCCAGACACACTTCCGGTCGACAAATTTCATCGAAAATTGGACAGAAGACTACATTCAAAATTTCACCCTTCTAGCTCTCCTCGACAAATTTCATCGAAAATTAGACAGAAGACTACATTCAAAATTTCACCCTTCTAGCTCTTTGCATTTCTGAGTTTTCGTGCTGATAGATAGATAACGAAAATGGTTTTGTAGGACTCGGAGAAGTCTGAAACGTAGAAACTTGTAAAAATTTCGAGATCGAATTTTTTGACGATTCTTACACTTTCTCTTTTTATTCTTTGTGTACAAGAAGGTTTTAAAAAAAGAAAGAAAACTTTCGAATTCACTGGAAAAATTGCGTTGGAAATAGCGGAGAGTGAGGTGAAATTGGGTACCTTGATTCTGGAGCTATTATTTCTCCTTTCTAGTAGATAGATACTGAATTATACTCCACTACTCCAGAAGAAAGAATGGTTATAGTGGCCGTGTTGTTGCTGTTGAATTCACTGTGTCTGTGAAAATTTATTTGTTTTAAGACGTCAACTCTCTAATCTTCGTTTGTTTTTAAACTATCCCTACTTAATAATCATTGCAGTTATAAAAACTGTAGCAATTCCAGCTTATTATATGTTCACTGAGGATTTATCCCTATCAAACAATAAGAATTTACGCCAATAATTGCATGGCTCTATTTCGATTTTTATAACCTCTGCACTCGGGGTAAAACCAGGTACTCCAAGTGGCGCAAGACCGATTCAGACGGTAATGATGATTCTTCCGATGAAGATGACAAAAGCGCATCAGTTGTTGATTGTTTATATTTTAATGATGTGTTTTCTAATTTAAATAAATGCAAAGGGTGGAACCACTATAGAAACTGTCTTAGCTGGTCTCACGAAAGATGCAGAGTCGCAGAGGAAGAAGACAACTGCTTCACATGTGAATTTAATAATTAATATTCTTATATTGTCATATAAAATAAATATGTCTGCTACTTTTCCACTGAAAATCTAGTTTTCCTAATTTCCCATAAAGTTAGCATGCGTAGCAACCGTCATGGTGACGGAGTGAAGCTATTTAAAAATTATTTGTAAATTGTAAATGATGTGTATAAAATTAATTGCATATCACACATCTCGCACACCGTCAGAATCGTATAACTACGCATGGTGAAAACCTCCTTAAAAATAGTGTGACTTTTGCCATCGAGGTTCGAGTGTTCCGGCACTGCTTAACTTGCGACTACACCGCTGGTTACGCAGCACTAAACGAGGGAGTTTGATTAAAAGTTAGGTCTATTACACTAATTGTCTTTCATAAATTATGTCCTATCTTTTAGATTCAAACATTAGGAAGTTTTCATCAACTTTCATATAATGAAATCATTGCCAAAAGTATCTCTTAAGACTTTGAAATATTCTCTAAAGGCAGATCGTTTTATTCAGTTAAATTATAAATAAATCCCTAACGAACATTTAAAATTATTATTGTTTTCATATTTATTGGTATTGAATAGTTTCATAATTTTGGCACATGCATTTTAGTGCTAAAGTTAATAAACGCTTAGAAAATTGCAGATCGATTATTTATTCTAAAATATTTTTCTTTGTAGTTTATTGCAACGGAAAATTATTCGTCTGCTTATAAATATCATTTCCCTGAAATAGCAGTTTGTTTCTATTCATGTTTGCAGGAATTTTTCTATGTACACAGCTTTAAAGCAAGTCATGTTTAATTTATGAAGAAATAACAGTGCATTTTTACATTTTGCATTTGCGTTCATTTTGTAAATCCGTATCAAAAAATGCTTCGAATAAATCAATGTGACCTTTCTTCACAGGCTTCTGGCTTGAAGGAAAAATTGTGAATTAAGCTTTATTTATTCATTCTTTTGTCATATCGGCGAATTTTACTTCCTGCAGGGTGAAATTATTTAGTGCAAAATGTCAGCTTCGGTCTGAATTTTCTCCTAAACAGTGATAAAAGAAAAGCTTTCTGGAGTGTGCTTCGTAACACTGCAATCCATTACAAAAGTATAAATCTGTGCGAAGAAAATTGCCTTCCTATACATTATTTTGTAACTGCACTTATAAGAAAAACAAAAACAAAAAATATCATCTTTAATATTTTCCAGGAAATGTTGATTGATAACTAAATAAAGAAAAATTCTTTGTTGATGCAAATGTAAAGAATTTTTTTATGTTTTCTGTGTTTATATCAGGAAAAGAGACACTGAAAAATATTTAATATATATCAATAAAAAAATCAATAAGATTTGTGATTTATTTCATCGGAAATTTTTCACTAGATTTAAAGTTAGTGTGAAAGATCTCAAAACTTCCTTTTCTCTGCTTTAATAAATTATTTTGTACTGTCTTACCGCTACGAAAAAAAAATCCTAGACAATAGACAACCGGGTGGCGGTCGTTATGGAAACGGGATATTCCACTGCATTTTGGGGGTGTAAAAAAGGGCTTCATTTTGTTCGGCGCGGATAGAACCTGCGGAAGTTTTGTTTCGCTTTGCACTTCGGTCGAAAACGAATTCTCGCCTAACGAAGAGAGCTTAGTTTGCCAAATGTTGCGAATGATTTTATGTCCGTTTTCCTCCTTTCTTCGACTCGTCTACGTGAGGCAACCCTGTTCAGGGTTTTTCTCCTGGCAGTAGGACATTATTACATTTAGGTTGTGTTTTATTATTATTTGATTTCGCATTTGTATGTAGTTAGGGTTAAAAACGCAAATAATGTCCACGATAGTGTGACCAAAACACGTAAAGTCACAGTCACACTATAAGCATGTCATCCGACATCTAATTAAGCGTAATCTTATACCGTTCTATCACGTCACGTCTTTCTCCTTCAGCAAAAGGCACAATGGGATCCAACATCAAGTTGGTGCCGAGCTATTGACGTGTATCACGTGAGGATGATTAAGCTCCATTCAAACGAGCCTAAAAATCTCCACTAATAATAAAAGCGATGCCAATGTGGGGTTCTTGCACTCAAGGTTCTCCACCTCCAGACATTGCTATTGCTGGGAAAAAAGTGGCATCCCAAATGTAACTATGTAGCGGTTACAATCAGCTGCCTTCTCCTTTCTATGGTATGTGGCGCTACTGGAGCCATCTTTTCCCCATGATGCCTCTCTGTCATTCTTGTCTCTGTGCTTGTCTCGTGATGTTGTTCTCTGTCTTGTCTTGTGTCTTGTAACTTTAATGTTCTGTGCTGTTGAACGTAGCCTAATAAAAAAAATGGTTCCTAAAATTGAATGGATTCTTCAGCAGCACTACACACAAACTTGAGTTTCCTCCCTCTATAACTACCTAATAAACTTTGACGCGCCTTATTAATTTAATGAAACCATAATAATTTACTGTTCCTTAATATATTGTTACAAAAATTATCTTGTGGGTGTACGTGAATACAGTCTAACAAGCAGGATAATAATAATAATCAACATTAATGACTCTTTATTTTACGAAGATTTCAAGAAAACACTAACGAAGCACAGGTAGCAAAACTGAACAGCACTTGAATAAATTATCTACAGAGATCGCCAATAAATCTCAATTACAGCACTTTCAGTAGCGCTCAAATGTATCTCAGTTCACCGGCTTCCTTGCTGATCAAAGTACAAATGACTACTCTTGGTTTGAGAGCTTGCTTTTGTACCTTTTCAACAGGAAGTGACGTCATTACGTAGCTAGAAGGTTCATGAAGTTACTGGCTCCCAGCAGAAATAGATTCACAGGTCAGGATTTTTCTAGAAGATTCCTTTTGTCGCCAAGATTAGTATGTCAGGAAAACAACTTTACAGCTTTGTAACATTATTTAATAATAAAGGAGAATCTCTCTGTGTTGGCTCTCTACAGGGCTGACCTCTGTACCTACAGTTACGAAATTTGGCACAAACATACTTTGGAGGGTGGGAATGTTCAACTAGGAGCCTTTTTATCAGAAATTTAATTAAAAATAAACCGAAATTTTGGTGTTTTTCCTTGATAACTTCCGAAAATATAATAGCACAAAAATAATTTTTGCACCATATGAAAATTCAAAAAAGTTGACGCACAATTTTTTTCTCTAATTTTAATAAATTAAAAAAATAGAGACATATTTTAGAAAATAGACAGAAATTTTTAGACATATCTTACAACAATACTTTTCATTATTGCAATGAAATTCAAGCCATTTTCATTGTTTAAACAAATATTTTATTGATTGTTTCTCTTTCATAGTTGAAAGCTAATGTATTATCCTAGTGGATTTTATGTTTTGTTTATTTCATCAATTTTTTGTGAAATCTTTAAACGAAGTCCTCTAGGGTAGTAAGGCCGCCGTGACCTTTTGGGAAGGTCTCGTCTTTGGGGCTGGAGGATTCCAAGTTCAAAACACCATTCCACCGAAAAACCGCCGTGTGAGCGGGGCTGGTGCGCGTTAAATAATCGGGGCCAAATATCTTCCCGGTGGTGCAGCGTGGAAACTTGGAGAGGAGCGGCTCTGGCGTCGTTCTCATAAAGGTTCAAAATTACGAGGTCCGTCCCAAAATAGCCCTCGTGTTATTTTAAAATGGGACGTAAATATAACTAAATTAAATCTAAGATAGTAAGTTTATTAAGAAATATATCCAGTTAGCTGAAAAATTATGGTTGCTGTGTTTTAATTCTTTTTATCAGCATGTTTTAATCCAGCTAACATGTAATGAACGTAAAATATATCGCGCCATTATAATGTTGAAATCAGATGCGTATTTTTTATGAGGAGTAAGAAAGTGAAGATGGTGCTGACAACGTGCGTTGGATTGTTAGGCAACGAACAGAACAAGTATAAGGTTACTAGAAGAACACGAGTTAAATATCTATCACAATTTGAAGTATAAAATTACTTTCTATGAATACCAAATTATGCGTAAGAAGATTAAGTTGTAATTATATTCCCGGCGAACAAGCTGGTCGCCGAGGGTAGTCAATAGGTAATAATAATAATAAATTTGATCTTCTGAACCTTTGAGCCATCTTCATGCGTGCCCACTTCTGCAACACATTTACGTTTTACACACATATTCTACGCTTAAAACACATTTACGCTTACACACGTTTAAAGCGTAGCTTCAGTAGTGCTTACATTTTGCAAAAAGAAATGGGTGTTTCCTTCGCTTTAGGATGTTAAAATGTAGGCACTTACATTAGGAAAATAAATCTGTTCTCAAATCACGACACAAGTTTATCCGTTTCTATTGGCACAGATTATAGGGGCCGTAAAATGATGTCGTAAAGTTTGAATTGATAGAGCGTATGCTAAGTAATAAATCCTTCGGCTTATGTATTCAGGAACAGATGGAGAGAGGAATAATTGCATGGAGAAACTGAAAGTGAACGACAGAGTGGCTCCTTGATCGCGTTTCTATGATGTTTAGAATACTCACCAAAAACAAAGGAAATAAAGAACAATAGCAGGCCATTAGAACTGTAACAGCTAAGTATACATTTTTTCAGATTTTTCGTTTCATTCAGTTTAGAAACATTAACTTTCTGTTTTCAACATTCCGCTTTGCCTACCAGTGGCTTAGTGAGTTAAGTCACGGCTGAGAAACATTAATAGGAGGAGAAAGGTTACGGTTCCATTCTATGGCTGTGGTCTTCACCATCATTTACCCAAAAAGTGGCTCGCGGATATGCTTTTGCAATGAATTGCTCGCTGCGGTCGGACTGGCTGCCAAATATTTTGTTAGTTTTTATCAAATCGAAGCACAAATGTGAGTCAGCATCCACTCAGAGTCCTTCATGAAGGTAACTTATCCGAATATATTGGAGCTAAGTCAGGCTTCTACCCAGGTGTCCAAAGCCGTTTTGACCAGCAGAAGAATCAAAAACTGGTTCTGGAGTACAATCTAGTGTTTTTTAGTCCACTAGAACTGGCTTTAATTATGTATAATATTCTTTAGGGACTACATTTGAAGTACAAAGTTTAATAAGATGTGCCTTTTTTCTTGCTTTTAATACTTTTTTGTATAGTTTTAGTAAATCTGTTGTTATTACTGACGAATGACCACGACTATAAATTTGAATAATTCGGAATGCTGTATCCTCATGATTATACTTGTTTAGATATACAGCAAGCTTTCTTTTTCATACCCTAGAACTTTAATTTTGAACCAGTCAGCATTTTCTAAATTCACTGTCAACGGAATTTTTCTTAATTAACTTTCCTGCAAGAGTTTTCAAATTAATAATGTGCAAGTAGTTCAGTTTTGGGACAATATAGCTGCCAATAGTTTTGTCTCGATCTCTACTGGATCACAACACAAGAAAAATATTAATATGTTCATTATCAGCAGTAGTCAATCAGTAAAAAGTGACTAAATTTAGATAGTTGTGTTTATGTGTAATCTATCATTTACTACTTACTGTCAAATGAAAATGACTAAGTTTATTTAGTCACTTTTAACTGTAGGGATCAAGTTCAATATGACTTGGTCACTATTGGTAGCATTATTAGTCAGTGGTATAAGTTTCAAATTCCTAATTTGATACACTCTACGAAAATGACTTTCTTACATCTATCTAATGATTCTCACTCATTTTACAAAACGCAGTGGAGTAGATTTAAGCTAACGGGTTGTCAAACGCGGCGAGCTAAATTAATCTTGTAATCTAGTGCGTATGTTACAGGAAGAACCTAATATGTGTACTTCCCTTGACATTCTCGTACACTTACACAATATGACGCATTTTGTGTTTAGTATCGTACTAAAGTTGAGAGAGTCGAGTTTACATTTTGGACCTATTCTCTTTGATAGAATGATTTCAAAATTTAATGAAATGAAAATCTGCATTTCCAACTTTTGAATGAATAAATCACACTTTTCACAAAACCTTGCTTTCAAAACTGTATGCTGGATATTTTTATGCTTCATTTATCCCCTTTTGGAAATGCTAGTAAGGGAAAACTCGTGGTCTTCTACTCGTTCTGAAAGCAGATAAATATATTTGCTAGATGTAATATTTCAATTTTTCCGTTTTCAGGATATATTTTTAACTTCTAAACTGCTTTGTTTTCTCTACTGTCTGATTAGATTTCATCTTCTGTTTTGGAAATCTGAAGTTGCTTTGATTTAGTTAAGACTAAACGGAACACTTGGAGTGATTATGTATTTTGCCTAATTTTTGCATTAATTTACAGAGTATTTGTGATTGATTTAATTTTAATTCATACTCTGATCTGCAAAATCTGTCTGGTGTGTCTATCGACTCCAGCCACGCTCGTTTGTATTCGACATTCATTTCGAAGACAAAATGTGAATTTTTAAATGATTTTAAGATGATTGTTTAGATGAAATAATTAATTTCCAAATCAACAATGAAGTTCATATGTATAAAATTCAAGCAGGAAAAATATATAATCTATGTGCACATCAGTTTAAACAGCAACGCTTTCTAGTTGTCAAACTAAATCTCATGTTGAGAGGTGAGTAAAACGAGTGAATCTTCTTAAATATTTATTTAAATTTCTTGTCGGATTACTGGAACGATTTGAAATGCATTTTAATTTATAACATTTATAAAAGAAAACATTTATATTTTAGAAAAACTATTTAAATGATTCTTTGAATTTAATGTTTTATTATCTACTCCGTTCTATTTGTGAACTTCTAATTTAATTTGTTGAAATATTTGTTCACATGCAGTTTAAAATGTGGTTAAAAATGCCATCTAAATTTTGCTGATGAAAATTGTGAAAGAGATTTTCTTTTATCTGATTGCTTGTTGACTGATTCAGTTTTATTTTTTAATTAGAAAGTGGATACGTAATCGTTTCATCAGTAGTTGATGAGGAATGGACAATAATATCATCTATTTTTCATTAAATGTATTGAGCTGAAAGTTTCATTTGTTCATGGTCGCAATCAATGTCAGCAAGTTCTTTGTCAGAGTCCGAATCAGCGCCTGACAGGCACAAATGAACTCATGATGTCCCACCCCGATATAGGCCGATATTAACTGCCCTAATAGCACAAAATACTCTACAAAATTATTACGATATCGAACAACATCGTGGAGATATCGTGCAAAATCTTCACATTGATAAAGAAATTATTAATTTCGATCTGATTTCCATTGTTGTTTTGAAGAGGTTTTTTTCGCTCTTTCTTCCCCCCTTTTCTCTTAATAAAAGGTTCAAGGTCATAAAGATGAAAGAAATGTATTGTATAAGTTAGATTATATATTTTACCCGGGCCGCTCAGAGTAGTCTCAGTGGCTGTTCCTAGAGATTCTGTTAACCTTATGCCTATGGGCCAAGAATTCCAAATTAAATGGCTGTTGAGAGGGGGGATTGCTAGGCTATGCAAGGGTGGCCGCTTGGAGAAGTTTTACTGTATTAACTAAAATACCATATCCGGATATCTGCAGGGATCTTTTGAAAGCAGATAAAATGATGTCGTTTGAAAGCAGATAAAATGATGTCGTTTGAAAGCAGATAAAATGATGTCGTTTGAAAGCAGATAAAAAGATGTCGTTTGAAAGAAGATAAAAATGGGGTCGTTTGAATGAATGTACGAGGATGGATCCAAAAAAGTTTACAAAGGTAATAAAAAAATCATTTATTAACATTAGACAGAAAATACAGAAGCGAATTAAAAGGCATACTTGCCGATCACTTTTCCACGTAATCACCAAATCTGTTTAGGCATCTGAACGTAGGACCAACTTGTTTAGCCCGGCTTGGTGAAAACGACGCCCCTGCCTATTGAGCCAGTTCTCGGAAGCTGTTTTCACATCACTGTTTCAAGATATGCTTGTTCCATTTAAGTGTTTGGAACCCAGATTGGGTGGCTAATCTGGGCTGAAGGGAGGTGACACCAGAGTTCCCACTTGAACTCAGCAATTCTTGAGTTTTGCGTGTATGTATTGTCATGCAGGAGGATGACAGCATCACTCAATATGTCAGAGCGTTTGCTTCGGTTAACTTCACGATGGCTCAATGATTATTTGCTTTTTCCGAAATTGAAAGAACACTGATCTGGAAAAAGTTTCTCTTCAGAGAGTGATGTAAAAACAGTTGCCAAGAACTGGCTCAATGGACAGGACGTGATTTTTGCCAAGCCGGATTAAACAAGTTGGTCCTGCATTCAGATAAATGCCTAAATAGATTTGGTGATTATGGGAAAAAGTGATCGCCAAGTATGCCTTTTAATTCCCTTTTGTATTTTCTGTTTAATGTTAATAAATGATCTTTTATTACCTTTGTAAACTTTTTTGGATCAATCCTCTTAAAATGGGGCCTGCCATTGGAAAATTTGAAGAGAATCTGAAAATTGGTAAAATGATTGCCCCTTATAAAAGCAATTCTCATGCTTTTCTGGGCACACCGTACCCAAAAATTAGCCAAATTGCTTCATTGACTTACGTCGTTTTTATTTTTTTCTTATTATGTCAAAATGTCAAAGCCGTATCTTAATATTTCAGATATCACTTAAATTTTCATATAATTCCTTTTCATTTGATAATGAAAAGGAATTATATTCTTAAGTATAAACTTCAAATGTCTTTTCTCCATATTCAGTGCATTAAAAATAATAAGGCATTTTTTATCCTGATTTATACAAGAAGTTTTAAATTTTGTTTGCACGTTTATGCATATTTAAAAACTGTGCAAGTAAAAAAACTTAAATGTTTAGATTTTTAAACACAAAAAAAGTTGATATAGGGTTAAATCTTCAGTACTCACCAGACATTTCAGTAAAAAAAATTATATTTAACTGAAAAATAGATGAATCTTGAAACGCCATGCTCAGTTATGTGTAATATATTTCAGTAAATATTAAGAAGTAATTTTAATTCCAAACATTTTAGTATTTGAAAACGTAGTAAGAATTGTTTTTAAAAAAATGGCAAAAAAATGTTTTAAAAAATCATTTTTTCTTATAAACGTTTCCTAATTTGAACGTTGCCATACAATACTAACAAATTTTTCTTTATTATAATCAAATTGAAAAAAAGCGTATATGTTGAATAAACGTTTACTGAAAGAGTATGCATTTCTAAGTCGAATTTCATATTTTGCTTGATTTTTGCTTTTATAAATTGCGTGTTTTGCAGTGTTCGGATACTTTTATGACCGACTGTACAAGCATCAATCATAATCCTTCTTTTCTTTTCAATCTCAGGGCAAGCGTACTATTCCTCAAGCCCAGGCCATTCCGGTTCAAGCTACAGTTTTTCTTCTTACGCCACTTCACCTGCGGGATCACGGGGCTTTGCTCATCCAAGAAAAACTCCGATCGAAACTTACTCAAAAGAGGATCCTCTGATGGGCAGAAGAATTGTTTGTTTGTACAACAATGCGAACTACTACAAGTCAGGGTTAGAACCGAAAGACCTCGATGCGTCTCTCTGCACGCATATCAACTACGAATTCGCAAAGCTCGATCCGAAGACATACGAAATGGTCCCGAGTGAGCCGGACATAGATATCGACCAGAACTTTTATGACGTAAGTTGTTTTTCATTTTTGATTGATTCAAAAAGTACTTTATTAAATGCCGAAGCTTTTTTTCGCTCATTGGTGAGCGTTAAAAATATTTTTTTTCGAAAGTTTAAATGCATATTCCGATTTTATTTGTATGTTACCAAATTATTATTGTTTATCTATGTTTTTCAGTTATTATTATTATCTATTGTTTGTTGAACTTAAAGTGCTATTTGCCATTTGCTCAAAGGCGCTCTTTCGCCACCCTCCATTGCTTTCATTTAATGGAGTCAATGTGTGCGACGTCACAGTCAGATGATAAACGTAACTACGCATGACATCTTGACAATTTGCCATTGGAAATATCTATTGTTTCTATGCAATTGCCAGGAGATTTTTTTAGATCTGCATAGATGTCGTATTCTAAGAGATCAGATAATAGCCTGCCATCACTTCTTCTGCCAATTCAGGAGATGAAAGGTTTATCAAGGGATCAGGAAAACAGTGAAAATATAGTTACAGTAATATCTGTATTATTTTTATTTTCGTTTTCTTCACTTTTAGAGTTCAGTGATCAACGAAAACGGCAAAAAAGTAATAAAAAAACGTAGAAGGTAAACGGAAAATCAGGGTTTCTGTTTCTCTTCTTGTTGCCTCGACAGAAACATGTAATAATACTAGCCGCCTTCGGTGATCAGCTTCTTCGCCGGGAATATAATTTCAACTGAATCCTCTTATGTATAAAATTATATTCATGGTTCGCTTAACAAAGTAATTTTAAATTTAAAATTTTGCTACACATTTAACACATGTTCTTTCAATAGCACCTATTCTGTTCGTTGTCTGCATGAACGTCCGTAATGGAGTCGAGTACTTGTCTGTATCATGTAGCATACAATTCCCCTTTGTCGGCATCTACTTTACTTTCTTATTATTCTTGCAAAATATGCATTTGATTTAACTTTAAAATGGCGCGGCACATTTTACGTCCAGCAGCATATTGACTGTATGAAATTATTCTGATTAAAACATATCATTGAAAATTAAGATATTACCTTGGCTTTCAACATTGAAAAAGAAACAGGCAAATAAATATTTATTTAAACCATGAAAACGCTTTGAATTGCGTTGGAACAATGAAAAGTGTTGTTGTAAGTTATACCAACAAATATTTTTGAAAGGTTATTAAAATTAAAGAAAAACACTTTTACGGCAACTTAATTTATATCAGTGAAAAGATCATTCTTTGCACTTTCAGATTTCCTTTTTTTTTGTAAATATGGTTTTGTGCTGTAATATTTTCGAAAGTTATTAAGGAAAAACGACGAGAATTCGGTTAATTTTTAATTAATTAAAATTCTAATTAAAATTTTAAGAAAAGAGCTCCGAGTTGTACATTCCTGCCCTCCAAAGTACGTCTGTGCCAAATTTCTAAGTCCAGCGATCTGCCCTGTAGAGCGCCAACACACAGACACACACACATTCTCCTTTATTATTAGTAGAGATCCGTTTTCTATTGCTAGAAATCACTATTCGGAAACAAGCTTGAAGATTATTTTCTAAAATATTATTGAGTTAAAATTTTTATTAGGTGGGATCAATCATCGTTATTAGAGGTATCAAAGTATGATATGTTTTGATATCATACTAAATAAATACTTTACTTTATAAACTAAAACGTAAACATACTTTATAAAGTAAAAAGATGAACGTTGCAAACTTCCAAAAAATCGTATTTTCGCAGTTTTCGAAAATTGAATCTAAAAACTTCAGGTCGCATTTCACCGGATTTAAGCATTGTTCAAAAGCCCAGTACCAGAGACAACTTTTGCATCACTTCTTCAGCAGACGAGCCACCACTGCATTTAACCCAAACGAAATGCTGTGAAGTCAGACGAATAATTGTTGAAATACGCAGACGAGCTAAATTTTTTAAAAGTAGTAATTTAAACAAATGTCGACTCGTTAGTACCCTTCTGAGATTTCTCCTCATCACCATTTGTGAATTTTACATCCCAAGATGAAGGAACGTGTTGGTAGGCAAGGGCGAGTGGTTGAAACATATTCGGAGAGTCTTACTCCTTGGTTAAGGTGAGAGGAGGCTGCTCGTTACTAAGCTCTTTCTTTTCAGAATAATTTTTGTTAGTTCCGTTGTAGGTGGTGCTTCATATGCGCGTTACCTAACAGTTATCATTGAAGCACAGGCTGTCAATTAACAAGCACTCATTTTTTTATTACTTGATATTCTATATAGGAATTTATTTACATCGAACCGAACTCACGTGGCCAAATACCCTAGTTCACTTACACTAGTGTCCTTCCCCTTCTGTCTACACGCTCTCACGAATTTTATAGCTATTTGTTTGGTCCGTAAGTTCAGTTATCTCCCCATGGAATACTTAACAAAAAAATTCATACATTTTATGGTAATAATAACTATTTTCTGTTATGTATGGATCCCTTCAAACTTTCTTCGCTGAAAGCAGGGGAAACACAGTTATTCTTATGCCATAACAAAGTGGTCAATTCAATAAGAAATCTTTTCCTTCAAATGCAGGACACAATAATTTCAAGCAACCAGTTTTACCTTTCTGACACCCATGATGATACTGATCGCCTGTTCAATTTGGTGTGCAATTCCTCGTACAAGAAATGTCTAAATCAATCACTACTTAATAACTGAGAGTTTATCCATATTTTTTCCCAACGATCTGAATTTAACGTAATTGAAATAATCTCATGTATAGTAAAAGTGGATGGCACTCGATGTGATTATGCCATCTGTTTTGCTGTGCCATCAACTGTGTACCGTAAAACATATTTTATATTGTTTGCTCTATAAATCAACAACTCACTTGAAATTTTCAAAGTATCCAATATCAATGAATTATACTGTTTTTCGATAAATAATTAGACTATTTTCAATAAAAAGGCAAGTTTTCATAATATTTATTTTACTGTGCTATTTTTTTATGAAATCACCATACTCTGAAAAAATATATAAAATTGATAAAATATTCAGAAAAATAATTTGGAGCATTTTATTTAGATTTTAAGATCACAGATCGAAAAATTAAACAGACAATAAAATGTTAAATAGATAAATAACAATATAAAAGTTGTACACACGTACAATATAAAACGTACGTGTGTACGTGTGTACAATATAAAAGTTGTACACACGTTATTAGCCTAAAAGTATCCCATGACAATGAGTGCATTTCTTGTGTCTAAAAAAGTGAGTGTAGACGTTATGCATACACAAAGAGGTATTTTTTATACAAATATTCAATATCTGGAAGAATCGCTTATGCGATTATTATGCTTATCGCTTATTTTTTTGTGAAAATTACTTTTTATTTCACATTGCATTGTTTTAGTTATTGCTGCGAGCAATAAACATTTTCGCTTCCATAAATAGCAAATAAGTGATTTAAAATACTTTGATGTTATTCAGATGTCTTTTTCATGTGCCACAATGATTTCTTTCAAGCTTTTTCATCCTACGTAATCGACCCGCTGCGGTGCTTCAAAGTGTTTTGAACGCAGAAATAGAAGCCTATTTCCAAAAGAAAAACTCCATTCCGAAACTATTCAGAGTATTTTTTATGGGATTTTGTCTCAAACAAAACCATTCTATTGTCAAAATCGCTCTTCTTTCCAAAACGCTGATTCAATCGCATGCAAATCTTGGCGATATATTTGTTTGGAAGGTCATTTTGGTTCTGAAGAGCTTTATTCAAACACAAAGGGATTTTATTGCCTACAGACTGTTAGCAACAAGGAATCTTTAAAATTGTATAACAGTTACGATTCACTTTAATATATGAAGATATTATTGCTCATGTGTTTATTTACTGCATGCTGTTATTTAATATTGCTTTTACGTAATTTTATTTAACTTCACTTGTTTCATGTTTTAAAGACAGAATTTTGTAAACGTTTTTCCATTTACTTACCACAAAAGATGTGGTCTGATGTGGTAGAGCCTTGAAAATTTGCATGCTTGTGTGTTTTCATGAAAATACGATATTTTAACATTTTCATAACTTAATTATGAATTATTAGATTAATTTAAATAATTTTTTATCCCCAACTAACAATAAATTTGAGAAAAAAATGGCTTCAAGATTCCATAGTGTTTATCATAATGGATTATAAATTGACTAAAAAGTAGAAAATAATTTTAGTAAGCTAATTAATGCGTGTTTTTATTAAATTTATTAAAGTGTGACATTGAACTGGAAACCATTTGCTCGTACTTACCTGCATTACTTACGTTACTTACCTGCCATTATTTTGGCAAATTCTGAAACAGGTCACCATTGGCTTGAAGAAAACGAACCCGTCGTTGAAAGTGATGCTGTCTTTGGGAGGGTGGAAGGACAGCACCAAAAAGTATTCGGAGCTGGTTGCTTCGGCTGGACTGATTAAGCACTTCGTCTCGGAAGCCGTTTACTTCTTGAAGATGCACGGTTTCGACGGGTTGGATGTTGCCTGGGAATACCCCAACTGCTGGCAGGGAGCTCTGGGTGTCAATAAGGATGACAAGAAGAATTTTGTGGTATTTCTTCAGGTGAGTAGTGTTATTATAGTAAAATAATTAAATTAAGGGCATCATGTGATCGTTTGGATCATGTTAGTAAAGCAATCTTAGTATGAAGTAAGTAGATAATTTTTTTCTTTTAAAAATTAGTAATCACCATTTCGAGCTTGCACAATAAGTCTCATTCAACCTTAGACATCTTTAAAAGCACACGCACAAAAAAACGAGAAAGCTTCGAGTCAGAAAGCCGTCAAGAACTACTCCCCCCCCACACACCATAAACTGCATACAATATAATTCAATTTAACGCCATCTTTAGAATTCATTCAGCTGCAAAAAGTTTAACTCGTTTGTTTCAAACTTACCATTACTCATTGTATTCGGGTTTTTTTTCAAAGCAATGTAACGCACGTTCCTTGTTTTTCTGACACCAATATACACTATTGTCAATATAAGCTTTTTGAATTAAATCAATGATTCTCAGCTTATGAGGCCCCTTAACATAACTGTAGAGCAGATGCGGAGATATGAAAAAAAATGTCGGAAAAGCTGAATATTCAAACAAAATAAGAAAGTTCATAATTTATAAATACAAATATAACATTTAAAGCTAAAAATAAGTAAAACACATAAGGTAATGCGAAAGGCACATTGAGATGGAATATTTAAAACTCCAAAATTCCATTTAAGAACAGCTCGAGCCAACAAAAATCGTTGAGAGTGGGTGCGATTGAAAGTGATATGAAAATTTGGGTCAAAGAAACTAAAAATTTAGAGAACTCTGACTTCAGTTGTTTAAAGTTCTCGCATTTATATTTCTGGAACGTAACACTTGTGCAAATTGCTTTGTTTCAAATCTTCTGTAGCTTTTTCATTGACAAACATCAAGTACAAACTTTTTAGATCTCATTTTAAAGTATTTTTTTTCACTGGACGCAACCAAACATATTTTATGCAAAACGTAAATTACAGTAATAAATCAAAGAAATGAGATTAAATAGAGATGTTTGAGATATTATTTTTTGTCATGTTTCAATTTGCCATTATTATATTATTTGTTATATTTATTGTTATTTTACTATATGCATTATTGTTAATGTGCGTTATTTTAATATTTATCTTATATGAGCAAACTAAGGTTTGCATATTGATCAGGAAGACATATAATTCTCCATTAAACTTAAATTTTTGGTAGAATATTCGACAACATGTATTCAAAACTGGTTTGTTAGTGATAGAGGACCGATAAGAACTGAATAAAAGTTTAAGCGGAATTAATATACTTTTTCCCCATAGTGTGATTACGGTTTCAAGCGAATACATAAAGTGAAAACTATTATGATAGATTTTTTTTAACTAGGATAGAAAAGCCCCCCAAATTTTTAGATTTAAGTGAAAATTTCGTAAAAAGTTTCCAAAGTTTTGCCAATACACCGCTGCTGTATAAGCATATATATTAAAGTTTTGACTAAAAAAATGATTTGTGAACATTATATTTCATATTGAGGGCCTCGCGCATTATTATTGCAACGATTTTAGTAAATTTTTAAAGAAAAAATCTAGGAATTCTAGTTTTGAAGCAAAAATTTAATATCAGTAATGCTAAATATACAAAATATTGTATAGAACCTAAAATATCTATTTGGAAAAAGAGTTTTATGTTATCCTTCCAGACTCATGAAACCATATGAATCTTTAAATTATAGTACATTTTACAATTTTAATATATTTTATAGATTTCTCACCAAAAAAAGCAAAAAGTAACCATTGAGGTTTGCTAAAATTTTTTTACACCGTAAAAATCGTATAATAAAATTGTTATAAAAATTTCTGGGAAATAGCTCAGAAGTCGAGGAAGTTTGTTTTGAACGTCCGTTGCAATCTTAAGTCGATTGCAGTGTCTATGAATGCTTTCGAAAAAAGTAGTTTAAATACTTAAATCTTCGTAAAGGAAATTTTAATATAGTATATGTGTGAATAAATAGACATGATAAATGCTTTTAACAAGTCTAACAGACATATCAAATTCAATGAAATGACTCTCTTATTTTATAAAATTCTGTATAAAGTGTGGGAAAAACTCTATTGTAGTGTTTTACAGTACTGAAACTTTATTTTCAGGAACTGCGAAAAGCGCTAGATGCAGAAAATCTACTTTTATCAATTAGTGTTACTGCAATCAAAAGGGAAATTGAAGCTGGATATGATGGCCCAGCTGTTGCTAAGTGAGCACTTCTTTCATTTCTATTACATACAATTGAAAATGGAAAACGGAAAAAGATTTGAATGCATTCTTTTACTAAACTAAAGAAAATTGTGGGAAATTCTGATCTTTGACAATACCATTGTTTTGTCATTCAAAACGACAATAAATTAAGTGTGTCTTAAAAAGGTAAATTGCTTTCTACGCGTAATATGACGAATAAAAATAGATGGCAATAAAAAGATTGTAAATTACGAAATTCGGCTTCCAATTTACGTCGAATGACGGAATTTTCTCAGATGAAGATAATGAAAGCTACTTTAATAATTTTGGCATCAGCATCATTAGAATGTGATTTTTATGCTTGACTGAAATTATTGCGGAAGAGCTTTCATATGCAGTCGTAGAGTCTCAGTTATCTGGCATAAACAGAGATCGTGAATAAGAGGGGTAAAAAAGGGGTGACATTTTTTATGGAAAATAATCGTTCCATGTATTGAATAATATTTTTTCTTGATATAGTGTATTTCAAGGGGAGATAACTTATACAACCAACGAATTAATTTAAGCTCATTTTAATAACGATAACAAAAGCATTAAGTGAATATATAATGACAAAACAGTTAGATTTTTTTAACACGTTCGTTTGACTGAGAGGCATATGACTCTCTACTTACTGGGACAAAGCGTGATATCCCGTCCATGTTCACGACGCAAAGCGGCGTACACCGCACGTTTTTGTACACGAAATGCTATCCAAGCAGCTTAGGCGTCCCAGCAAATAACATAATTAAAATTGAACGAGTAAGTTGCTTTCCTCTAGATCCTGCTTCCTTGTTCCAATATTACGTCATATGAAAAGTATTCATCGAGTCCGTACATGAGATTCCCTTTTGATGTTCAATGTATTTTAAAGCTGTTTAAATAACATTTCTTTTATCTTTTTGTCATCTTGAAATCACTGACCTCGTTTAACTGTTCTTCAGACTCATAGATTGAAACAACAACTCATTTTTTTAGTTACGATAATGAAGTAGCAGTATAGAAAAACAGTGATGATACTCCGACTGATTAAAGCATAAAATCATGTATAATTTATTTATTTACTTACAACCCGGCCCGGCCCAGCCTACCCAAGAGGGTTTAAGGTATCCGAACACGTTCGGAGCACTTTTTTCTTAAATTGTGAAATAGAAACACCAAAATATGTTTTTTAGATTCGAATTTAATACAGATTAATATTAGCGTATGATTTTTGAGTATAAATTATTATAAATTTACAAAATTCTTGAATTTCTGCTGCTTTTTAGAGGAAATTTCCCAAAACTTCAAACATGCTACAGGTCAAACTTTTGTAATAATTCAAATAAAACTAATACTAAAATAAACTACATACTATGGACTAGTGCTTGTACTAGAATCTTAACATTCATTAAATAAATAAAAATTTTAGAGCTAATCGAACAATCATTATAAGATTTTCAGCAAATTTTCTATGTCATTTTTCAAATAAAAGACCATAATTTAAAAAATATTGTTACAATATACATTATTCTAGTACATTCACTAGAGAAACATTTGAAGAATGTGTTGACAAAATGTCAGAACAATCGAATGATAATATCTTGAGTTATCATGTTTGAAATTTGAAAAATATGCATAAAATCTAATTTTGAGAAAAATCAAATTTTAGTTTTTCCTCGCGCTCAAATTATGTATCTAAACTTTAAAAAAAATTCCTAAAAATATACTGACATCATATTAGCTTGCAAAAAAGGAGTTTAAAAGAATTTTTGACAGATTTCTGTTCCTTTAAATGACAACTTTCGGCTAATTAAACGCCCACTTCCGGTTTTCGGTTTGTTATAAAACAATTAATATCTCATCTTCTAATTAACGTACCTACAAAAGTAAATATGTTTTAGAAAGGTAAATGAATGAACTATCGAAAACATCAAAAATTAAAAAAATGGAATTTTGGTCGAAAGTCGACTTTCGAACGTGTTCGGATACCTTAAGGCCTTCCACAGGCAGAGTGGAAACAAAAATCATGTATAATAAATTAAGGAATCATTAACAACAACATTTACTACCACACCACAGAGGTCTAAACGGCTTGGAACTTCAAACAACATTTATCGTTTGGACAGCCGAATAACACTAAAGAGTTTGACATGGGCAGCCTTTAAATCATGAAGCAAATACCGAACTAACAATAGTGAAAACTACAGAATACATTTTTCGACTTATTGCTTTTAGTTAAATTAGAATTGATGACTATTAAAACGGAATAGCGGATAATCAGAGTCCAATGTTTAATTTTTTTAGATTTGTTCTCATCGGAGAAAAGCATTTTGACTTTATAGTAATCGATTTTCATTCGTGAAGTTTATCGTTAAATTTATGCACATAACACTAATAACGTACAAACATCTCGGCCCTTCCTTTCGAGACGTTCTTCATTAAACGAAATTTACTATTTCTAATTGTCAACTTTTCTAAAGTGACAATTAGAAGGAGAAATTGTTTAAAAATAACACGAAGTAACATAATTATTATTACCATTATATTAAGAATCATTTCCAAAATAAATCATTGGAAAAAATTAATGAAAAAATCGATTAGTGATAGTTACTTGGAAATTTATCATGAACAGTTGATATGAAATTGAAAGAAACTAATATTTCAAATATAATTAATAACAATGTTCTCCGTTTGAATAATGGAAGTGTAACTAAGTTAGGTAGCAATGTTTCTGAATTATCAGTGTAGTGATTTTATTATTGAACACATATATAGGTAAATACAGGTGCACTGAAAATAGCAACAGCAAACTGGAAGGGTAAACCTGGTGTATAGAAACAGACAAAAATCAAATAGGATCTTCATGTTCTAAACACTTTTGAAAGCTCTAGATATACCTGAAGGCAACACATAAAACAAGTATTACAAGCAAGAATGTTAACCATCATCTATACTTTATTTTCGAACAGTTTACACATGGAAAACATTAAAACTTCCAGAGAAGCTCGAGGTTTTAAAACGCTTTTACTAATTTTGAAATGTTTCATGTTTGTATGTAAGGTTGGAATTTTGTGATCGATTTTAATAATTTTAGAGCTCTCAATTATAAATTTTAAAAAAAATCGAAAAATTACTTTTGCACTCGGGAGGTTTCAGTGGCGCCATCTATAGTATTTTTTAGAACTAAAATACTTTAGACAGTAATTTAAGCGTTTCAATAAAAATAAGTATATATCCTATTATAGATCTTTTTAAAGAAATTATTGATAAAATTAAATAAAGCATAGGGTCCATTACGTACATTCTATCAGACCTTTTTCAATAAAATAATTGCTTTAGTTAGTTGATTTATAAAATATTTATAATACTATATTATGACATAAATTTTAAGACGAAAAACTAGAAAATAATAAATTAAAAAAAAACTTTAAAAAACGCTTTTACCAATGCATTAAAAAAGAAAATAATAATTTTTTCGCAAAAATCTGAAGGTCAAAACAAAAATCGTGAAAGCATGAGGCGCTGAAAACAATAGGAGAAAGGTATAAAACCACAATGATTATAATAAGAAACGAAATGTTAATAAACATTCATCATACGAAATATATTATAAATGTTAAATATAGTTCGTATTCATATTACAATTCTAATTTACTTACAGCTTTTCTACCTGCGCCTCACGCTTTTGCGATTTTTGTTTTGACCTCCAGATTTTTTTAGAAAAAATTATTATTTTCTTTTCTAATGCATTGGTAAAAGCTTTTTTCACAGTTTTTCTATATTTATTACCAGTTTTACTTGCATGGCATCCAATCGGATATCATATCATCTCTATCACATCAACATTTCCAGGTGCATCTTGTTTACATCTTGCCATTCTACCAAGTTGACATACATATCAGCCAGTTCGCGGAATGTGAAACAATGCTTGTTACTAGTGGGGAATCCACGACGTGTCTGCAGGTATCATGTTCTCATATCAACGGCCCTTAGGGCTTTAAAACGCGTTAATAGCGTTATGATCTAATTTCCTATGTGGATTTTGTTTGTTTGCGTACACCTGATTTCACTTTCATTTTGTTGATCTTATTTTGGATCGTCCTGTATGTTTATAGCTACAAACGTATCCAAAGAGATAAAGCATTTGGATAAGGCTTATGATACATACCTTCCTAATTTTTTAAATTGGGAAGCATTCAAATAATTGAGATTTTGTTTTCCTTTGTAAAGTAAAATGTTAGTCATAAAATAATATGGTTAACCTGGAGTTTAGGGTGCGTACTCACTTCGTTTCCCATAAGCTCGCCAATTGTTTGTCGCCAAGAGAGAGAATGCTAGAACATTTGTTTTGGATGCGAGTTGAAAATTTTTTCGTTATCGTTTGCGCATGCGCCGACAGTGATTTGTTTACCTATCTAAGGTGCATGCCCTTAATTTCGCCTCATTTCCATTGGTGCACTATCTGCTCTCTTCGATTTGATTGGTCGGCGTACGAATTTGAATAATACTTCGTTTATAATTCTTGATTCCAAACGATCTTTTTTTCAATAACCGTTCGCTTTCTCTTCTGAAGATTTTCGTTTATTTAATTTGCTGATTCCCTTCTTCTCTGTTGCTGATTATGGCTTCCAAATATCGAACAAGGAATGTTTATTCTGGAAACAATGGTTCCCTCGATACGTTTCATCGTCTTCAGACGTCGTGTTTTTCCTGTGTTCGTGCTTTCCCTGTGTGTTTCGTTTCTCAATGAAAAAGCGAAGCTACGAGGGGCTCGCTTTGCTGAAATGCTCCGCTGATGTTTTTTTAAGTTAAAAAAATTTGCCCGGTGCACACTTGCAATGCCGAAGGCATTGCGTAATCAATATCTCGTTTTGAGATGCCATAAGCATCGAATGCGCAGGTGACCTATAAAAAACTCATTGCGCATCCTAAATAGTGTTTGGTGACGGCAAATAAAATTGCGCCAAAGAAAATTGGCGAGAAAATAGTACGCACCCTAAACTCCAGGTTTACCAATAATATAACTTCCTTAACTGCAAAAGTGAAAGATATTTATGTAGACTGATTCATAATTGTTCTCTGATTGATGCTTGTGGTAACTTTCTTTAGAGCAGTTCATTATGTGAACGTGATGACTTACGACATGCACGGTCCATGGGAGAGGACGACGGGCCATCACGCGCAGTTTGGATATAAAGCTGGCGACTCCGATTCTTCCTTAAATTCGGTACGGAAAAGATTTTCCTTGAGTTTAGTATGAACATTGATTTTAAAACAATCATATACTTTCAGTCGTCGGAAAATCTAATTCCTAAGATATTAAAAGCAATTTACCTGAAATTAGATGACTAATATTTGAAATAACTGGTGAAGCTGTTTAATTAGTAACTTAAAGAATTGATTTGAAATAACGGGTAACTGATGAACTATCTTTATTTACTTCTCAAAATAAAGGTATATTTTAGAAAAAATCATTAATGATGTAATAAAATGAATTGTTGAATGAATAGAACAATTCCGAATTCATCTTTATATAAGGATAAACTTAAAATTATAAAATGTTTAGAATTTGGCAAAATCGGATTTCATAGAAATGAGCATGTGTTGGATAATTAAAAGAAAATCGGATCCTCCAGATGAAAACACATTTGGAAGACATAATTTCGACTAGCCCTCTTGTTGACCACCAGGTTCGTTCAACTAACTTGTGGTACTGGGAAGGTCGGGTAGTATCGGACATGCTTTATTTCTTACATTTGCTGTAGGAGGCGAGACCTGTCAAGACTAAGACAGGTTGGGCGAAGGTCGAAAGTTCACATGCTGTCATATTTAGTCAAACTGCAGTGTAGTTGACACGTGGCAGGAAATTTAGTTTTTTCAAGTTTTTTGAGTGAACGAAGACAACTTCAGGTTCTCATAGCTTGCCTGAAAGTGACTTTAAGTTGGTTTATTGTTGAAAACAACATTTATTGTCTTTAAAGCTGTAGGCCGTAAATCTCCTTAGGCTTAATTAAACGTATCTTGTAACCGATGCTTTGTTCCATGATGTTTCGGGTTGTATCCGACACAATGTTGCTGCCACAACTACCATAATTTTGAGCTTGCCCGGTCTTTTAAAAGCAGTAGCAGACTAACAGATGGTGGACGTTCGAGCAGTTTTGGAAAATGATAGCAGTACTACTACCTCTCTTATTGGGGACTTTCCCAAAACATCTGCATCTCAAGATATTTTAGAGGAGATATCGCCACTTTCTAGCAGTTCCAATAAAGAGAGGAAGAGAGAAAAAATAACATCAGGTAAAATGATCAAAACTGATTACTCCTCGAACATCCAAAGAAGACTTGAAAATGAAAGCAAAAATGGAACTAAAATCTGAAAAAGAAAGGAGGCGAAGAGACTCACTGCATCATCCGTGATGAAACCTTTGAAGAAGACTAGAATCAGTGACGGATTTGTGAAGGCTGGGCTCACGAAAATTGCGCCAATCTTGAATGAAACAATCTGTTTTATGAATGTGATGTTTATTTCACCAAAAAAATGTAAGCACAGTATGCATTTGTCTTTCAAACGAATTTTTAAGTTTTCAAAGACTTAACACCACAGCATACCCCCGAACTCGGAGCCAGGGCGGCTCCCTGTCGGTTGGTTGGGTATGCGTGAGACTTTATTTAAAAAAGCCAGAGCAAAAAAAAATTACAATTTATATAAAAAGATACAAAAAACATGACATTTAAAACAAAAGAATATAATATTTTTTTAAAGTTCAGTCTTTCAGATCGTTGTGTTGTTGAATTTGAGAGGGTCGTGCCCTGTGTATCGAAGAAGAGAGAATATGAGTACATAGGGTTAGTTGGGTCTGTGGCTAGTTGTTGACGCCATCTTTAGGAAATAAGAGTGTTTCGTTTTCCGCGATGAAGTGGATGTGTTTTTTGATTTTCGCCCTAGAATTGTTGTTGTTCATGACTCTTTTCCACCAAAGTGGTTCTAGGTCTGCTGACGGTTTTGTTAGGTGGTATGACATTGTAAACAGGCAACTTGTAGCATAGTGTAAGGGGTTTCCCAGCTTTCCGCAGCCACAGGAATCGCTGCTTCTGATGTTGAATCTTTTGAGATATGTTGGAAATGGGCCGTGGCCCGTGACGAACATTATTTCCGACCTTTGCCATGGAGTAGGAGTTGTCTTGACTTTTGGCAAAACGTTATGAGACTGATAAATTTTTATTTTTTCTGAGTTTTACCTCTTTCTTGTCATGTATTAACCTAGTTTTAAGATCTTTAATTCGTACTTTTATAAATTTCTCCAAAATAACTCTGCCTAATAATAAAAAGTTGTCTGTGAAACCAAAAGCAATTCTCTTCTTGCATATATTTTTCCTGTCCAACCCACCACAAGTAAAATTGATAAAAATGTAATGACTATAGAAAGTGTGAAAAAACGATTGATATTTTTATCTTAGACAAACGTGTGTAAAATGTGCTTTCCAAGAACATTAAAGTTTTGTATGGAATATAATCTGGTCCAACTGAGCTGTAAAATAATTTATAATATAGGAAAAACTTAGGTGTCCGATACTACCCGACCATTCCCTAATAATTCAATAATAAATCATTAAAATGTGAATCTTGTAAATTGATTAAGATAGTTATTATTATATTTTATGATAATTACTTTGAATTAAAGTTATCCAAAAAAGTATTATTCGTTTGCAATTCAAATTACTCTACCCAATAAACTTATATTTTTGAAAGATAACTGGAAATTCAAACTTATGACTTCCATTGACCAAATTAAATTTTTAGGAATCATGAAAAAAAAGATGGAATTTTCAGCCTCAGGTGCGTCAATTGAAATTTCAAAGATTGCCAGGTGCTAAATTAAATCTTCTGTTGACAAAACATCTGCTACCACTTCTCAATCAATGATTTTGAAACTCTTGCCATACTAAGGAAACAAATTTAAAAAAAATATTAATTTTGAGTAAATTAAAATAAGAAATATACAAAGTATTACTTACAACAAAAAATTGTGTAGTAAATTCATATAAAACTATATATATTAGAGGGAAAGCCAAAAATAAATAAAGAAAGAAATAAAAATAAACTCAGAGTGAATCGAATACAACTAAAACAAGGAATCCATTATAGTCCACTTTTTCAAGGGCTAAGAACTATTCGAAATGGATTCAAATTAATATTTGGGGAATTTTTCTGTAAGAAGCTAGCATTACGCCAAACATAGCCTCTCATAGCCCGAAATTCCCAAACAGAGGACAAAGGGAAATGTACATTAAAAGCAAATAATCAAAAGAAATAGGAGAAAACAAACATCAAAACGCTAATAAGATAATTAAAAATATTAGCCATCAAGCTCTATTAGTAAGCTTTCATAAATAAAAAATTTACCATATGATCATAATTAAGATATGAGAAAAACCCACAGAGAAGAAGGAAAAACCTTTGTGTGAACACTAACCCACGCTAATATTATAGGAGGAGGAGTTAGTAAAATAAACACTAGTCCCCTGGTGTCATCTATATTCGCAGAAGAGGCAGTACAGAAACAAAATAGAGGAGGCAGAGACAGGAATTTCTTGTAAGGGAATGAAACCAATTCAAACACATTAAGAAAAAGGCCCTTAGTTTCCATCTCCGCATCAATGACTGTATTTTTTTAGATTGTATATTC
This sequence comes from Araneus ventricosus, assembly GCA_013235015.1. Taxonomy (NCBI): domain Eukaryota; kingdom Metazoa; phylum Arthropoda; class Arachnida; order Araneae; family Araneidae; genus Araneus; species Araneus ventricosus. The sequence continues at coordinate 1,042,963 of BGPR01000057.1, forward strand.
CAGACTGCTTTCAAGGATAAGATCTTTAATGCTGTGCATATTAAAAAGGAAATGGTTGTCATTTAGAATCTTTAAAAAACATTGGAAGCCATTAAAAAATCATTTTTATTATTGCATATTTTTTTAATTCTGTTAGCTTGACTGAAAATTACGTTTCTAAATACTCTAGAATCTATATTGGGATGAGAATCACAAAGATTTTTACACTTAAAGTTAAATTCAGCTCTTTTATCATACAGGCCAATCAAAGCTTTTTGTTTAGTAATCTGAATTTTAATATTTAAAAATGCACATTAATTATTCGCAACATTAAAGATCTTATCCTTGAAAGCAGCTCGACCTCCTGAATATTAACAAAATTTGCAATTTGAATTCATTTGACTTCGAAAATCTGTACGCTAATCTGCCACATGATAAATTAATGGACGTTTGCTTTTTCATGTAAAATGAATTTCTTAACGACTCAATAATTAATAAAACTGACTGGTTCGAAATTTGTAATTTCAGCATTAAAGAAAACTATTTTCTTAATGGTAATCACTATTTTAAACAGATTTCAGGAATTCCGATGGGTGTTACATTTTCCAGTTTACTGCCCAATATCTTCTTGCACTTTTTGAGGATAAATTTATTCGAAATCATCTATTTTACGGATACAGATACATAGATGATTTGCTTATTTTAAATTCTGATAACTTAGATTTCATTATTAATTGTTATCCAAAAGAACTTAAACTGAATAAAACGAACTCTCATCAAAATGAAGGTAACTTTTTAGATATTAAAATTGAGAATACTAAACAAAAAACTTTGATTGGCCTGTATTATAAAAGAGCTGAATTTAACTTTAAGTGTAAAAATCGTTGAGATTATCATTCCAATACAGATTCTAGGGTATTTAGAAACGTAATTTTCAGTCAAGCTAACAGAATTAAAAAAATATGCAATAATAAAAATGATTTTTAATGGCTTCCAATGTTTTTTTAAAGACTCTAAATGACAACCATTTTCCTTGTAATATTCACAGCATTAAAGATCTTATCCTTGAAAGCAGTCTGGAATATACAATCTTAAAAAAAATACAGTCATTGATGCGGAGATGGAAACTAAGGGCTTTTGTCTTAATGTGTCTGAATTGGTTTCATTCCCTTACAAGAAATTCCTGTCTCTGCCTCCTCTGTTTTGTTTTTGTTCTGCCGCTTCTGCGAATATAGATGGCGCCAGGGGACAAGTGTTTACTTTACTAACTCCTCCTCCTATAATATTAGTGTGGGTTACTGTTCACATAAAGGTTTTTCTCATCTCTTAATTATGATCTTAGGGTAAGTTTTTTATTTATGAAGACTTATTAATAGAACTTGACGGCTAATATTTTTAATCATCTTGTTAGCGTTTTAATGTTTGTTTTCTACTATTTCCTTTGATTATTTGCTTTTAATGTACATTTCCCTTTGTCCTCTGTTTGGGAATTTCGGGCTGTGAGAGGCTATGTTTGGCGTAATGCTAGCTTCTTACAGAAAAATTCCCCAAATATTAATTTGAATCCATTTCGAATAGTTCTTAGCCCTTGAAAAATTGGACTAAAATGGATTCCTTGTTTTGGTTTTGGTTGCATTCGATTCACTCTGAGTTTATTTTTATTTCTTTCTTTATTTATTTTTGGCTGTCTCTGTACGATCTTGATTTCCATTGTTCTCTGTGTTTTTGTTTTGCTGCTGCAACTGCGCGCTACTTAAACATTGTCTTCAGTTTTTCTATTTTTTCCTAAATTTTACTCTTTAACTTTTATTGTGTATAAATTAAAATATTTTTTGGTTCTAGTTTAAAGTTTAATCATGATTCCTTTTTAATTTTTCTATTTTTTTTTTCTTATTGATTGTTTATAAGCTATATTAGAGAGAGACATTTAAAAGATAATCGTATGATATCAGAAAATATTTTAAAAGAAATATCAATTTAAAATGAACACTGATAAAGATATTGGTGCGAAAAAATTTAATGATTTTTTAAAATTAAAGTTTTAAATATCCATTTTGTTCTATCTTCGGCATTTTTATTCAAGATGTTCTATATTGAAAGATAAATTCGATATTTAGTTTGAAATGTTTCTATATGTAGGACGAAAATTTTGATAAAATGAGACAAAAGGTTTCTTGGTATTCAAGCTAATATCATTGGAATTATAGTCTTTTGAATTGAAATATGCACAAAAAGAATTTTGTGTGATAACCATTTTGAAAAAAATATAGAAAATGTCAACATTTTGAGTATTCTAACAGATTAAAATTTCTAAAAACTTTCCAAGTCGTTCCTTCAATTCGAGTGTTGAAGGTTCTACGTCTTTACTGTTGTACTCTTTTACTACAGAACACTTTTACTATTGTACTGTTTTACCACAGAACGCTTTTACTATTGTACTGTTTTACTACAATGCACTTTCACTATTGTACTGTCAGGGCATTTCCTGATATTTAATTTTTTTTTCTGTTTCTCCACCTCTTAAAATGACATTAGTTTTCATATAACAGTGTTTTATTTGTTTTCTAATTCATACGTGTACTTTTATGGTGCATTAAGAATTAAGAGATCGGCTCCATTAATACCTTCGGCCGACAAAAAATCTGGATTACTGCACGCTCAACCACTTTTGAGGAATCCATCGTATAATGTTACTTATTTTATCGTCCCTACTTTAACTCATTGGCACAGTGCCAGTAACCACTTTATACCAGATTTCTCATGACATGCATAAACTTCTATCAGAGAAATTTCACTATACCATGTGGGATAATGCCGCTAGAACTACAATCCCACTTTCATATGGGAGAGCTTTATATAGAGGTGTCTACTTTAATCGTTGCCCAATATCTAATTTCTAAACCGTTAGAGATAGGCATATACTTTCCATAGGAAAAATGCTTTATATTACTCAAAGTATTACATTTTATGTTGTTTGAGTCAATAAATCTAATTCTGAAAATATTACAAAGTTTAAATTTTTATACAATTCATGGGTCCTATTAATCATATTTAGTAAAATATTCTTGGTGCACTAACATTTTAAAACAAAAGTTAAATTTTTCTGCTACTAAAACTGACTGAGTTATGAAGTTCCGAATATCACTATTTTAGACCATTTCAATGTCCGCCTCATGGAAGATCCACCAATCAACGGAAGTGCTTGCTCGAGGCGCCGTTGATTGGCTTAAAGTAATGAAATTCAAAGCTTCATAACTCTATCAGTTTTGGTCGCAGAAGAATGGAACTTATTTTGTTTAAAATATAATTGAGTCAAGAACATATTACTAAATATTTGAACCAGAACCGGGGGGGGGGGACTGTAAAAATTGAAACTTCGTAATTTTTTCAGAATTGCACTTATTGACTTAAACAATATAAAATAAACTGCTTTGAGTCATCTAATGTATTTTTCCTACCGGAATACCGGAAGTATATGTCTATCTCTAACGGTTTAGAGATAAGCATTTAGGTCTCGATTAGAGTGGCACCCTATATATATATATATATATATACATACACACCACGACTTATTGAACAGTCAAAAAATAATTCAGTTCCGCATATGCAGTCCATTTTTGCAATGAACTAACTCAGATTCCGAGCCAGTAAACAGCAACGAAAAATCTATTGAATTTGATGTTTTTCGAACTTGAATATTCTTGAATTTTCAGTTCCATAACTCTTATCAATCTTTCCAGAAATCGGCGATGGAAATCTGGGCAAGCATAGGATTTTCAAAGATGCAACTTAATATGGGAATACCAACTTACGCGAAAACTTTCACTCTGGTGAATCCAGCAAGTCACTGGCTTGGAGCTCCAACCCGGGGCCCAGGAGCACCGGGTGCTTTAAGCAATAACGGAGGCTCGCTTTGTTACCGAGAGGTACGTATTTCTTTTGATGGGCTGCGGCAAGAAATTAGAGATTTTAAACGTTCTCCACTTTTTTCTTAAGCGTGAACTTTCTTGCTTAAGGTTCCCTTATTTTTTTCAGAAATCTGTAAAATTTATTTTAAATGCATAATTATTCACATAATGCTATATTTGTACAGGATGCAGGCATTTTGGTGGGGCCACGATGGCCTATTGTAAGGCTTGGCTTCGGGATCGGAGGACTCCAGGTTCGAAACCAGTTACCACTGAAGAACTGCCGCGTATGAGGGCTGTTGCACGTCAAATCAGACTTAGTGGATCAAACGTCCTCCTGTTGGTAGGGTAAGGAATTGTGAAGAGGGGGATGCCAGCTCAGATGTCGTCCTTGTCATTTGCCCGCGGTTCAAAATTAAGAGGTCCGTCCCAAAATAGCCCTCGTGTTGCTTTAAAATTTAACTTTATGTATAACTAACCAAGTAAATCGACATTCTGGTAAACAGTATGGCGTGTTTTGCGCTCAGCTTCGTATTATAATAAAGAGAATCTATTATGCATTTTGGACCTCTTCCCAGTGACTGACTAGGTCCAAACTGTGAAATAGATCTCCAATTTTGGTTTCAAGACCATACGCCAAGTTTCATATTATCTATTGTATAGCAACGGATTCGGAAACCCTCGGCGCTTTTGCGCATGCGCCGGGCGGAGTTATTTTCATCAAAATAGGGGGAAAGTGAAGAATGGAAGGGTGATGTTTACATTTTATTGAGCGTGGTCTAACAAAGAACTCCGACAATGCACTCATATGTCTCATTGCCTTATACCCCTTTCCGATGTAAAATCGTCCAAAAGTGATGAATCAGTTGCTGAACAGTAGCCCGTTGCTTTGCTGTTTTATCGTGTCTACCTACACATGGACTGACAAACGAACATACAGCCTACCATCTGACAGATTAAGTCGTAAATTGGACCCAGATTTACAATTTTTGCGAAAATATCATGTACAAATTACACCCATCTAGCTTGATGCGATTTTAATCTACCGCGTTCACATACACAAGAACAGATCGATGGACAGCCAATCTACCGACGAACTTTCCCCGAAATTTGATAAACAGTTCTAGTAATAAAACCATATGCCGAATTTCATCTGTCTGGATTATTGTGTTGTGGAGCTACCGAGAACTGACTGAGTTCACAGGAATACAGACAGACCGACTTCGCACGGGCGGAGTTTGTCCAAAATATGGCAGCTATCTACGATTTTAGTGTTAAATATAGCATAACAAGTTTCATGCATCTAACTTGTTATATTTTTGAACTATTATGTTCACAAACAAACAGACAGGCATAATGCCAAAAATGTTTTTTTTCACACTCAGAGAAAATCTTAAACATGAAGATTCATCAAAGAAGAAACTCGAGTAGGAATCTTCTGACTCTTGCAATACTTTATTTTTGCATACTTCTTACACCATAAAGTAAGAACAGCAAGGAATATCATAGCACACATAAAAGTATTTAATACTGTCTCAACGCACGTCTGTGTAAATGCAATAACTAAACCAATAGTAATTATTGTTGTAAAATATACTTACACTTTTTTTTTAATTTATTAAAATACTGACCGTTTTTCCCGCGGCTCCGCTCGCGTTTACCTGTTCTATACATATGAAAGAAAAAGCAAAACTCATATGCTTTCATATCACATAGTTTTCGAGTTTTAATATACAACCCCTTAATTCCCTCGATCCTAACTAATAATACCTGATTAATTATTACTTAAACGGTTTCGAATAAACGACAATTTTTGGTCTCACCGTTTGGAGCATATACGTACAGATTGCTCGGAGTTCTCATTCCAGAACATTCCATGGAAGAAACATACTTGATAACGGCAGATTTGTTTGATATCGTACACTCATCCCAAATGATAAGTTTGCAATTTGTTGGACAATCGCCTTATCAGATCTTTTGCTTGTAATGCATATCGGATTCTCAGTGTGAACTAAGACCAGAGGTAACTGTAACGGAGAATGTGCTGTGCGGTCACCATCCAAAAGCCTGATAGCTATTTTTGATGGAGAAACGGCAAGAGCTATATAGAACATTTAGACTGAATTTCAGTAAGAATAAAATTAATTTAAAAAAATGTTGTTTCAGCTCCACATGAGACTGGGGTTCACCGTCCTCTTCAGCAATCAAGTTCCCCATTACTTCATGCGTTGTTGGCTGATCTTTTGTTAGTCAACGTTTATATGTTCCCACCATATTTTGTGAAATATTCACATCGTAGTTTATAATGTGTTACAAATCTCTCTTCAAAGCATCATGTCTGACTTGTAGGCATGGGTGATACACGCAATAACAACGTTTTCCCACTAATTGATAAACATCTTGATATCTGCTGCTAATAAAGACCAAAAATTACAAAATTCAGCAACTCTCAAATAAATATTCACTACACATGATGCAACGCGCTCACGATGGATTGCCAACGTGAAAAATTGTGTAAAATATTTTCGGTTGACTTTATATTCTTGTAAGAATATATAAAATGTGTGTTTGGTTCAAATTTTGTGATGCACATTCACACCCTACTAAATTAAAAGCCTTGATATCCAAATGATATGAAAGTAGTGGGTAACACGGAAAATATTCCTGAATTCTAGATACTACAAAGGTAAAAAGAGACCAAAAATTTGTTGTCAGAAAATGTAAAGCTGAAAGGAAATGAAAGTGCAATTGCCCAAAGAAAGCAAATTAATTTTAACATGAATAAAAGCATGTAAGAGATTAAAAAGTGAAATAGATCTAAAATGATAACAAAAACATTATAAATTGTTTTTTAAATAATTTTGAAAAGTGATTAAAAATCAAAGAAATAGTGGTACGGAAATGGAACAGGTGTCGCGGAGAAGCTAAATTTTTTCTTTGCCTTGAAGATGGTTCAAAAATAATTTTTGTGTAATGATATGTTCTGAAGTTACTGTGGGAAACTGTAGTTAAAAAAATGCAAATTTGTCCTTTTCTATCCGTTGATACGTTTTAAAAAGTATGATTTTTGAAGGTGGTGTGAGAAAATAGACAGTGCAATAAAAACTGATAAATATATAAATGAACTATAATCTTATTCATCGAGATAAATGATAAGACTAGTCTTTTAAAAGATATATAAGGATTAAAAATTTAAAAGTGTTAAAATCAAAAAGTAATCAAAAGTTAAGTAAAAAATTAAGGCAAACTATAGAAGAAGTTGCAACGATTTTAAAAAGCAGAGTTTGGTGGTAATTCCTCGCGCGCACATTAAAAGTTTCGAAATTCTGAGTACGAAAGTTAAAATGTCTAAAGAAAGCAATTTAACATTGGCAAAAGAACGCGAGTTCCAGATGTGATTGGGTTTAAGATTACAACGAACGAAAGAATTGTTACAAGCTGTGATTAAATTCCTTTCTAAAATTGATTATGAAGTCATACAGAAATGGAACAAATGTAGCTGAAAAGCTAATTTTTTAAATTTTTAGAAGGTGTAAAAATAGTTTCTGTGCAATGATATGTTTCAAAGTTATGATGAAAAAAGGTTAAACCTTTTCACCCCTTTAGATGGAGCTAGCAACTTTTTAATTGCGAAATTAATCCTTCTAGGTGCTAAGGAACATGTGTGCCAAATTTCGTTCCATTCCATCAAGAGATGTGATTCCATCAAGAGAGAGTATAGGGTTCAAACAAACAGACATTGAAGAACAGAAGAGGAAAAAATTTGTGCTTGAATAAAATTGATATCACTAAAAAATCTAATATTTTGAATTCTTAACTGGTATCAAAGTAATGTTATAACAATAATAAGCTCCGAAGTTATTGTGGAAAAACGTTAGAATTTAACTAAAAACTTTTTGTTTTTAATTCCTTTTTATGTTGCTGCGGAGTAATTTGTGCCTTTGGTGGCGGCATTTAATTTCGTCTGTTTCACTGCCACACCATATTTCTTTTACTCACAGAAATAACAAAGACAATACATTCAATGATATTGTCTTACTCATGGTTATATGAGACTATGAACATCATATAAACGACGCAATTTGCGACGGTAACACAAGTTTAGTTTATATTGACGTCCCGTTTTGAAACAACGCAGGAGATATTTTGGGATGGACGTCATAATTTTGAACCGCGATCCGATGATGAGGGCGATGCAATGAGCTAGCACCAGCCTCTAAAAACTTCCTCACCAAACCAGTGGGTCAAAGATCAGTAAGGACTGAAGTTTTGTAAATCAGAACGATTTTACAAAACTTCAATCCTTGATGATCGTTTGACAGTAAATAGAATTTCATTCATTAAAAAAAATTATATTTTCAATAAGAATTAACATTATTCATTAAGAATTAGCTTATTAAAAATTTTCTATTTTTTTATTAACATAAAAATTTAATAAGAGAAAATATTTTTAATAAGTGTATTTTTAAATAAGTGAAATTAAAAAAGATTTCTATTCTTATTAAAAATAGAATTTTTTAATAAATGTACAAATTTTTTAAAAATTTCACTTATTTGAAAATTTATTTCTTATTAAAATAAAAATTTAATAAGAAAGAAATAGAATTGTTTAATAATAAAAATATTCTATTTCTTATTAAATTTTATTTTAATAAGAGATATAATTTTTAAATAATTAAAGCAACGTTCTCAGATTTTTCATGAAGCTTCATGTAAATACTACAGCTTACTTTCAACACACTGAAAAGATTGAAAGGCAACTGGCGACATATTTTGAATTAATAGTCAACTAGTAGCTAATCACTGTACATCAAACTCGATTTTGAATCTCTCGAGTGAATAGCTTCACTTGACTATAACTGTTGAGTTAAAATTTCGAATATTCTGATCAACTCGGAATTTTCTCATCTATTTATTTTCGTTTTATTTGTTTGTGAATATTGTTTTAGTACTTGCGAAAGATTCAATCAAATGATTCTCTGCAAATGAATCTGCCTTCGTTTTTCTTAATCGGACTTCTGCTATTCTTAAGTTAATTTGCTGCACTTTCTTATCGGACGCACAATTTATTTTTCATTCAACAGGACATTAGAGTTCAGTTTTGCGTTAGCTTGATTTATAGGATGAAATTTCTCTTTCAGGTATGCCAATACTTGAACGCTGGAAACTGGACAGAAGGCGAGGATAAAGCCGTAGGTTACTATGCTTATTCCGGTGACCAGTGGGCTGCGTACGACCCTCCTCTCATGGTGGTCAAGAAGGTCAAGTGGATAGCTGAAAGCGGTTACGGCGGAGTCCTCATAAAAGATTTCAGCTGTGATGATTTCGAAGGGAAGTGTCTGTCCATGAAGTTTCCTTTAATAAGTATGATAAGAATGGAATTCATATCGAAAATGAAGAGATTAGCACGTTTGAACAGACAATGAGTGTATTTAGAACTGTTATTTCATTTGTGATATTTCATGTTACAAAACAATGTATTAGAACTTTTTAAATGCACACAAATCCAGCATTTATTCGTATTTTTTTGATATTTATCTTTCGTTGGCTCCAGCTTCGCAAAAAACTGACTTTTCCACTGTCAAACTCTACTCAACCAATGATACAAATAATTTGATGGAAGTTTTGTGAAAATATTTGTACCTGTAGTGTATTGAGCATTTTTATAAAAACACACCATGTGGTCAGAAAGGCTTGGGTGTTAAATGTACATCGTTTCGGAATTATTACAAATGATGTAGTCTAGGTTTAACTACAAATTATGCGAAAAAAGAAATTACCGTAGTGCGAGTATTAAGCAGAAGTTAGTGTGAACCAAGTGTGGGTTTTAATCTCACCCTTCTAATAAATTTAGCAATTCTGTCCTTCATGCATCCATATTTGGAAATTACGTTGAGAAAGAGGCAGACAAACTTTTCGTAAGTAGTAATCATTGGCCATTCAAGAAATGAAGTTCGAAATAGCTTTAAAGAATACTAAGTAAGTTTTGGTGACACTCATACGCCATATAACAAACCAGGCGATAATTGTCAGGTAGAAAGAGGAATCCGCAGTGGCACCCGGGTGCATATAGGCATACTGTACTCGAGCAGAGCACCATTCTAACTTTGGAGGATTCTGATTGGACAAGCGAATCTAACGTCACTCTTCTGCACATCGCACCAACAGTGAGACACGCGTATCCTGTTTAAAGTTCTTCCATATTCTTCTATCTATGAATACACATCGGAAACACTTTTAAAGTTGCTTCGAACGATTATTTCATCTTCAACGATTTTAACAACTTCGTTTACAAAAGAAGGGGGAAGATTGGAATTATGAATAGCCATGGTGTATTACACAAAGAACATTTCGCTATAGCTAGCTGAAACTTGACTTGAATTGTATCTCCGACAGATACGAAGTTTAGGGATTCTTAGCAACAAAGGCTGTTATCCCCTAGTTTACAAAAAAGAATATTCACCCCAAAATTCGTTTCAATCTGTTTAAAAATCAAGCAAAATTGCCAACAGGAGATGGACTAGAAAAATTAACGTTCCAATTCGGTCAAGAGAAAAAAAAAATGGTCTAGAAAGGCCTCCATATTCTTTTTTTCCCCAGCTAGTTGAAAGAATCAGTCAGAGCGTGGTCAAAGGTAAACAAACAACAAAGCATAGTTACGTCAGATTCGCTTGTCCAATCAGAGCCCTCCAAAGTTACAATGGTGCTCTGCTCGAGTACAGTATGCCTACATGCCACCCGGGTCGTAATATGATTTTTTCTCCCCCCACCCCCGCCGTCATTATCAATGGCTTAGCTTGTGAAACGGCGCCTCGGGTTTGTTGTGTTTTTCGCCCCATCATTGTGTTCGACTTTAAAAAGGACAGAAACGCATTAACGTTTTGTCACTATGACTAGTAGGTTAGAGAGGGTAAGCGGCGCCCAGAGAATATCATTTTTAAAAATCCCACGTAAACGTAAATGGCGCCAGGGATATGGTATTATTTTTACGCCGCCACTTCAAACTAATTTTAAAAAATGGCATAACCGCAGCAATGTTTTTACTAAATGGTGTCCCCCAAAACCGGCGCCCGGAGCATCATAACCCCCTCGGGAAACCGAGCAAAAAAAATAACGCACTCACATTTATTACCATGTAATATGAATGCCTCTAAAGTTCTCAAAAAATTTTCTTTTATTAATTGGTAGGAAACTTGAACTTTATATGGCATAGGGACCCATTATGGTCGGACTACGCCAGCCATTTCCTGTGACACAACAACTGATTTTTATTAAGAAGCTGACAGTTGCTGTTTACCGAGAATGACTAGTGTAGCTTGGTGGGTTTTCTTAAAGAGACTCGGCTGTCTACATCAATGTTACTCGCAGAACACTTGCAGTAAATTTGGAGCTTTTAAACATTAAATTTTAAAACTATTTTGGGTTAAAACTAATCTGTGTTACTAAGAGATATTTATATATTTTTATAAGACAGACAATAATATATTATCACAATAATTTTTCTTAATTTGTACTCAAAATTAATTTTTTTTATTACTCTTTATCATTTTATTCTTGTTTTAGTGGCTCCTATGGGAGCAAGCCCTACATATGTGTCGTGTAGCTGCAAAATTGACCGTCTCCATTTTTCAAAAGTACGTTTCCTGGAAGATTATAAGTCCATTTTACCCTCTTAATTGGAGTTGGAACCCTAAGTCCGTTAACCCTAACCCTGTTACTTCGATGCACCTTTTCCTGAAAATCTGTTATATATACATGTTTGAAACTTTTTATACAAGTAAGGAGAAAGTACACCTTTCTCATTATACTGAAATGAGCTTTAAAAAAAACTCAAAACTTTAGTTTTTACAATTTTTTTTGTGTCAAAATAGGGTAAAATTTCACTATGTCTAATTAAATATTTTGTAAATTTATAAAAAAATAAAAATTAACCAAAAGCTCATTTCAGTATAATGAAAAAGATGTACTTTACTTGTATGAAAAATTTCAAACATGAATCTATAATACATTTTGAGAAAAGGTACATCGAAATAACAGGGTTAGGGTTAATGGACTTAGGGTTCCAACTCCTTAATATCTCACCATCATAAATCGCATACTCGAACACATTGCCTAAACGCTTCGCATGTCATACAGCTTATTTTTTAAATTTCGTTTTGAATATATGTGACAGAAACTCCACTTTTCTCAAAACATTTCTTATTTGGAGATGGACATTTTTGAAGCTAGACGACACATATGGAGAATTATTACAATAAAAGCAGCATGAATAAATTTAGAGAAGATGATCAGCATGGCTTGGCTATACTTGGCCCTTGTGTCATATAAAGCGAAACCCATTAAAAGTCGGTTAAGTGCCATGTTTACTAAGGAAACCATATTAAGATCTTCAGGAATTAAAATAACATATGAATAACAAAAGGAGGATAAGAAATATTTAGCATAAGACTATCTACTAAAAAATGCCAAATAAAAATTTCTAATTCAATGATTAAAAAGTGTATTTTATTTCAAAAATGATCGCTTTGATTTGTTAAAATCAAAGTTATACCGCAAATTTGAGAAAATGTTCAGCATTGTGTACATTTTATTGTGTATAAATTCTAATTTGTAAACTTTTCGATTTTTTGTGTAATTATAATTGTAGTGATAGAGAAGACACTGTTGTTTGCTATTATTATGACATAGAATAATGTTATTTGTTAACTCTTTGATAACTCATAGTTGTTACTACGTAAAAATACTTTTTATGAAACTCATCTTTGTTATGCATTCCATTCGATGTTATATACTGTTAATTGTTTAGTTCTATACATTCTGTTGTGTATAGAAAACACATTTATTAATTAAAATGAGAGAAAAAAAAGGTTTTGTTTGTTTAGACTCCTAATCGACACAATTTTTACGCTTCTTATTCCTAGAAGTTAAGTAAAAGCCAGTCAAAAGAGAGTTTTCTTTAATGAATGTAAACCAACAATAAGCATGGAATTTAAATTTTTATAAATCATTATATTTCAATAATAAGATCTTCAAATCTTAAATTTCTTCTTTTATTTAAATTTCAAAACTGGGTACTATTTCAAATTGGAAGCAAAATTTTCTTTCAACTTTTTTTCAATTCAAAATCATCTAATTTATGAAAGCAGACACTTATTTGAAGAGTTTTATTATTATCTATAATATAAAATCCAAAACCACTAAACATGCACTCTTAAAATTTCTAGATCTTAAACCACTCTAGAATGGAATCTAAATTATATCTTCAATCGATATAAGTAATGTAGAAATTCCTTTTATAAAAAATTCAAACGTTAAATAGTTTTAATAGGAAAACAATTAGCATGTAATTAATATCTGTAAAGAACTAAATTTTGTCAAAAAAAAATGTCAAGTATTTTTTTTTATTTTTGCTGTTTCATTGAAAAAGTTTCCTGAAGCAAAAATACTTAAGCTCATTCGAAAGCTAAATAATCAGTATTTGATTGCTGTGAGTTATATATACATTTCAGTTTACTTTCTTGCACTTATCAGCACTTTCAACAAAAATATTTCACATTTACTTGGAAAAAGAATCATTGCTAAATCCTTTTGCTCAAACTTTTTTGTTAATTTAATGTCAAATATATTATTAAATAAGAAAATATTTAAACAGTTATTGTTGGCCAAATAAATTTATTTGAATGAACTCTTCATTTGCTTTGTACTATTTTTAACTTTTTATGGGTGAGTCTGAAAAATTAATTTTTCGGTGTTTGAATTTAAATGATGCTATCAAATAGCAATATTTCTCGGTTATTCTCATTACATTTGACAATTACAGTATTCCTTTTGAATTTTTATGTGTATTACACTTAGTTTCATACTATTTATTGCAACTTTTACACGGTTCTGAAATCAAGAAAAACTATATTTTTCAGTCGATTATCAACTGTTCAGAAAGTAATAATATTTCAATTGAAAATTTTATTTTTTCAATTTTTAAACGATTATTTTTAATTGAAATTGTAGCACTTGATCCATCATCTAACCATATTTCAAAATTTAAAAGTCAGTCCCAAAAAAGCTTTCGTGTAGCTTCAAAACAGGTTGATAACTAACTGAACTGTAACACTTCTTGGACAAGGTTACTATAGTTTTTCCCACGGAATTAACTGCTGAAGCATGCTCGGTGCAATCTGTCTTACCAACGCACGTAGACAGTTACTATAGCTTTCACCATAGAATTAACTGTTGACGCATGCTCGGTGCAATCTGTCTTACCA
>BGPR01000057.1:1057121-1074490 GCA_013235015.1 Araneus ventricosus
ATTAACTGTTGACGCATGCTCGGTGCAATCTGTCTTACCAACGCACGAAGACAGTCCATCCACTATCGATGTCGAACTTTTTGGTGTTAAACGTGTTTGTGGCACGAGAACTTCCGAGTCCTGCGTAGTTGATCTATATATGTAAGCTAGCAGTAGTCAATCTGAATGCGTATTGGGTATTCTTATATCTTAAGATATGTGAAGATTACATAGAAACTAGCGGTTGTCTGGCCTGAGTGCCATGAGTTGGATTTATAAGTGTAAATAATAAAGAACTTTCACAATCTGCTAAGAGGAATTTTTGGAGACTATCAGTAACATCAAACAATGAATGTTTGTTTAATTTAACGCTTCTTTTCAAGGTATATGATGTTTAAGAATAAAATAACGAAAACTCTAATATCAAATAAAAATTTGTTGCATTAATTCATAATACGATCATGAAGGATACGTATTAATTGATTCCATTTTTCAATGCTAGACTTTACTTCATTTACTTAGTTCACAAGTTAAAATTTAATTATTAGCATTCCTTTATAGCATATGTTACGATTCTTTAAGAAGGTATCATGCACAGTATAAAATTCAAGAATTAAAACAAGTTATTGGCATGAGGAATATTTTTTAGTTCGTAGTGATAAGCAAGAAAGCTTTATACATTATCAGAAATTATCCAACTAAATAGCGAATGTAAACACTATAATGAAATTAATATTTATCACTTCAAATACAGTTTCATCACTTTTAGCCTTTCTAAGGTCATGGGAAGTATATTTCCCACCAAATTCATCAATGTTTAAATGGAATTTTTAAGGTTGTCCAATTTCTTGTCTCAAAGCATAACGAAGTGTCTTGACTTGGTAATTAATTAGTAATTAATACAATTAATTAACAAAAAAACAATGTCATCCAATAAGCTAAATGAGTTACTTTTCTTAAGTTCATCTCAATCCCAAAGTTATTTTATTATATAATTGCTAGAAAAATAGCCCTTTAAAGGGTTAAATATCATTCATCATATAGCTAATTGATGTTTAATTCGAAATTCTTGTTGAATTTATCGATTCAAATACGTTAAAATTATATGCTGGAAGATTTATCTGGGCGTAATGTAGCATTGCATATCCTACCCCCATCCTTCAAATGGAGATGTATTTGAGTACAGTTAAACGATCTTTCGTATCAGCATTGTATCTTCTTTGAAAAGCTAGAATTCAAAGTTGGTATGCATTTACAACTAACTATATGTCACTCTTATATAAAATAGATATCAAGGAATAAAATGATATTCTTTAAAAATTACCAAGAGGACGATTTCAATAACAAGCTATAATAACTGCAGTGAAATATTAGTAACATTAATTTACTTTATTCAGATGAATAATGCGCAATAAAAGTACAATGGATTCGTCGTGAAAGTTGGCAATTCAACATAAATTTGGAGTTTGCAAAATATTGATTAACTTTCAGTAAGTAAGTTATGTTGTGAATATGAAAATGACATACATAATCTATATTAGGAATTTTTAATTCCCAACTCTGAATGAATATGTGCATCTTAGTGAAATCAGGCCAAGAGTTTTCAAACAGTGCAAGTAAAATGCTAATTTTCCTAACAAACTATCCTTGCTTTCAAACTAAATATGATTTTAAAGGAAGTAATGTGGAGCTGAAACATATTTCTAAAAAGAAATTTTCAAGAATGTGCTTAATAAATAGGTAAGATAAAATATATTTTATGTTATTATGAATTATTCTTCAATTATTTATTATCTTCAAAATATTGTGCTGAATTCCCAAATTTTACTCCATTTGTCAGTATTTTGGTGTGAAACTTTAAGATCCAAACAATATTGACAAACCTGAGAGTCCTTTAAAATATTATATGTGAAAGTAAAGAAACAAAGCTGCTATACATAAATTAAGCATTTAATTTTGAAGCAAAGGAACAAAACTAGGAATGAGAACTAAAGCAAAAGACAGCGGACTGTGTAAAATCGAAACTGTTGACAATGTAAGCACAGCATATTTATATATGAACCATATACACATTCACCATAAACAGAAAGCATTCATACTTCGATTTTGTGTTAATTTGTTCACGGGAAGAATTTATTTGAAAATTGTTATTAAACTTTAGGTGTTTCGAAACTATTAACGCAAACTTCAGGGAATAATTGAAGCCCTAGAAGGCATTTCCCGTTTGGTAATGACAGTCTCGGTCATTTCAGTGAGTATCGTTGCCAAAATTTCAGCAATTACAGTTGTCAAACATGAAATGTTTGGTTTTCTCATCAGTGTAAATCGAATACTGCATCGACAGTGTGAAGCCTGCTACAAAGTTGGCGACCCTACTTTTAAACTTTCATATTTCTTCTACAACAATATTCCATAAATTTTGGGGATATTTTCATTTCTTCTCTGTCATTTTTCTGTTCTTTCACCCTTTTTTCTCAGAGCATCGCACGTCCTATAGCACTGTACTGCTTGCATAATGACCACGCATTGTTTCATGCTTGCCTAGATGTATTCAGTCACCCCTCAAACTTTGCACGAAGAGCTTTGAAACACCTTGTGTTAATTAATTAGTTAAATGTTTTTTTAAAAAAGCCAAAAGAAATGTTTTCGTCCAATAAATTCAGTGCTTCTTTTCGAGTATAAATATTTCTTGATTTGAAATAGAAGCAAAACCTTGGCCATATTCGCTAACTCCAGGAGCTGAAAAATTGAATCTGTTATCCGTATCAGGTCTTAACATAATTTGGTTATTTTTCTCGATATGATGAGACGCCGAACCGGAAACTTGAAGTACCGGATTGTATGTTTGAGACTCAATCCAGGGACTCGGGGATGTGAAAATGCGATCCTCCGAACTGAAGCTGGAAGCTTGTGTGTTCAAATTAGAATCCAAAGGAGACTGGCAATCTGCAAAAGGCACATCAGGACTTTGAGAAACGGAACTAGTAGGAAGAACTGTAGTCGTTTGGAAAACCAAACTTAGACTATTTTCTCTCTCAAAATATTTCACATACGTTGGTGACTCTATATATACTAAAAGAGATCCTGGTTCCATTGCTGATGCAACATCCTGAAATCAATAAAACATACAACGAAATTTTAGGAATAGCTTTTACAAGTTAGTAATTATTGCAGCAAGTATAAGGACATCAAAAAAAAATTTTCTCAGCAAGCCGGGAGGGAAATATCGATTCCTATTTGTTTAGGTTAAGGTTAGTAAGTTGCCTGCAATCGTTATGAAAAAGCGATTAAGTGTTCCAGATACTTGGACAGTTAGTTTAGTGTAGTTAGATTAATGTCATGTTTTCGAAGTCACACGAGGATTATTTTAAGATGGACTTCAAAATATTGAACCTTAGTCGGATGACGAGCACAATACCTGAACTGACACCGTCCTCTACAAACTTACGCACCAGACCAAAGGGAGGAGGTTTATCCTCGACAAATTTTACATGACACGACGGATTTTTCGTGTGATCAAGTCTTGAACCCGGGCCTCTACCACAAGGCCACCGGATATTAGGTGAGTTCAGAACAACAAAACTTAAACGTAAACTATATGATCAAAAGAATCCGGACACTTTCGGATTTACACATTTTTTAAAAATTTCTCCAGAAAGGCGGGAGGAACTTGCTTCAACTTCGACCATGTGATGGACAAGCTTGAACTCTCATTTTACCATGGATGTACCTCCATGCATTTTACCGTGAAGATTCGGTCACGAGGTCATTTAGGGGACCGACCAGAAATTGATGAAGGAAAAAAACGATTTCGACTCACCCCGTTTCACAGAGAGCTAATTATGTTTTGTAAGTTTCATCAATGATAATGTTTAATATGCACATTGCTTACATGCATTGCGGTGAAAATATCAGGTATATTCTGGAAGAAATAAAGGTTTTCTTAAAAAATCCCAAATTTTCGAAGATGTTTTTTGTTTATAATATACAGAGTTTTCAACGAAATTATACGGAACTTTAAGAATACTTGAAATTGTATCAGAGTAGCAATGTATCAAAATTTGAATTAAGTACATTGAATATTAAAGTAAAGAATTTATTACTGCGCATGTGGAAGACGTAGCTTATTTTTGTATTCATAACTTCAAAGCCAGATATATCGGGCAATTCATATAAAAATTCTAGTTGAATACGATTAAAATTTAGAAAGACATCGGCATTGCAGTGAGCAAAATTTCCCCTTCTCTATAAGAGAAATAAAATTATGAGGGGTCTTCCAAAATTTTTTTCATCCTTTTTTTTTCAAAAAAATTCACATCTCTTGTTTTTACATTTTTGGAACTTTAATTTATCTAAATAGTCATTTACATTTTATTTGGATATTATGTTGGATCTATAGCCTATATCTATATTACGCTTTTTATTATCTAAAGTATTAGGAAAAGTATAATAATTTTTCTTAAGATTCGAGTTCCAAAAAATGTCTTATATCTTTTTGCAAATCAGACTATTAAAATAGACTTATAAATGACTCAGACTCACATTATTGTTATGAAAAAGATTCCCTACATGAACTTCAGGTTATATCGTATCCTCTTTATCTACCATACTTAGTACACTAAATTTATTATTATTCACTATTTCATAACCATGTGTAAGATCATACAAAGATTTAGAAATATCTTTTTTGTTTTTTATTTTTATTAGTAATTTTTTCTTTAACCACTGCATTCTTCCTGTCTCCCAAGACTATATCTCTTTGACAAAATTGCTGTTATCTCATATATCAATAACCATTCAACACAATCAAAGATAACAATGGTAAATGTATAAATATTGTATTTAATTTTACAAAACGATTAATATAAACTTCAATATAAGAGTAAGTAATGTACAGAAATGACGGATTAAAGTTTTTTAGACGATGATGGATAACAGAAACTGCGGGTGTTCGAAGTTTCACTGCACTCATATTTTCCTTAATATTCAAAGTATTTACATCAAATTTTAATACAATGCCTATCTAACATATTGCCGAATATTCTGTAAATTTCGTATAATTTTATTGAAAACTCTGCATGTTATAAGCAAGAAACATTCAGGTAAATTTGGGGTTTCATAAGAAAACCTTTATATCCTCAAGAATACACGTGCTATTTTTACGAAAATGCATGTACGCAATCCGCATATTTAACATAACCATTGATAAATATTTTAAATAATTATCAGCCTTCTATGCAACGGAGTGAGCTGAAATCCCTTTTCGTCTTCATTATTTTTTTTCTGTCCCCTAAATGCCATCGTGACCGAAATTTCACTGTGAAATGTGAGTTTAAGCCTATTCATTACATGGTCGAAGTTCAAGTGCAGTTAGTTCCTCAAGTCGAAAAAAATGTGTAAATCAGAAAGTGTCCGGATACTTTTGATCATATAGTGTATACTGCGATTTTTTTACCTACAAGTAGGTTTATCGAGGCTGGATTTCTAAGAGAACTCAGAATAAAAGAACTTTCAATACAAAAGTTATCCATTATGATGAGGAAATTGTGCATCTTATTTGAATAATTATTCTTGACATCAATAATTAAAGAGTTATATGAAAATGTTATTTAGTAAAACAACATTTACTAAAATAAAATAAATTGACGCATTAAAAAATATTCTTGACACATTAAAATTTTCCACTCTTCTGATATTACAATTTATCCAGTTATAAAGCTTTGAATTGCGCTATTTTAGACCATTTCAATGACCTCTTCGAGGAGGATAAATAAATCGAGGCTGTCGTTGATTAGCTTAAAATAATGAAATTCATTGCTTCGTAGCTTGGGCAGTTTTAGTCACAGAGAAGTGGAACTTTTTTTTGCTTAAATTCTTGATTTACTAAACCTGACTAAGAGAGCCGGGGGGCTGTATAGAAATTTAGACTTCTTAATTTCTTCATTAACACATTTATTGATTCAAATATGATAAAATATAATTCTTAACACTATTTAAAGCATTTTTCCAATTTTAAGTATATGCCTATCTCTAACGGTTTAGAAATTAGCTAAAAGGAATCTACCTAAAAAACAGCTTTCAGTTAAAAAACATGATAAAAATTATGTTAAAACAAACTTTTTAGCTATCGTTTTTTTTTTTTTTTAACGTAGGACTACCTTCCTCTCATTGGGGTCTTGGGAAGGAATTTGATTCACACACCAAAACGCCACAAAACTTGGTATGGGAGATCCTGTATATCTCGGTAACTACATATGTTAAAAACATAACTAATGTCTTATTTTAGAGATAAAGGGTAACAACAGAAGTTACAAAAAACCTTACTTAAATTTAAAAAATTACGAGAAACAAAAGAGTCACGGTAGTAAAGTAGTCCTACGCCTTCAACATCAGCGGCTGTTTGAAAAGACAGCTTCCCGTCATATTTTACTATTATTTTCTTTCGTAGGCTTTCTTTCATTTATTTTACTTTTGTACCAAAAAATATAAGAGTAATCTTACCGCTGATCATTTAATTCATTGCTTTATACGAAATATTTAAATTATTTTCGCAAAGTTCTATGAAATCTACTTCTTAAGATATTTATATTTATCTAAAAGTAATTAGAAGTGGATTTATATAAAATATTTTGAATTTTTCAATGATTTTTAATTTTTTAGAAGATTCTCTCATGAAAATAACTAAAATTCTTATAATGTAATTAATAAAATATCACTTACCCTCATTATTTTATATCTATCATCATCGTTTCGTAAAATTGACACAACGCCCTTCATGAAAATTATATCAGCTTCATTTAAGCATGTTTCCTTTTCACAACCATCCTTGAACGCATCGAAGCAAACAAATGAACAATTTATCTCCTTCTCTTTGAATAATCTGCTTGCATATCCAAAGTTATCCTCACATAATTTTTTTACAATAGCATTGAAAAATATTTCCCAATTCTTATTATAATCCACCGCAGTCACTTCAAGAGATTGGAACGGAAAACCTCCCTCATAGAGAGCACTGTACAGACCTACCAAGGCGCTACCTGCTCCGCTGCCAACGTCTACGATCTTCAGCGAAGGACGATGAAAGCAAAATCTTAATTTTTCACAACCAAGCAAGGCATATACGATGATCCTTCTGGTTTTTCCAGCGTAAAGAGGGGAATAACGATGGAAAAACCCGCTTAATATTTTTGGCGTATTATATTTTTCTCTAGCACATGCACTTGAAATATCTTCTCTAAAAAAGGATACTGAAGCTGCTACACCCTCTGCGATGTCTCCATCTGATAAGTTTCCTCTGTTTTGTTGCAGCACTGCATCGAAAAGCTTCACAAATTGTTGTTCTTCTGCTTTTCCCTTTTCCTTCAGTTCATCTTTTTCGTAGTCCATCACTTCATCTTTTTTCTCATTTATCTTCAATTCTTCAGTGTTCGGCTGACTGTTAGAAGACTCCATTTTGGTAAACTTGTAGAGCTGAACAAAAGTGGGCCCGCAGAGACTGAAGCGACCAGCAGAAAATAGACACTTTGTGCAATAACCAATCGCCAGTAGAAGACGTGACCAATTTTTCTATGTTTGCCACAATTTCTGGGGGCAGAATTAGGCCTTCCATGTTTGTTTATAAATCGCCGATTCGGCATCCTAGAATCCTTTATGTTGTGGATATGATGTTAGTAGTTAGAAGATAAGACTTCTGGCATACCAGGTGGCGGGTGGACCACTCCCTCCCCCTCCCGACTTCCAGACGACTTTCCGAGTTGAGATAAGGAAATTTCTTGGACTTTTAACTACTCACCACCAACAACTCCTTCTTAGATTAGATAAGGAATTAAAATAAAGAATTAATTATTTTTTGGGACTTTGAAAATTTTCCGAGTGTTTTTAGGAACTTTTAATTTTCTCGGCTTTCTGTTCAATTAGAGTTAAACTTTCAATCTTCTATTTTTCGGCATGTTCGTTTTCCTATTTATTTATTTTTTCCGTTATCGAATAAAGATTTTTATTTTGTTTTCACGAAAATATCAAAACTTGTGCATTCCTAAATAACAAAAGTTTACTTGGGCACTCATTCACACAAAATCTTTTGAATCAAATCAATTTTATAAGAATAATTCTTCGAATGAACCAGCTTCGATTTATTTTTTTTCTTTCATAATTCAACTTCCCTCTTTGCTTCGAGCTTATTTTTCCGCTAACGAACACAATTTTAGAATATTCTAACAATAACATACAAGAGCAATAAAAATCTCCTAGTTTGAATAAGTTAACTTAAAATTCCGTTTTTAACTGTTTCAGGAATAACAAAACATTAAACTCTCTTAAACTTAAATCGGAAATTTGAATCTTGAACGAGAAAGCGTTTAAGAAAGAAGCGTCTCTCATGCAATAAAATTTTGTGAGCTGAGATATAAAGAAAATTATTAACAAAAATTAATTTATATATGTGAAAGAATGTTATCAGAATTTAAGATTTACCTGCATTCATTGTTAAAATTATTTACATCACTTTTAAGCTTAAGAAAATGATTCAATTTTAAAACGTGAAATCGTTGCTATCTTTCCCAAAGCTTATTTTTATCTAATCCTTATTTTTATCTATGTGTGATGTTCTTCGAGCAAGAATCAAAACAATTTGCCATTCTATTTTCAATTTTTATCGTCAAGTGAATTTTTAATTTTTTTTCAGGAAAATTTCAAAATCTTACTCATTTTTTTTTCTCTCTTCTTAAATATAAAAAGTTTACATAGTCGCTAATTCTCATAAAATCTTTTTCATAAGTAAATCAGTTTTATAAGAATAATTCTTCTAATAATCCAACTTCAATTTATTTTTCTTTTATAATTCAACTTCGCTCTTCATTTTAAGCTTATTTTCCCCTTATCAACATGATTATTGAATATTCTATCAATAAAATCCAAGAGCACTAAAATTCTCTTAGGTTTGAATAAGTTAACGAAATGAAACTTAGAAATCCGTTTTTAACTGTTTCGAGAATAACAAAACATCGAACTCTTTTAAAGTTAGGTGGAAATTCGAATTATTTTCTCAATTTTAAAAGTGCTGACATTATTCTCACAGACTCACGTTTTTCCACGTTTTAATTCCTTTAACATAGATTAATTAATTTTGCTTCAACCATTCTAATTTAGCATCAACCATTCAAGTTCACTTTTTCAGTTGTTTGAGCTTATTTTTTCCATTAACAAGCACTATTATTGAATATTCTATCAATAAAATACAAGAGCACTAAATATCTCTTAGATTTGAATAAATTAACGAAATGAAACTTAGAAATCCGTTTTAATTGTTTCGAGAATAACAAAACGTCAAACTCTTTTAAAGTTAGGTGGAAATTCGAATTATTTTCTCAAACTTAAAAGTGCTGGCATTATTCTTACAGACTCACGTTTTTACACGTTTTAATTCCTTTAACATCGATCAAATAAATTTGGCTTCAATAATATCTACCAACAAAGTTCCTTTTTCAGTTGAGTATATAACTTATCTATAAAGACTTTGCAATTTACTTCGAATGACGCTGAAAAGGTTACATTAAACCTCACAAATGCATAGATTCATCACAAATTATTTTATCTTTGAAATTTAGAGAGTTAATCAGCATAGTTAATTCTAAAACTATATAAAACATTCCACTAATTAAACATATCTTTCTTTCAATACTTAAAAAATTTTCGAGCGATTGCTGCTTTTACGAACTTATTTTGACTTTCTTCTTAATTCCTTATTTCTCTCAATCTTATTTTATTTCACAAACTATTTATTCAATTTCATTATATATATATATATATTCTCTAACTAATTTTCCTTACATGATTGAAATTCACTTTTGATTTTTTAAAACACATTTTATCCACTGATGAAAACGATCATAGAATATCCTCTCAATAACATAGAAGAAAAATAAAAATCTCTTAGGTTTGAATAAATTAATGAAACTCATGTTTTACATTCTAATTCCTTTCTACATTGATCAAATAAATAAATTTAGTTTCAACGATTTTAACCACCAAAGAACTTTTTTCCTACATGCGTGTTTAATTCATGAAGACTGTGTGCGATTTATTTCGAATAACGATAAAAGAGTTGCCACGCCTGTGTTTGCTTCTCTCTATCTCACAGATAATGCTAATCATTGCTTACCCTGTGTCTATCCTACATGAAACATAGCTAGCTTTGATTAATTTTTTTAAACATGTTTCAAATTCAGTCTGCTTTAGAAAATATTTTTTCAATGACGAATACAATTATTGACAAAATATAAAAGCAATCATATTAAAAATTTCTCATGTTTGTTTAAGTTTTTCTTGCGAAGTGATATTTGTTAAAATTGAACTTAAAATTCCAAATCTCTATCAGTTTCGAAAATATCAAAACATAAAAGTATTTTAAAGTCGACTGTTTCAGATGAAAATCTGTTCCAACTTATAGAAATAAACCTTGTTCAAACACTTCGAGATTGATTTTTTTTTCTTCTTAAACTTAAAACCTTTATGAAAAGTTTTTCAGGGAGTTTTTCTGTTTTTAGACATTCAATTTTTTCTCGGCTTTTGAACAAAATTTCTTGAATTGCTCTTTCAATCTTATTTTATTTCACCAACTGATTTTCCATTTTCATTAATTATATATATATTTTGATTGCTTGATTCTACTGGATTCAAACTTCCAAAAAAATCTCCATCACTAGATGTTATGCTTCATGCTTATAACAATCTAGCAATGAAGACCTACGCAGTTAGTATTAAATTTGTTTTATCATGTTTCCTTTAAGATTAAAATATCGTGTTAAATCTTACATTCGTGACTAATTTGGACATGTCATAGATGATCCATGTCATGCTTATTTCTAGAATATTTAACTATGACTATCGTCTTGCATTGGTAATTCTAATCATACATTCTTTTTCAACTATCATACATAGAAAAATCTCTTTATCTTAAATTTCTGTCTATTAATTGATATGTTTATCTTTATGCGTCATTTGATATTTTCTTAGAACTTCGAGAATATTCATTCTTATGCCGATTAAAGGCATGAGTTGCTTTTGTCTTCCACTCACCCAATCACATTCGGAAATGATTAAGTTCTCACACAAGTTCAACCAATAATGTTACTGAACTCTTTTATCAATTTTTAGAGTTCCTTATAAATTTCGAACTTCCTTCATGAATTTGCTCTACGATTTTTGCCACTCTACTGTGTTTCCCGACTTTCTCTTCATCATGAAACGTGCATCATCTGAATCCGCTTCTTCAACGACTCCTGTGAAGAAACCCTCAACATTTAACAACACTGGTGGCTTTACTGCAGACTCTATTCCTCAACACCATTATTACCTCGGTGAGGACAACTATGCTGTGATCAGTGATTTCGGCGATGTATTAAATGTACACATTCGAAAGTTCAAAACGAATGAAAACGGCAGAATCTTCCCAACCAAAAACGGTGTTAGTTTTTCACCTTACGTGTGGGAATCACTTGTTACCGAAATGGACAATTCATCTTTACCATCAGAGACGGGAAAAGTGCTAATCGTCAGAGACACTCTCTTTCTATCAACAGCGTGGATTGAAGACAAGCCTTTCATATCCTTTCAGCGATATGTGACAAAAGTTAACTTTTCACGGCAGTTTCTACCATCTGTGTGCCTACTCACCGAAACTGAATGGGACCAACTTCAGTTCATTAGGAAAAAGATCAGCGACAGCTGTAAGTCATTGATGTTCGGCAATTTTCTGAAAAAGATAATTCTTTTGGAAGTGTCTTCACGGTCTAAACGCACCAATTTACAAATGAATCTAAGCGATATTGAAATGGTGCTATCGACGTCCCTAACAGAAATTTTAGCGGACAATATAAGGAGTCGAATCGATGATGTGTTGGTTTACAAAGGCTGTTTAGAAAACCAGGCGAATCAGCTTGGCCACGATTGTGTGACCATGAACTTTGAATCCAGACATTGTCTTTACGGAGACTTGGCTATCCTATCGATAGACATTGAACTTTTAGTGAAAGAATTTGTTGATAAAAGTATGCAAATGCTTAATTATATTAATGAGAGCTTTTTGAATAATCTGAATATTGTTCTACTTGTGAAAAATGCCTGTGATATGTATATAGCTTCTGACATCATGCCTCATAGAATGTTTTAAATAAAAGTTATTTTATTTTATTTGTATTTATATTAATATGTTTTTGCATGCTTGCTATTTTCAAAATGTTTTAACCCTTAAAAGGATTATAATTCTATTTAATATACCGTTTATTTATATTTTACTTTAACTTAACTACTCGAATTTATAGAGAAGCAATCATAGTAAAAATTTCTAAAGTTTGAATAAGTTTCTCCAACATAAGGAAATTTGCCGAAACTAAACTTGAAGTTTCGATTTTCTATCAGTTTCAGGAATAACAAAACGTGTTATTATTTTAAAGTTGGCTACCTTTAAAGAAAAATTGTTTCAAGCTTAAAAGTGTTGACTTTATTTCAACAAACAAATGTCTCAATTGAATCTTTTCTCACTCGTGCCTTAATTCAGTTATCATAAAAATAGATTCTTTTGAATATTTCAATTTATTTATATTAATAACATTCAATAAGGGTTTTTAACACAAATCTAAGTTTTCTTATGCTTCTTTCTTATAGCCTTTAAGGACGATTATAGAGAAAAGAAGTTGTCTTGAATTTTCAAAAGTTATTTATTTTTCAGAACTTTTATTTTTATAAAATTCTATAACTGTTTTAAAATTATGCAAAGAAAAAAAACTTACTTCAAACTTAACATACATAAAAGAAACGTTTATAAAATTCATAAATTTGCAAACATTTATAAAATTCCAAAACAACTTCATAATTACTCAGAAACGTTTTTTTTTTCAAACTTTACAAGTGTGTTAATTATAGAAACTTTTATAACATTCATAAACAGTAAGAGTTATTAGACTTTCAAACATTTACAAAAATCTAAATTAAAACTAAATTAGTGCATGAGTTAACAAAAAAAAGTGCATGAGTGTTAATTAAGAAAAATTTAAAAACTCACTATTATAAAAAAAAAATTAAATGTTAATATGAAATAAAAACAAAAAGATACTTACATCGGGAAATATCATTGATCCGTTCCACATTTTCTGACTCAGAAAATGCTTGAGAATCCATATTCAAAAGCGAATGAAACTTCTTAGCAAGACAACATCTGAGAATCAAGGGATATGCAAATTGAACTATCGAGATTTTTAAACTGTTATATCCGTGATATCAAAATTAAGAATGCCCTTTCTTCTTTTTACATTCCGAAATATCGATTGCATTTGGATACATTCATAATTTTCTCAAACATTGAAAAAAAAGTTACTCAAGAAGTTAATATGCTTCAGTCTTTCATTTGTATGTTTCGAAACACGTCTTAGCTACATGGATCGATGTATTGCTTCCATGGGCATTTATAATCTCGCTCATGATTTTGTATATGACAACAGTCAATTGTATCCTTATATGTCTGACAGCTTTATTGAAAACTTGAATGCATTAGAACTATTTGAAATGTGTAAACTTCATCTCAGTGTCAATTTATAATCACTTTTTCTTAATAAACAAAATTTTTCTATAACATATGTCTTATTATTGAATATGCACACACACAATTTTTTCTAAATATAAAAAAAATATTTCAGAAATTCAATTCTTTTAAGGAATTAATTTCCTTTCATATTATACTAGAAAAGTTCTTTCTGCTATCTTATCGTTAAACTTTTCTTCCTGTGAGGATATATATATATATATATAATCAGTGGAAGAACTTTCTCGTAAAATCTAGAAGGTTCATTATCTGTTTAAGAATTATATGAGTGATTGATAAGAATTATCTTAGAAATTAGTGCAACCGTTTGAATCTCAAGACAGTTAAGTCTGACGATTACACTTATCAATCGCAAGACAGTTGAGTTTAACAGTTCAGACTTAACTGTCATGAGATTCACAGGGTTGCACTAATTTCTAAGATAATTCTTATCAATCACTCATATAATTCTTAAACAGATAATGAACCTTCTAGATTTTACGAGAAAGTTCTTCCACTGATTTTATATATATATATATATCCTCACAGGAAGAAAAGTTTAACGATAAGATGACAGAGAGAACTTTTCTAGTATAATATGAAAGGAAATTAATTCCTTAAAGGAATTGATTTTCTGAAATAATTTTTTTTATTTAGAGAAAATTGTATGTGTGTGCATATTCAATAATAAGACATATGTTATAGAAAAATTTTGTTTATTAAGAAAAAATGATTATAAATTGACACTGAGATGAAGTTTACACATTTCAAATAGTTCTAATGCATTCAAGTTTTCAATAAACCTGTCGGACATGTAAGGATACAATTGACTGTTGTCATATACAAAATCATGAGCGAGATTATAAATGCCCATGGAAGCAATACATCGATCCATGTAGCTAAGACGTGTTTCGAAACATACAAATGAAAGACTGAAGCATATTAACTTCTTGGGTAACTTTTTTTTCAATGTTTGAGAAAATTATGAATGTATCCAAATACAATCGATATTTTGGAATGTAAAAAGAAGAAAGAACATTCTTAAATTTGATATCACTGATATAATAGTTTAAAAATATCGATAGTTCAGTTTGCATATCCCTTGATTCTCAGATCTTGTCTTGCTAAGAAGTTTCATTCGCTTTCGTATATGGATTCTCAAGCATTTTCTGGGTCAGAAGATATTGAACGGATCAATGATATGTCCCGATATAAGTATCTTTTTGTTTTTATTTCATATTAACATTTAATTTTTTTTTATAATAGTGAGTTTTTAAATTTTTCTTAATTAACACTCATGCACTTTTTTTTTAGTTATCTCATGCACTAATTTAGTTTTAGTTTAGATTTTTGTAAATGTTTGAATGTCTAATAAGTCTTACAGTTTCTGAATGTTATAAAAGTTTCTATAATTAACACACTTGTAAAGTTTGAAAAAAAAACGTTTCTGAGTAATTATGAAGTTGTTTTGGAATTTTATAAATGTTTGCAAATTTACGAATTTTATAAACGTTTCTTTTATATATGTTAAGTTTGAAGTAAGTTTTTTTCTTTGCATAATTTTAAAACAGTTATGGAATTTTATAAAAATAAAAGTTCTCAAAAATAAATAACATTTGAAAATTCAAGACAACTTCTTTTCTCTATAATCGTCCTTAAAGGCTATAAAAAAGAAGCGTAAGAAAACTTAGATTTGTGTTGGATTTGCGATGGATTGATAGTGAGAAGGATAGATTTAACAGAATACCTTTTAGCAAGTTCCTACGATGAATTCATAGATTCTGGAAAACAATACTTTTTACAAGAACGAGAAACCCCTTTAACATATGTGGTTCATCATCGTTTAGCAATCCTGTTGGACACAAGGGGAACAGATGTGCTCAATTTAGAGCTAGATAAGCCGAAGGTAAAACATTCGTCAAGAGGTGTCTCTTTAAGCTGCCCAGGAAAAGACTAACTGCTGGCCATTAGGGGAACAGATGTGAACCACAGAAGTCCCTGATGCAATTGTCTCGTAAACAAGGAATGTATTGATTGTTATCACCTGAAACCGACCTAAGCCATTTCCCAAAGACGTCAGAACGTATATCTCGCAGCCTCCTGTTTCTGCAAATCGCAAAAGAGCATTTCATTTTTTAAAATCCGTCAGAGGTTCGGGACCACCATTCGTACCCCCCTCCGTCCGGCCATGCCTGGCATCATTTTGTGTGATTAGCGGTCAGTTCATATCGTAGTGTCAACCACGTTTCATTGTGTTAAGAGCTAATGCTAAGGCGTCTCCTCTAGTTATATCCCGATCGTTAAACATTCTGGAGGAATATTTTGGTTTTTAATTTTTTTATATGTTGATTGGAGAATTATATCTTCTTTCCGCTATACTTTTTTTGCTCGTCTTATTCAATTAGTAAGTTTCAAAATATATTTCATGTTATTTATTCCTGGATTGCTGCACTCCATTGCATGCAAACTGCTTATTGTTCTTGGTAAATTTAAAAGATACATATTTAAAAAAATACAATGTCTTTACTGTACCTGGTGATGCATTCAAAAAATTGACTTTTTATTTAATGAAACTTTTTTCTGCAGTGTGTTTCCAGGTTAAAACTCCATCCTTATTTATTAAATTTATTGTTGTGCATGATGCTGTTTTATATCCTGTGAGATTTTTACTACAAGAAT
Source organism: Araneus ventricosus (assembly GCA_013235015.1). Classification (NCBI taxonomy): domain Eukaryota; kingdom Metazoa; phylum Arthropoda; class Arachnida; order Araneae; family Araneidae; genus Araneus; species Araneus ventricosus. The sequence continues at coordinate 1,073,356 of BGPR01000057.1, forward strand.
ACAAATCGTTGATTGTTCAGATAAATTAAAAATTCACATATTTTTAAACTGTGTTTAGTTATGTCTTAATTGATGAGAATGAGAAAAAAAAATTATATCTTATTATCAAAATTTGCAGCTTACATTGACATTTTATCCACTTCATGAATGCTGCATTTTTGTTTTTACATTCTGGACATTAATAAACTCTTTAGATGTATTTGAGCCATTAAACACTTTAAAAAATATTTTGATATGTTGTGGGACTCTTAAAATCTAATTCAAAACTGTATTATTGAATCAGTGTAAAAATCAATAACAGTATAAAAAAGTTCCAGCCTATGCATTCTCTTGTATTATCCCATTTTATCAAATCTATATTACTAATAATTACCTCTTTCTTACTTAATAAATTTGCTGAATATTTTCTTGTTTTATGAGCTATATGATTTTTATTCCACAATCTGCAAGTCTCTGATAGGTCAGCTAAATTTAAAATGGAGAAGAAGAATAAATTAGGAGAAGTATTGAAAAAGAAAATCTCAACGAAAACTTAACAACGATGGTAGACAATGAAACACAGAGAGATGGCGGGAGATCTGTGTGCTTATAGAGTTCAGTTTTTAACGCCAAAAAATTTCCATTTTCACGCCAAATTCTATAAACGCATGCGCAGAATGAGAAAAATACAGAAAAATGGAATGTCAGGTCCGGACAGAGACTTGCCGTGGCCGGTTAAAACTTTTCTGATTCTGCGCATTCGTCAACTTACTGGCGTTTGATTACTGTACACGTGTAATTGATTATTGTACACGTGTACTATAGCATAGTCGGTCCGTGCGTTGGATCGTGACGTCATCAGCAGAAGGAGCAGTGGATTCCGAAAGGCGAACTCTCTCGTTTTGCATAATATCGCTTATCTCCATTTCAAATGAATTCTCACTTCAAAATTCGTTGGATATTTTAAGATAAAAAGAGGCATGTAAAATGTAAACTAAACTGAAAGATAAAGAAATGATTAAACTTTTTCAAAATGGTATTTTTTTTATTTCCTGTTTTGATTCCCTTTAAAGGGTTTGAAAACCATTTATCTTTTAAAATAAAAAAATAAATATATTTATAATAAAATTATATCCCTTTAGAAAATAAATTGCAG
>BGPR01000057.1:1074500-1172137 GCA_013235015.1 Araneus ventricosus
AAACCATTGGGACAAAATTCCTTTCAGGAGCATATAACATATACAAAACAGAATATGTAACTGCACCTATCTTCTGTATAAAAGAAATAACAATCTTCGAATAAAATTTCCAGATATTTAGTAATTGGCTTAAGAGCTGATTTTCGTAATTACTAATCAAATTTTGGTATACATATTCAAAATAATGTTCCAATGTTTACTTTCGCTTACTTTACAGACAATATGATCAGAAACTTAACAAAATGGATTACAGAGATATTTCTAATATTTAAGAAATAAATCACTGTATTTACAGCTGCAATAAATGCAGACTTGCACATGAATTAAATCTTTACATATTAAATGCAACGCCAGAAGTGATTCTGATTTTCATATTCACTAATCAAATTTTAGTATACATATCCAAAATATGATGCTCTGGCAAATGAAGAAAATGAATTTTGGGATAACAGTGTTGCAGGAAATCAAGGCCATCAAGCATCGGCAACGCTTATACCTCATCGAAGTCCCCTAGCAACTCCTCCAGAAACTGTAAAAACAATTAATCGTGAAGAACGAACCGTTGATGCTATGCAAGAGAAGAAACGGGAAAGAAAAAGCGCGCGCCCACTTAGAACAGCCGCTGGGATCGAAAAACTAAAATAATGGCCTATAATTGTATCTATTTATAATTGTATCTATTTAGATGCAACTGCAACTAGTAGCATGTTGCATTTGGTAGATAAAAAGTATACAGGGGAAAGGAAGAAGGGTGGGATAAAGAAAACGCGCGCGCGGATGCGTTTCCTGTTTGAAGATGGTCTATTTTTGCGTTTTTCACCGACTGAACATCGTTTGGGACCCTATGTTCTGTGGTAATTTTTCAGCCTCTTGATGCCTACTATCATCCCCTCTGAATTTGTGGGTAGAATTCGGCAACACCCTATGCAAACATCGGTATGCTACCGATCAGCAGAAGCCAATCCGTGTTTTCTGGTGCCCTTTTTCAGTTTTTCTTGAATATCTCAAAAACTCATCAGTTTTCACACTGCATGTTTATAACAAATTAAAGAGTTTAAAATTCCCTACAATTTCATGCTCTTATCTTTCTCCAAGTTTTAATATTTTTGCAGATAATGGCCGTAAATTAATTTTTCGTTCTCAGTAATTTACAACCCCCTGGACCACCAAACCGGCGTGTTAACTACCTGAAAAAAAAACTTTAAAAAAAGTGTTTTCATTTAAAAAAAATTCGTAGTTGAAACATTATTAGTTTTTTTTATTAATTTTTACCAGTTTCTAACACAATTCTCGGACACCCAGTATTTTTACAATTTTCGCCGACTAAACGTCGTTTGGGACCCTATGTTCTATGGTGATTTTTCGTCCTCTTGATGCCTACTATCACCCCTCTGAATTTGCCGGTCGAATTCGGCAACACCCTGTATACTTTCATTATGTGTGAGCGCTATAATTTTTCGGATTGCAAAGTTTTAATTGCTTTTAAGAAATGTAATTTTAAAAATTGCAAACATGTAGAAGATAAAGCAATTAGATGTATGAAATGCTCTGACGAACGGAGAAAATCAAAATAGGTATATTCATTAATTTTTTATGTTTATTCATTCAATGCAAGAATGTTATAATATTACTATTGGATTTTTATTTTATGTTTATTTAATTAAGTCTTCTACCTTAAGTAGTAATTGGAGGATGAAGCTTAAATATATTTATGGGTGCACTCCTTACAGTTGCTTTCATACCTGGTGAAGAATTATTGCTTGATTCTTTAGTAGAATTAGGATTCGTTAAAGTGTGGACTGAGATTGGGTTAAACGTCGGAGCTGTTATTATTTTAATACCCTTAACTGAGACTTCAGTGAATGTCATAACGGAGGTTATGCAGCAGCAGGAATAACAGGCTCGACAACGATTGGAAGTGCTCTAGCTAAAACTAACTAACTTAAAAAATTTACAAAAAAAGGCGTGATTTTTGCAATTTTTCATTAACTTTAAGTACGATGCGCGAACGGAAGATGTTAACCGATTTAAATTTTATTTTGCCGTTTTCCATCTTATTACAATAGGCAACTTTTCCGCACTAAAGCGTTCCGGAAAAAAAAAAAAAAAAATTCGACCCACCCTATTGCCCCACTGCCAACGTCTACCATTCTCAGCGAAGTACGATTGAAAGCATGTCATAAATTTTTCAATTACGCAACGCAGTTAAGATTTTTATTCTGTTTTTTTTTCAGAGTAAAGTTGAGAATGACGATGAATGACGAAGCCCACATAATCTTTCTGGAGTATTTAATTTCTCATTAACACATGAACCAGAAATATTACGTCTGAAAAATTCGATTACTTCTGCAAGACCGCAATAGCCTGAAATCAGTAAAACATAGAAAAAATTTTTTAAAAAGATTATCACATGTTAGTGATCTTGAACAAAAATAAGTTAATCGGCTCGAAAATATCATACTAAAAAGTAACAGTTTTTTTTTAAATTAAGAAATGTGACAAGAATTATGTTTCATAAAAAATATACTTCCTTATGTTCTATAAAATTTTAAGTATCATTTTCCGTTTTTGTTATTTTCTTTAGTAGACTTTCTTTCGTTTAATTGTAACAGAGAATATTACAATATATGTACCAGTCTAGACAGGCTGTTATCCCGCCAACAATATCTCAGATCTGATTGTCACAGATTTTCTAACGAAAGTGTAACATAGTAAGTTTATTAACTGTAATAATAGTTGTTTTAATAACTGTAGCTAACTGTTTTATATCTGTAACTGAATGCACATTCAGTCATGTAGCCTGATGCTGTAAACATCTATCGTAATGAAATCTCTAACGGCTGAATTATAGCTCACGCAGCATTTAATATTTGATTGTAAATATCGTTTTCTTTTTATTTAAAGCATTTATTTTTTTTCATATTTAATTTTGTTCATCACATATATTTTTTGTGGCAACAGTAGAAAAATGTAGTTTTTAGAATTTTGTTGGTCATTTCCGTTGCAAATAGATTCTTCTAGAAAAGAAAGAAATAAATTGAATTAAATGGAGTATTCATAGTTTATTATTTGATACGTCAGATAAAGTTCATGTTGCTTCTTTCATGTTTGAATAAGTAGAAGCCAACAAATCCTCTCAATGAATAGTTAATCTCTAAAAGCGTAATCCTTTGTGTTGATAAAAGAACCCAACTTCAGTTGTCTTAATATGAACACACGATGTGACAGAAAGTTGTAGTAGAAAATCTCATACACGTTGGCAGTGCGTATAAGAGCCATTAAGAAAAAAATATTAAATGTAAAAATATAAATATTCAATTCCAAAGTTAAGTACGAAGAAAAAAGAACAACCCTTCTAACAAAAACGAAAGTATTCTAAATTAATAGCATGAAAAACAGAACTCATGAATAAATTGACACTAACTTTCGTTATGCTAATAACTTTACTTTTCACATTTACTTTCGTTTCATCCGAATAAAAATAATGAAAAATTAACACTTTGTCATATATTCAAAACATAATTAATTCAAAAAGAATTTATAACATTTTAGATAACAACCAGTCTGAGTTGTTTGACACCAAAAAAGAAATTGGGATTACGTCCGACTGGGCCCGTCCGATTATAACGCAGACCAAAAAAGTGGGATTAATTTAACCCCCCCCCCGCGTTATCGATATCTTTGGTCTTTTCTGAAATAGATTTTACCTCTCACTAAGAATTCATTATTTACTAGGAAACATTCATATTATTTTGTAATCTCATTGAAACCTGCCTATAAAGAAGATTAATTCAATATTTATTTAAAAATAAACAATCGGGGATTCTTATAAAATATTCTCTAATATGGAATTTTTAAATGTCTTTTAATTTTAGAACATTTCCGCATGAAAAGAGCTAAATTCTTATATACAGTCTAGATTTATGATAAAAGTATCACTTACCTTACTTGCTCGTAATCTGTAATTATCATTCTCCAAAACAGTCAGAAAGCCTTTCATCAAAATTATATCAGCTTCATTTAATTGTTTTACCTTTTCAAGATTTTGATAGTTTAACACATCGCCGCAAAGAAATGAACATTTTATTTCTTTCTCTCTAAAATAATCTGCTCGCATTACCGAAGTCATATTTTACGTCACGTAAATTTTCTACAATGTCCCTGAAAAATTATTTCCATGTTTCAATATAATCCACAGCAGTCACTTCAAGAGATTGGAATGGAAAACCTCTGACAATTTCTCTGTCAATATTTTCTTCAAAATTTTGGAGAGACCTATTTTGGAGGTTTAAAGACCTACCAAAGCGCTACCCGCCCCACTGCCAAAGTCTACCATCTTCAGCCGTGTACGATGAAAGCAAGATCTTAATTTTTCACAATCACGCAAGGCAGTTAAGACTCTTGTTCTGGTTGTCCCAGCGTAAAGAGGCGAATAACGATAGAAAAGTCCACATAATCTTTCTGGAGTATTTAAATTTTCAATAACACATGAACTTGAAATATTAAGTTTGAAAATTCTTATCACTTTTGCTACACCGGATGCGATTGCTTCACCTGAAAATTCTCCCTTGTTTTGTTGTAGCACTTGATCCAGGGTTGCCAGATCAAAATAGCAAAATAAGGCCAAACCTTCTTAAAAATAAGGCCAAATTTCACAAATTGATTGTAAACGTCATTTGCTATTAGAAAAACAGCTATCCTTCATGAAAACGAATCCCACTTGATAGGCATATGTTCAATGTTCTATTGTGAAACTAAAATTTAAGTGAACGAAATTTAAAACATCCTTGTTCTATTCAGGAGCTATTTCGTTCGATAGCTCATTATATATCATTTGAAATGTGTAATATCAAAAATTTATTAAGAAACAATAGAATAAGTAATTAAAAATCATTCGAAAAGTCATTAACGAAAATAAAGCCAAAAAAGGCCAAAAATGAAGTTAAGGTCAAATGAAAATTCTGAAGGCCAAGGGCTTTGAAAAAAGGCCAAATTTCCATAATTTGGCCTTAAAAAGGCCAATATGGCAACCCTGACTTGATCGAACAGTTCCACAAATTTTTTTCTTCTTTTTCGTTTTTTCCCAATTCTTCATTGTTCGGTTGATCGTTAGAAGCCTCCATTATTGTAAACCAGAACGAGAAGAGGCGAACATTAGCGAGCACACTAAGTTTGAAGAGATGAGCAGAAGGTCTTTTATTTACTCAGAGCAGAAGTAAGGAGTTGTATAAAATCAGTAGAAGATACAACAGGCCTAACGGCAATTAACTTGAAAAAAAATTCCTTGTCTCCTTAAAAAATTAAACGTAAGAAATTCAAAGGTATTCTAAATATTCCGATCTGAAAAATTAAGCTGAAAATTATCTGAGGAGTTAAACAGAAATGTCGTTCATATTCCGAATGCGAGTCGGATCTCACTCCCAACTATTGCAAACAAGAATGAGAAGAGGTGAACAACAGCTGTCACAATGAAACTATTGAAGCATATGAACATGTTAAATCAGCACGTTTACTTAATCTCTTTCTTATGCGGAAGTTATAACCCGTTCAGCTAAAAAACTGTAAATATCCTGCATAATAGAAGAAAAACGAAACAAGCACACGTAATAAGGTCATCTGCGAGTGGACGTTGCAGTGTAGACAAAACGTCAGCAGGAAATCTATCTAATCGGGAAGCCGGAAAATCTAATTTATTTTAAGCGCGAATTTTTTAATAGATAAAATGGAATATTTTTGATTATTTTATGTTTGAGTATTTTTTTTCTTATATGTGGTGTTCTTGAATGTGACACAGAAAATAATTCCAAATGTTTTTAAATACATTTTCTAACAATTTAGAATGCTTGAATAATTTAGACTTTCAAATCATCAAAAAAAAGTCTAATTTTTATTTTCAATTGTATAAATTTCACCGAAACGAAATTTCTACTTCATTTCTGAAATTTTTACTGCACAATTCACAAATATTTTTTGCTTTTGAATCTTTTCAAATTAAACTGAAAAACTTAAAAGTATTCAAACAGACATCTATAGCTAAAAATGTATTAATAGTCTGAAGTTTTATCACATTGATTCTTAAAAAACTTAAACAGGAAATTTAACGTTTCTTTTTTAAGAAAATAGCAATAACTGTCTATTTCCAAATTCCTTGAATCTTTAAAAAGTTTTCATAATTTTGCAATATTTTCTTTTAGATCAAGTATTTTAACAGACACTTTCAGACAGAATACAACATTTCATCACTATACCGGTTTAAATTTTAAAAGAAATTCCGTAAAGTTAGATTCGAAAATTCCATTCATATTCGTCAGGGCATCAAAATATTAATTGATTTAAAAGCATTTTAATGAATGTCTTTAAACTTTTTTTAAAATTCTAATCAAATCAAGCATTTTTTCGAGAATTAGCAAAAAACCAAAAAATGCTGTAAAATTCCCAACAAAATAACTACTTTAAATTTAAAATTGAATTTTTTCAATATCTTAAAGCAAAATGCGAGTAGAATCTTTCAATTACACTGAAAGTTTTGAAATGTTCTATTACAGCTCAATTAAAAAATACTTTAAATCGTGATTTTTTTTTGACTTTGAAACAGGACTTTCTGAGAGAATGCAGCATTGAGTCTTTACTTTTAACAATATTCATACACTGTAAAAAATATCCGTTTTTTTCCCGGACTTTTTCCGTATATTTGACGGTTTAAAGCTGTTTTGTTGACAAAACGGTTTTTAACCGTTTTCCTCTCCAGCCATAAACGGTCATAACAGCCATAAAACAGCCATAAACGTTCAAATTCTATTTTTCGTCATACGGTATTGCTTTCCGTATGATAACTTTCCCTTTTCTTAAATGTAATTTTATTGCATTCATTTCATGTTTTTAATAGGGTTCCATCTCCGCTATTGTTTACACATGTTGCAGTAACCTGTTGTCACTCATGAAAGCTAACCTTAAAACACGTGTTCTGGCAATAGTTGATTTTTACACCACTAGATGCCGCCACTAGAGCTATAGTGACTTTAAAACTCAAATAGATTATTTTTACTTCACTTCCTGAAGTCTCCGGTGGTCTAGTGGTTAGAGCGACTGCCTTTTATTTCTATGAACGCGGTTTCTATCCCCGGTTTGGAGGAGTTAGAAGTTTTGTCACCATCTTGCATCAAAATCGTCCAAGTAAGTTCAATTAAGAATTATATTAATTAAACTAATTGAAATTAATAATTAAGCCTTGATTAATTGATAATACACATCAGCACATTTCAACTCGAACAGAAGGAGAAAACAACTCAACTCAGTCGATGACGTCACTTACTTCAATGACTTAATTTTTACGGAGAAAACTTGATTTCATACGGTAAAAAACCGTTGTGACTACGGATTTACTTCCTAACTTTTACGGGAAAAACTTGTTCCTGTATGGTAAAAAACCGTTGTGCCTACGGATTTACTTCGTAACTTTTACGGTTTTGCACAACCAACCCAGCTGCCAGTTTAAAACCGTAAATTTTACGGGATTTTTTTTACAGTGTACATATTTGTCTATTAATTTATTTTGAAGTTTTATTGGATTGAAGAAGATGGATTATTTAAAAAAAATTTGAAAATTGTAAAAAAAAAAAAAAATTCTAATTACATAGTCACAGTGGACCGGTTCAGAGATTATTAAACAGAAGGTCTGAGTTTCTTACAAAGAATTTAACCTTCTTATTCAAAACAGAAAAAAGTTTTTTAACTTTTTGTAGCATTACCTGAAAAGATTGCTCATTTGATTGCTCACACTTTGCTCATTTTGATCCATGATGTTTCATTTAACTTGAACTGGAAAGAAGCATTTTAATTCTATTTCCAGCTAAAATAAAAACCAGTTTTCTAGATCATGAAAGTTTTGCAACAAACGTAATAAAAGTAGCAAAATGTAGCTCATTTAGTGACATATTGAATAATGAAAAGAAAAAAGTTTTTAAAATACAATTTCATTAATGAACTAAAACCATAAAATATTTTTTCATCAAAAATACGGATCTAAAAACAAAATCACAATAATATGAGGCCTTGCTAAAATTATTCAAAATGAATTGCACTTTCAAAAATATTTATAATATATTTTAATATTAATAAATGCTCAGGAATTTTTCTTTATTTGAAATTCATTGTGGCTTAGTTTCTTTGTGGAAACGTTTTCTTCGCCTCACGCTTTCAAGATTTTGTTTCGACCTGAATATTTTTGATAAAAAAATATTTTGTAGTGTTCTGCATAAAAGCGTATGTTTAGAAATCTTTGTTTTTATTTTTATTAGTTTCTAATTTTTATCCTTCATCTAATAATTCATTATAAGTCTCTTCTATATCAATTCTTTTTCTAATCATCTTAAGCATATTTAATATTATTCCCTGACAAAAGCATGACTTCAATTTATTTATTGTTATAACAGTATGTATGATACCAGATAAGTGGCAACAGTCAGATGTTGACCTACTTTGAATTTGATTTAAAATAAGAGATGAGTAGGAGTACGGTTGAACGATGTTACGTTGTACGCAGATACGGAGTGTAATAGTTGTTTCTTAGTGTTCTAATAAATGTCTGTTTAGTCTTAGAAGAAGTATTATGAATGCCAATCGAAACTTTTCTCATATTCTCTATCAGCCTCTTGTACAGAATCAAAATTTGAATAAAATTAATCGAATAACTGATAGTTAGACTCCGTAAAAATTAAAATGCAACACTTTCATCGGGAGCACACAGCTTCACAGAAATTTAGAATTAGTTTATTAGGAAGTGAGTGAAATATCAATCACAAGATTCCATCTTTACAAACATGAAAGATAAATAAAAGCATATAGAAACATAGAAATTATTACAATTCTGCATTTGGCAACTTTTTAATGGAATATAAATTTGCTGCGATCTATGGGTTAAATAAATTTTGTTTCCAAGTCTGAAGCTAGTAAAAAGTGTTTATTTAACGAATCTAGATTTATTTAGTATGCTTTGTGTCATGAGAGGGGTGTATTGTGCTGGAAAAAAGGAGAAACGTGGAGTTTCAAAAGCCAATTGGTGAAACAATGAAAAAGATTTAATTTCATTACAACAATGAAAATTATTATTTCAAAGTAATATTTTTAAAATTAGTGAAAAAATTTAACAAAGATGAAAATTTCTTGATTTTTCTAGTTTAGTTTAGTTTTATTAACGTCCCGTTTTGAAGCAACACGAAGGCTATTTTGGGACGGCTCTTGCAATTTTGAACCACTCTCAGATGACGAGGACGATACCTGAGCTGGCATCCCCTCTCCAAACTTCCGCACCACACAAGCGGGAGGATGTTTGACTTCCTACGTATGATTTAACGTGCAACAGGTCCAATATACGACGAATCTTCTGTGGAATCGGGTTTCGAACCTGTAACCCTCTGGGCCTAAAGCCGAAAATTGCCACTAGACCAACGCGGCCTCCCCAAAGGTAAAAGGCTTTTGAAATTAGCAAAATAGGTCCATTTACTGAGAATAAAACTCAGTAATGCAGAGAAGGTGTACGGATGGTAAAATTAATGTCCGATCTAAGAATGATATAAAACACCCGAACATGTTTTACAAACTTAAATGAATTTCGTTTACAGAAATTGTACAGTTTCTATAAATTTGTAGTATTGTTCCAAAGGTAAAAGGTTTAGTTGAGTTATATTAACGTCCCGTTTTGAAGCAACACAAGGGCTATTTTGGGACGGACCTCGTAATTTTAAACCGCGGTCAAATGACGAGGACGAGCTTGAGCTAGCATCCACCGCACCAAAATCCCACACCAGCGAGAGGACGTTTGACCTCCTACGTATGATTTAATGTGCAACAGGCCCACATACACGGCGGACCTTCAGTTGAATAGCGTTTCAAACCTGAGACCTTACCCTAGACCCCTGCGGCCTCTTGATTTTCTAAGCAGTGTGAAAAGCATTTTCGCTCGGCAACTCTATAGGAAGTTATCAAGGGACATTTGTCTGAAAGCTTTGAATTTTCGCTTATTCCTTAATGAATTAAAATATCTAATGAAATTTGAAATATGCTTCTGTCAGAAGAAATATTACTACGTTCAAAGAGTTCCGGGACTTATTTTATTACGGATGCTCGCTGTATTTCTCCGGAAATAGAGAATCGTTGCCCCTTAAGAAAATTCTTCATAGGAGGGAAAAGTCACATGGAGCGAGATCAGAGGAATAAGCTGGTCGTGGGAGAACCAGAATATGATGTTTTAACTTATAATTTGACAACAGGATTAACCTGTGAACCGAAGCTTTATCGTGATGCCCCCACCCCAAATTCGGCTGCCCCCAGGTCGTGAAATTTTGAACGCATGTATTCACGAGTTATGAGCATTCGTTGTACGTATTTGAACAGAATAACACCTATTCTGACTAGTCAGATACATAATGCTCTTAGCCTGTTCTCCTGGAAATGGCATAATTCAATTACATTTAGAAAATATTAGGAAATTCCGCAATTTTTTTTAACGCAGTTTTAATACCCTACAGGGTGCCCACTGAAATCCCTTACCACCCTTTAAACTACCGAATTGCTGCAGTTATCTTCATAAGAGTGGTGTCTAGGTATCATAAAGTGACTATGCGCTACTGGATGAAACCACTTACAGCGCTACCTGGTGGAAGACGGCGGAGTTAGCGTTATTATATCTAAAACGGTACGAGATAGAGGAAAAAAGTGAATTAAAAAGTTGTAGAACATTATCGATTTAGTACAAAAAGACACCTTGTGGACGTAAATGCTTAGAACAGAACGTTTAAAACACGTATTTGTTTGTTCCAGATTTCCTACACTGACACGTGACAAAACATTCTTAGAAAGAAAAAAAAACAACTAGTTATCACAAGATACCTTTATTTTCGATGTTAAAACTTCTCTCCGTCCGCTGCAATGCACATCTGGACCTTTGCCACGTTGGGGGGCTCGTTTTTCGTCCGAAAGATAATCTTTTCTCCTTCCGTTCAAATTTAGTGACGTCACAGTTTCGGAAGCCGCAAATAAACAAATGTGCATTTTAAGAATTCTGTTTTTAGAATTCATGACCATAAGGTGTCTTTTTGTTCTAAATCGATGATGCTCTACAATTTCGTAATTCACTTTTTCTCTCTCTCTCTCTCGTACCGTTTTAGAGATAATAACGTTAACTCCACCGTTTTCCACCTGGTGGATCTGTAAGTGGTTTCATCCAGTAGCGCATAGTCACTTTACCATGCCTGGACACCACTCTTAAGCCGGCCATTCATTTGAAGTATAGCCATGCCATTTGTCCTAAGCTCGGTTTTTTCTCCACCCATTTTAATGGAAAAATACAGGCACACCATTCACTTGTATTTAAAAGGACGCTAACTCTGAACGAAGGTGGGGGGGAGCAATCTTCTTTCCCTCTCTACAGCTGCGTGTCAATCGCTCTTCGATTTTCCCCAGTCAGCAGATTTTAATCTATGCTAATTTATGCTACCCCTGCTATTACGTGAGGCTTCAATCTACGCAAAGCATTGTTCTTTTCGCTAGTCTCTTTCAGGGTGCCTCTGATTTTTCGTTCCGATTTCAGTCCAGACGGAATTCCAACCATGGCAAGCCGTTTGGCTCATTTCCATAGATTTTGATCGGTTTTTCCTTCTCACGTTCCAAAATATACAGTTTGTCTGTGAAGTGAATGGATGGAGTTATGAATGTTATGAATGGATGGAGTTATGAATGTTATGAATGGATGGAGTTATGAATGTTATGAATGGATGGAGTTATGAATGGATGACTTTATGAAGTTATCTGTAGCCATTCGGTAGTTAAAAGGGACTTTAGTGGGCACCCTGTATATGCTCCAAATTGAGGGCAGAAGTCCAAATATTTCTTCCGATGAGTGCCAATCACAGCATACTCCCTATCTCGGAGCAAGAACGGCTCCCTGTTCGTTGGACGGGTATGCGTGAAACTTATTGAAAAAGCAAAAACAACAAAAAAAAACATTTATATATAAGATTTTATAAAAAGAAAACTTTCTGATTTAAGAATAAAACTGTACATTAAAAAATAAAAGAAAGTAAACAATTTTGAACATTGATGTATTACAGTTGCGGTCCCTCTACCAAACTGGGACCGTTGTGTTTGGGTCCAGATTACGAAAAGCCATGAATACTAGAAGAATTGCAAATTAAATTACATATATAGAAATTTACACATACTGGGACACGTTTTCCTTTTATTGCTATTAGTGGAAATATATATGTGTCAGGAATCAATTAAACTATACATAAATAATTTTTTAAAATCACGCTTTTATATGTTTGATGAAAACTAGAAAATTGTTTTTTCATTTAAAATATGGACGTCAAAACAAAGTCGAAAAAGTGTGATGCGCTGATAGAAAAACTCTAAGTAGATTGGAATTTTAATTATATTTATAATACAGTGTGGACATAAATCAACAACATTTTTTTTTGTAAATAAGAGAGTATGTCAAATTTTTTAGACAGTTAACGCGCTGTTACGGCGCACTGAATCTCCTGCAGTAAGAGATTCTCAAGGCAAGAATCAAAATGGCTACAGTACAGCAGAAGGCACGTCTATGGTTCCACGAAAGCAAATAATCTGTAACAGTTCAAAGACGTTCTCAGGTAGAGTATCGAAATTATCGGTAAGAACCCCATTAAGCCTTTGTATGAGCAATTAAGGAGTGAAAATCTTCCTCACTCGTTCAACAACTTTGTCTCAGACCGATGGTCGTCCAGCACCTTTCCCATGATGCACATTGGAGTTCTTATTTGGAGACTGACAATTCTCATATAGTCCAGTAAAATGGCACATTTTGGTATGCCAGAAAATAGGGGTTTGCTGTGCAAAAGGTCGGGTAGTTTTGATTTTTGGATATGTTGTTAGTGTTGGGCGCGTGTCGTAAAATCCAAGTTTTCGACCTCGTCGCGCCAAGGCGCGCCACTTAAACAAAACATCAAAATTTTGGATTTTTTCTAAATTTTTTCACAATATCTCCAGAACGGTTGGTTTTACAGAAAATATTATCCTTCACAAATTTAAAGTAGAGTAAATTTGTCATAGTTTGAGCCAAAAATCAGTTCTGTAACTTAAATAGTGACTGAGACACAGGCTTCCAAAAAATCACGATTTTCTCAAAAATTTATGAAAATTGTTACTTTTTGTCAATTTTTGTTGAATATGTCCTAAACTAATATAAGGTGTTTAGAGCAAACGCCAAATGGACCAATTTTAAAGGCGAGTAAATTTGCTGTAAATAAAGCACTATAGGATGTTTCTACGAATAATATTTCAAGATGTTCAGTTGTTCAACGAAAGAACGGTTTAGAAATTTTTGACATCATAAAACTATTAAATAGTCTCAAAAAATATGTATTAAGTTTATATAACAAAAGTTAAAACTTGGACAGTAGTTGTTAGGCATAAACCATATAATATATGTTATTTAAAGTTTTTGCCTTTTTGACGAGCCAGGACGGAAATCGTCAAGCTCTGTTTGCTGCTCCTTGTCCTCTTCATCCAGCTGAAGATATAAATCTTCTATGTCTCCGTATATAAAGTTATTTATTGACGATGGCGTGTCGTCTTCACCTTCAATGCTGTCCTCAAGTAGATTGATGTCTGACACGTTCTCGCAAGCTTCTCCCAGAGAACAAGTGCACAGGGAGAATAAGGCAAGATCCGCTTTCCGGGCAACTACAAATACGACTTTGCACCCTTTCTTGCAGTTGCAGATTTATTCGTGAGGATTCCAGAGCTGCATCCTTTCCATTTTAGTGGGAGAGGCTGACTGCAGGTGTACCCAAAATGTACTTAAAGTGAGGATGATTTTCTCATGTCCTGACCATTTCTGTTCTTAGCTGTCTTAAGGCATGAACGTGCTGCACCCAATGGGTTGGGGTGTAAACGCTAGAATGGACCCTGCCTTTAGTTTGCTGATTGCAATATATGCGTGTAATTAACCTACTGAGATCACATGCAGAGGTTCTGGGATTACCTCCATATAAATGAATCAGAAAAGCTTCGCCTGCCTTAGCCATTTGGTCAATGGTAGCTTCAAAGTTGAAAAATATTTGTATTTTTTCTTCCAGGTGTCGGTTTTTTTTCTAAAAGAGAGCAAAATTTTGTTTTCCCATGGCTGAATAGTGCACTTGTAGTATCACACCCACTGAAAGCGTGAATGAACAAAATCACTCAGCTGAATTTGTATTTAAATGACGTCAGGCATCCTCCCTTTTCCACATTTTCGAAAGTACAAGTTCTCTTTCATTGGAGCTAACCCCGTTAAAAGGACTAAAATGTCAATGTTTCCACCAACCACGAAAATATTGTCATACTGAGATATAACAGAAACAGCAGTTTCAACAATTAGTACGTCTGCATCCTCTGCTGCCTGTTTAACTGTTACATTTGTTTTTTGTAGAAACTTTTTCAAGAGGTCAATGAAACGCACCTTGTTTCTTTCATTTCCTAAAAATTGTTCTTGAGAAATTTCTGGATATGTGGCTTCATTGAAGATTATCTCATGTGATGAATTAAGTTTGCTCGTCGAATGCGTTCTGCACTTTTGGTGCTCTTTCCATTCACATCAGAAGGATATCCATCAAACACTACGGCTACGTTCGATCCATAATGAGTTTGTAAGTATGTCAGATAACTCTTAGCAATGTCTCCGAAATTCATGTTCCGCTGCCAAACAACTTTGTGAAGTAAGTGGCCTCCATCCACCACTACAAAATTATTTTTACCTTGGACAGCATCAATTTTGGTTGGTGTGAACGCTGAAAACAGGGATGATTTAGTACCTTTTGCATTCCCTCTTCATTAAACAGTAACAAAGGGAAAGGTGACAGTTCAAATGTGAAAAACATTTTCAAGACTTCATCCCACTGTTTGGCGACACAAATTCTGTGGAAGAGGGTTAGTGGGTCCACAGTAATTTTTTCTTTCCCAATTTTAGCACTGTTGTTAACACAAGCAAGTGTAATGACTTTATCTTTACGCTTGAATTTAACGTTTCCGAAGTTGCCATCAGCAATTCTGGAGATTCCCTCGCAATCAAGTTAGTGAGACAAGTGGCAGTTAACATCCGCCGTTCCTACTACACCACGACTTATTGACATCAGCACATCATTTATGGGGAATAGTATGTGATGAGTAAACCACCTTATATTAGTATAGGACATATTCAACAAAAATTGACGAAAAATAACAATTTTCATGAATTTTTGAGAAAATTGTGATTTTTTTTGGAAGCCTGTGTCTCGGTCACTATTTAAGTTACAGAGCTGATTTTGAGCTCAAACTGTGAAAAATTTACTCTACTTTAAATTTGTGAAGGATAATATTTTCTGTGAAACCAACCGTTCTGGAGATAAGGTGAAAAAATTTAGAAAAGATCCAAAATTTTGATGTTTTGTTTAAGTGGCGCGCCTTGGCGCGACGAGATCGAAAAGTTGGATTTTACGACACGCGCCCAACACTAACAACATATCCAAAAATCAAAACTACCCGACCTTTTTCACAGCAAACCCTGGCGGATTTAATGGACTAATACTCTTGGCGAAAACATCTATGAACTGTTACAATTGATTTGCTTTCGCGGAACCATAGACGTGTCTTCTGTTCCACGGTAGCCATTTTGACACTAGTTTTGGGAATATCCCGCTGCAGCGTATTTAGTGCGCTGTAACGGCACGTCACCTATCTAAGAAAACGTTTTGAGCTACTCTTAAAAGAAAATTCGAAGTTACATTACAGTATTTTTTAAAATATTTTTTGAAAATGGGTCCAATAATTTATGACAGCCCTATATATTCGAAATTTTAATGAATGTTCGGGAATTTTCCTTTTTATGATATTCCTTGCGGCTTAATTTCGTTATAGTATTGACTCAGACTTTTGCTATTTTGTTTGAATTTCCGTATTTTTTGATAAAAAAATATTTTCTTGTTTTCGATTTCTAAGTACAAATAGTTAAAGTACTTCTTACCAAAGAAGCCATCTGACCATATCTAAGGGATTGAAGGTTAATGTTCATGCTTTCTTATTCCAAAAGTCAAACACACGAGTACCCTAGATTCCAATAGAAAAAGCTTAGAATGAAAAAATTCCGCAAGGTATGAATACAAAAAATTTTATGTAGAGGTGTTGATGAGACAATTCTTGCAACCACTGCAGCTGACCGTGTAAGTGAAGAGTGGCAATAACTTTCATCTTACATTTTGTACATAATGCTTTAAAAACAAGCGAGTAGTATGAAAATATGCCTTTCAGGTTGTATTAGCAGTATTTTGTTAAAAAAATAAATATATTTCCCATTCTTAATTATTGATTTTTACGATTTATAATCAGTTTGAAGAAGGGAACATATCCATGGGTTTCAGTATCGTTTTATTTTTTGACCTTCTGATTCCTAAGACCATTGGAATAGAGGAACCTCAAAATACAGGAACTTCCGAGTTTCTCTTTCAAAGATAAGGGAAATTCCCCTTCTCTCCTCACAAACCACAATGACAGTTGGCACTGTCCGAATTATATAAGAAAACCCTCCTTTTCCCCCAATCCTTCTGGGTGAGCTACTTTAAAGTGCTCGCAGCGGGTGAGAAATCCATCACACTTAAAGAAAGGAGGTGGAAATTTCACATCAATATTCGGACGCTTCGGACGGCCATCGTCTTTTGCTTGAAGAGACGTTTGGGACGTTCCCGTATCGATAGAGTTAAGGACAGTCTAACTGATCTGCCAAAGGTACTTTATCTTTATCGCTACAGCATACCCCGAACTCAAACCCAGAACGGCTTCCTGTCGGTTGGATGGGTATGCATGAAACTTTATTAAAAACAAAAAAAAAAAAACATTCGCGATTTTGAAAAAATTTAAAAGACACGAAAAGTTACAAGAAATTAAAATGACAGTAAATTATACGTATAATACAAAGTTTGTGCAGAACATAATTTGGGA
Organism: Araneus ventricosus; assembly: GCA_013235015.1. Taxonomy (NCBI): domain Eukaryota; kingdom Metazoa; phylum Arthropoda; class Arachnida; order Araneae; family Araneidae; genus Araneus; species Araneus ventricosus. The sequence continues at coordinate 1,091,490 of BGPR01000057.1, forward strand.
CATAGGTGTGCCTGAAAAGATCAGACTGTAAGAGAAAAAAAAGTTATGAATATAATAAAATTAAGAAGAGAAAATGGGGGAAAATAAAAAAAATAATAAAGATATAACAGACTTGGAAAGAATAAGAAATTATGCACAAAAATAAAAGACAGGAAGAGAAATTGAGTAGAGAAAGTAACAAATATTAAGAAAAAACTAACAATAAAGACACTATTCCTAAATCAACGATATTCTGATATATTCTAATCCTAATAATGTTAAAACGCCAATAGAAATACTAATCTAGCAGCTAATAAACTAGGGTTGCTGCTTTTCCCCATATAATCTCATCAACCTAATATTACATATATGAAGATTATTTAAACTAAAATAAAACAAGACGGGGAAATTAAATGAATATAAATTCTGTCATTTGAAAAATCAGTAAAATGGCCGTGAAGTCTTACCTTCATATAAGTAAAGAGAACTAGGATGTTATTTATTAAGCAATCTTTAGAAAGTTTTTGAGAAGGAGAAAAAGTTGCTCAATACATAAATAGCCTAGGTATAGGATTGTTTATAAAACTTATAAATATTGTAGAAATTTATATTGTATAATTTCACTTCATTTAGGTAATAAGTTCAGTGGCCTTAACAGAAGGTGCCTCTCGTAATGAAAAAAAATTCTTTAATGTTGCTCATTGGCCAACTGATTTGTTGAACCCTTAGTCATTTTAATTCTTTGATTTGTGTTTCAAGAACCCAATGCTTCGTATTTTTAAGATCCTCTGAAAATTTGAAGTGCATTCTAAGGGAGCTATTGGATACATCTATTGGATTGCAGATTGTACTTCTTCATCATTTATACCTTTTGGAATGCGTAATGCTTGAACTTACTGTCGCTTACTTTTTTCTGGATTCCGAGGCACTAGTTGCCTCCACTCGCACAAAATCTTCGAGGCTTTGCCTCCACAACACACTTGAGAGTTCCTGAAATCTTTTCACATAAGAGGCTCGGATGTCCTCCTTCTGAACAGTGGATCTCGTGGAGAAATGTCTTGCTTCTTCCCGCGGGGATCTCCTGGTCCTCTTTCACAGTAGCAATCTTTCGATTATCTCAACCGGCTAGGATCCACTTGCTGCCACCATATATATATTGCTGTAGTGCCATGGCCTAGTTTGACCGGGGTTTGATCAAGGACCCGCAGACTTAAAGAAGTCACAGAATTCCAGCAACACAAATTTAATTAAAATCTTGATTAATTTTCTATATTACAAATTATGTACATTTATTATATATATATATAAGAAAGAACAATGATAAACTAAGTCCCGGATATAAATCGCGAAAGTCAACGAATTATACGTAACTTGACTACGTCGAAGTTACTAATGATGAGAATACTCTGAGATTCAGTTCTATTGTTAAAGTTCGGTGCACTATGGGAGTCAGCAGTCTATAGATAACTCAGGGCGAGTTATGAAAAACACCGAGGGTCGGTATAAAATATCGAGGTTAATAAACACTCGATAAAATGCAAACGGTCCACCAGAGGGACACTTTCCAGCCGAGATAATTTCGGCTAACACGGGGTCAAAAAGCGCCCGTTCTTCGTTCTAAGTTCCGTTTTCGGAATCACAAAACAAACACGACGGGAGGTCGCACTCCATCTGCCCTTTTCTTATCTCCCTCTTTCTCTCTCTTTTAAACACCTTACCATCAAATGCCAGGGGAGTGGTTCTTGTCTTGCCTCCTGGTGATTCGCCCTCAAGCTGGACAAATCACCCAACCGCAGTCGTGTGCCTTCCTTCATGGTGTTGATTGGATGTGGTCAATCTTAACCGGAGGTCTTTGTCGACTTAAACGCAGGTGGTCTGCCTAAAAGAAACCGCACTCCACTGGGCCCTTGTAGGGCTTGCGTAAGGTTGGCAGATTTATCACCCACTTACGCTCATCTTGTGTCGTTCCCTCGGGGACTTCTTTCATCCTGCGGCTTGTCGGCTTGTGTGACCGGAACGGCCCGTCGTCGTGGGAAAAGGGGAGACATCATATTATCTTTTGTAGGAAAAAGAATGCCGCTGTTCGAGGTGTGATCTGATTTCACATTCATTCCTTCCAGAACAGTTTTGGAAATGAGTCGGAGATTTTTAATTGAAGAAGCTTTTGAGTATTGAATGTCATTAGCCGATGAATATGATGATAGTGATTTTTAAATGATAATATTACCACCTGATCCAGAAATTGTCAGTGAAGGTGAAGAAATTGATGAAGCCTGCAACAGCACTGAACATGATTATGTTGCTTCTGACGAAAAGATTCAAGAAGAAACAGATGGAACAATTGAAATTCTATAGGAAAATAATGCTGCTGAATATATTTCAACACCTACATGGACTAATTGTGCACCAAAATTTTTTTCAGCTCCTGAATTATTTTACGGACATGATTTCAGGAAAATCACCTTGAAACTTCTCGAGATAATGGCTAAAAATATGATTGTCCAGCTATGGTAGAAGGAAACAAGCATGCTTGACAGAAAAATATTCACGATTTTTGCCTAAAATTCGATGAACGGAGCAAGTTTTGGGTATAATTTTCTATAGCGGATATCAGATTTTACCCAGAGAAAAAATATACTGGGGAAAGGCCTATGATACTGGAACAATATTTGTTAGTCAAACAATGCCAATAAAGCTATTCTTAGACATCAAGAGGTATTTATACTTCAATGACAATACTGCTATTGATTCAGATCGCTATTGAAAAGTACACCCAATTTACAAATTGTTGAATAAAGCTTCACAACAGTTTGCTGTGTTTTCTGAACTTTTAAGCAATGATGAAAGAATAGTTCGCTATTTTGGAAAACATGGATGCTAAATGTGCATGAAAGGAAAACACGTAAAATTTGGATACAATCTAAGGATACTCTCATCTTTCGATGTATATCCTTCTCGTCTTATACCATATCAGGCAGTAAAGCAATTCTGAAAACAATTGTGGTATGACTATGAAAAGAAAGTAAGAAAAGAAATCATTAGCCCAAACAGTTGTTGAAAATTGGCTGTGTGTTGTTGAAACTCCTGCAAACAACCACAAAATTTATAAGGATAACATTTTTACTTAATGTGATCTTTTTGGTACCTCAAAAGCAAGCGTTGCTTTGCTACGGGAGCAGTTAAGGAGAATAGAATGACAAAATGCCCTTTAATAAAATTGCAGCTGTTCGATGGATTGACAATAGAGTTGTATCATTGATCACCAATTTTGAAGACAAAAGAGGCTTTAAAAAGTAGAAAGAAGAATGAAATGTGTAAAGCAGACATATCATTGTGTGTTGTTTCGTATAATTTGTACAAAAATGGTCTAGTTTTGTTGGACAATCTCATAAAAACATATTTTTCATCCCTGCAAGGAAAAAAGAGGTAATGACCATTATTCAAACAGGCGTTTGAGACATCACTGGTTGGACAGGTTTAGAAACATTAAAAACATTTTGCTCCAGAGCAAGCTGTAGAACTCCTCGAATTTCTTCGACATATTACAATATCTTAACTAGGATTGTGTGTACCTCGAAATGTTGCAAGAATGGGCATTCAAATGGGAAGTTTGGGCATTCAAAAAAAAAATCCAGATTACTTCAAATTCCAAAGTGAACCCCTTCTAGTACATGGAAAACAACGCCAATGACAGCTTAAAAACTGACAAGTAAACACTTAACTATCTGCCAAAAATGTAATTTAAGACTTTGCTTTGAATGCTTCCTACCATTTCATGTAAACCAAGATGTTTGACTGCAAAACATGTAGTGGTGGATTGTACCATCGTTCTATTTATAGAACAGTTTGTAAAAAGACAACATATAAAGTTTTTTAACTTCATACTTTTGCTTGATGTCTCGTTAGTCCGTGATAAAATTTTTTTGGAAAAATATTAATTTTTTTTAATATGGTTAAAATATGGGTTAAAAAATTAAAACGTTAAATAGTTTTCATAGGAAAAAATTAGCGTGTAATTAATATCTGTTTTCATTTCTACCGATTTTAATTAAAATAACTTAATTTTGTCAAAAAAATGTCAAGTATATTTTTTAAACTTTTGTTGTATCATTTAAAAAGTTTTCCTGAAGCAAAAAATGCGTAAGCTCATTCGAACGCTAAATAATCATTATTTGATTGCTGTGAGTTGTATATACATTTCAGTTTACCTTGTTGCACTTGTCAGCACTTTTAACAAAAATATTTCACAATTACTTGAAAAAAGAATCATTGCTAAATCATTTTTCTAAAACTTTTTTGTTTATTTCATACTATTTATTGCAACTTTTAAACGGTTCTGAAATCAAGAAAAACTATATTTTTCAGTCGATTATCAACTGTTCAGAAAGTAATAATATTTCAATCAAAAATTTTATTTTTACAATTTTTAAACGATTATTTTTAATTGAAATTGTAGCACCATCATCTAACCATATTTCAAAATTTAAAAGTCAGTCCCAAAAAAGCTTTCGTGTAGCTTCAAAACAAGTTGATAACTAACTGAACTGTAACACTTCTTCTTGGACAAGGTTACTATAGTTTTTCCCACGGAATTAACTGCTGAAGCCTGCTTGGTGCAATCTGTCTTACCAACGCACGTAGGCAGTTACTATAGCTTTTCGCACGGAATTAAGTGTTGACGCATGCTCGGTGCATGCTATCTTACCAACTATCTTACCAACATCTATCTTATCAACATCTTAGCATCTATCTTACCAACGCACGAAGACAGTGTCACTATCTATGTCGAACTTTTTGGGGTTAAATGTCTGTGTGGCATGAGAGCTTCTGAGTCCTGTGTAGTTGATCTATATATGTAAGCTAGCAGTAGTCAATCTCTGTATGTATTGGGTATTCTTATATTTTAAGATATGTGAAGATTACATAGAAGCTAGCGGTAGTCTAGCTCAGTGCCTTGAGTTGGATTTATATGTGTGAAATAAAAAAGAACTTTCACAGTCCGCTAAGAGGAATTTTTGGAGACGAAAAGGAACATCAAGCAATGAATGTTTGTTTAATTTAACGGTTCTTTTGAAGGTATACGATGCTTAAGAATAAAATAACGAAAAATCTAATATCAAATAAAAATTTGTTATATTAATTCATAATACGATCATGAAGGATACGTATTAACTGATTCCATTTTTCAATGCTAGACATTGCTTCATTTGCTTAGTTCACAAGTTAAAATTTAATTATTAACAATCCATTATAGCAGATGTTACGAATATTTAAGAAGGTATCATTCACTGTATAAAATTCAAGAAATAAAACAAGTTATTGGCATACAGAATATTTTTTTAAGTTCGTAGTGATGAGCAAGATAATTTTATACATCATCAAAAATTATCCAACTAAATAGCAAATGTAAACATTAAAATTTTATTGCTATTTTCTAATTTATATGCATGTAATCACATTCTTTCATAACATTAAATTTTTGCGGCATGGCTATATCTACCACTTACGCCTTAAAACCCCAAGGCGCAAACTGACTTTTGAATGTTAAAATGGTTTTCAATCTAACAAAATGATGGATATTTTCGTTTTGTCTTAGAAAAGAAGTATTCTGCTCATAAGAACAAATCATTTTACCCCAGTGACTCCCAACCTTAGAGGCATGAAAATACGTCGAAAATCACAAAAATAAAAATAAACTGAAAACAAAAAAAAAGTAATCATTTGTACCAAAATGCGAAAATATACAGTTTGTTATGCAAAAAAATCAGCAGATACGCAAATATAAACAATTATTTATAGTCGAAAAACAATTATCTGATTTTTATCTGATTCTTTCATATTAACCCTTAAAGACGCAGTGTTGCCTTTAAGCAACATATCCAATTTTGTCTTCTGAAATCTTGAGCATAAGACTGACTCTAATGCCTGTTGTTGCATACTGAAATTTTTATTAAATCAATTTGCATAATATAGATGACATCCTGAGTGCTGATAAAAAATATAAATATATTGATGTTTTTAACTTGAAGCTGCTTCTTTTTAGCTTTGTTTGTACGCTTGAAATTACCATATTTTATTGTACAATATTGAAGGAAATTCCTTATACGTATTATTATTTATTAAAACTCATATGTGTTTGACATTATAGAATTTTATCAAGGAATTTTTTTTCTGAAATAAAGCCCAATGTTGTCAGTTGGTAAGGAACTGTTTTTTAGCCTTTGACCATACTTAAAACAAAAGAGGATTTTTAACAAAATATTTTCCCATGTTAAATTCAAGAAATGAAAGCCATGAAGCATTTTTTAATTCAATTTTTTAAAAAATCAGGCTTTTAAAGGTTAAATTGGCTATGGTCAGTCACTCTGAGCTTAGGTACTTGCCAGTGCCGAGAATGTGTCCAAATCCTTGAGGCTGAAATTTTGTTAATAATTAATGGATAATCTAAATGTTTACCCCTTTTAACAGTGAATGTAGAAAGTTAATGTAATAAATTTAATATTAAGCTAATAATTAAGGTATATGGTGTCATAGGACACAGACTCTCAACGATTTAAAATACCTCTGTTATCATTTTCTTTAGTCTTTATAGTTGTTGAATATTCTTCTTGCGAAGTTGTGAACGCTTGCTATAGATTTAAGAATTGCCTCACTAAATGTTACGCATACAATAGAAAGTCTTGTAAGAAAGGGAATGTATATTATACTTAATGACTGTTCAAGTTTATAGCACTTAGAAAGCTACGATCGACTGTATCGCCAATGAATGATATTAAAAATAGTACATCCTTCGCGTCTTGAAGCTGTCGAAACAACTCCATGAGATTAACATCTATCACTTTAAATGCAGTTTCATCACTTTTAGCCTTTCTAAGGTCATGGGAAGTATACTTCCCACCAAATTCATCAATGTTTAAATGCAATTTTTAAGGTTGTCCAATTTCTTGTCTCAAAGCATAACGAAGTATCTTGACTTGGTAATTAATTAGTAATTAATACAATTAATTAACAAAAAATTAATGTCATCCAATAAGCTAAATGAGTTACTTTTCTTAAGTTAATCTCAATCCCAAAGTTATTTTATTATATAATTGCTAGAAACAATAGCCCTTTAAAGGGTTAAATATCATTCATCAGATAGCTAATTGATGTTTAATTCGAAATTCTTGTTAAATTTATCGATTAAAATACATTAAAATTATATGCTGGAAGATTTATCTGGGCGTAATGTAGCATTGCATAGCCTACAACCATCCTTCAAATGGAGATGTATTTGAGTACAGTTAAACGATCCTTCGTATCAGCATTGTATCTTCTTTGAAAAGCTAGAATTCAAAGTTGGTATGCATTTACAACTATATGTCACTCTTATATAAAATAGATATCAAGGAATAAAATGATATTCTTTAAAAATTACCGAGAGGACTATTTTAATAACAGCAGTGAAATATTAATAACTACTTATTACTTTATTCAGATTAAATAATGCGCAGTAAAAAGCACAGTACAATGGATTCGTTATGAAAGTTGGCAAGTCAAAATAAATTTGGAGTTTGAAAAATATTGATTAACTTTCAGTAAGTACGTTATGTTGCATATGAAAATGGAATACATACTCTATATTAGGAATTTTTTAATTCCCAACTCTGAATATGTGCATCTTAGTGAAATCAGGCCAAGAGTTTTCAAACAGTGCAGGTAAAATGCTAAAACAAACCTTCTTTTCTTTCAAACTAAATATGATTTTAAAGGAAAGAATGTGTAGCTGAAACATATTTCTAAAAAGAAATTTTCAAGAATGTGCTTAATGAAAAGGTAAAATAAAATGCATTTTATGTTAATGTGAATTGTTCTTCAATTATTTAATATCTTCAAAATATTATACTGAATACCCAAATTTTACTCCATTCGTCAGTATTTTGGTGTAAAATTTTAAGTTCCAAACAATATTGACAAACTTGAGAAAACTTCACAATATTATATGCGAAAGTAAAGAAACAAAGCTGCTATACATAAATTAAGCATTTAATTTGGAAGCAAAGGAACAAATCTAGGACCGAGAACTAAAGCAAAAAACAGCGCCTTAAATGAAATATTTCAGTTTAAAAAAAACTCATTATTCATAAAATGCTTCACGTCTCTTGGTATAAATGATTTTAAACATTCATAAATGTATTAAGTTTGTTTTTGATAATAAATTTCATTCTTTATACTGCTTGACTGTGTAAACTCGAAACTGTTGACAACGACTACACACACATTCCCATAAACAGAAAGCATTCATATTTCGATTTTGTGTTAATTTGTTCACGGGACCAATTTATTTGAAAATTGTTATTAAATTTAAGGTGTTTCGAAACTATTAACACAAACTTCAAGGAATAATTGAAGCCCTAGAAGGCGTTTCCCGTTTGGTAATGACAGTCTCGGTCATTTAAGTGATTATCGTTGCCAAGATTAGTAGTCAAACGAGAAATGTTTGGTTTTCTCGTCAGTGTAAATCGAATACTGCATCGACAATGTGAAGCCTACTTTAAAGCTGGAAACCCTACTTTTGAACTTTCATAATTTTTCTAGAGCAATATTCCATGAAATTTTGGGATATTTTCATTTCTTCTTGGTCATTTTTCTGTTCTTTCAGACTTTTTTTTTTCAGAGCATCGCACATCCTATAGCACTGTACTGCTTGCATAATGACCAAACATTGTTTCATGATTGCCTAGATGTATTCAGTCACCCCTCAAACTTTGCACGAAGAACTTTGAAACACCTTGTGTTAATTAATTAGTTAAATGTTTTTTTAAAAAAGCCAAAGAAATTTTTTCGTCCAATAAATTCAGTGCTTCTTTTAGAGTATAAATATTACTTGATTTGAAATAGGAGCAAAACCTTGGCCATATTCGCTAACTCCAGGAGCTGAAAAGTTGAATCTGTTATCCGTATCGGGTCTTAACGTAATTTGGTTATTTTTCTCAATATGGTGAGACGCCGAACCGGAAACTTGAAGTACCGGTTTGTATGTTTGAGACTCCTTCCGGGGACTCGGAGATGTGAAAATGCGATCCTCCGAACTGAAGCTGGAAACTTGTGTGTTCAAATTAGAATCCAAAGGAGGCTGGCAGTCTGCAAAAGGCACATCAGGATTTTGAGGAACGGAATTAGTAGGAGGAACTGTCGTCGTTTGGGAAACCAAACTTAGACTGTTTTCTTTTTCAAAATATTTGACATATGTTGGTGACCCTATATATACTATCAGAGATCCTGGTTTCATTGCTGATGCAACATCCTGAAATCAATAAAACATACAACGAAATTTTAGAAATAGATTTTACAAATTAGTAATTATTGCAGCAAGTAAGGACATCAACAAAAAAATTTCTTCTCGGAAAGCAGGGAGGCGACCTTTTTGTTGGGGTTAAGGTTAGTAAGTTGCCTGCAATCGTTTGTAAAAGCGATTAAGCATTGCAGAAATTAGGACAGTTAGTTTAGTGCAGTTAGATTAATGTCCCATTCTCGAAATAACACGAGAGTTATTTTGAGATAGACTTCAAAATATTGAACCTTGATCGGATGACGAGGACAATACCCGAACTGACACCCTCCTCCTCCACAAACTTACGCACCAAACCAACGAGAGGTCGTTTGATCCTCGCCAATTTTTACATGGCAAGAAGGATTTTTCGTGTGGTCAAGTCTTGGATCCGGGTCTCTACCACAAGGATACCGGACATTTTGTGAGTTAAGAACAACAAAACTTAAAACATAAACTATATGATCAAAAGTATCCGGACACGTTCGGATTTACACAATTTTTAAAAAATTTCTCCAGAAAGGCCGGAGGATCTGTACTTCAACTTCGACCATGCGATGGACAGGCTTGAACTCTCATTTTACAGGCTTGAACTCTCATTTTTTTGGATTACAATGCATGGTACCCCCATGCATTTTACTGTGAAGATTCGGTCACGAGGTAATTTAGGGGACCGGCCAGAAATTGACGAAGGAGAAAAGCGATTTCGACACACTCCGTTTCACAGAAAACTAATAATGTTTAGTAACTTTCATCAATGATAATGTTTAATATGCATATTGCTTACATGTATTTCCGTGAAAATATCAGGTATATTCTGGAAGATATAGAAGTTTTCTTAAAAAATCCGAAATTTTCCCACATGTTTTTTGCTTATAATATACAGAGTTTTCAACCAAATTATACGGAACTTAAAGAATACTTGAAATTTCATTAGAGTGGCAATGTTTCAAAATTTGAATTAAATACGTTGAATATTAAAGTAAATATGAGTATTTGCAGTAAAGAATTTTTTACTGCGCATGTGAAAGACGTAGCTTATTTTTACATTCATAACTTCAAAACCTGATATATCAGGCAACTCATATAAAAATTCTAGGTGAATACCATTAAAATTTAGAAAGACATCGGCATTGCAGTGAGCAAAATTTCTGCTTCTCTATAAGGGAAACAAAATTATGAGGGGTCTTCCAAAAATTGTTTTTTTAAACTTGAATATTCGAATAATCTTTCAGAATTTAATAAATGTTGAAGATTCTGAATACCCAGGCATACTTATAAATAAAAACGTAATTTAAATTGCAGTTCGACGATTTCTATTCGAAAATTCAAGTTTAGAAAATATTAATTTGTTGAAAAACTCTCACCATTTTGTTTCTCTTAAGACAAACAGAAATTCTGCTCGCTGCAATGCTGATATCGTTCTTAATCTTAATGGTATTCAACTGGAATTTTTATATAAGTTGTCCTATATATCTGACTTTGAAGTTATGAAAGAAAAATTACGCTACACCTCGCGCATACGCAGTAAAATATTATTCATTACAAATACAGTAAAATTTCGATTAACCGCACCGTCCAGGTCAGAGCTGTGACGGATAATCAAATAGGCAGGAAACAGAAATCTCATATATATATATATATATATATATATATATATATATATATATATATATGCAATTTAGCTGCAATTTAGGCGTCACCGGAATTTGAATGATTTTTTTCTGAGACACTGATATTTAGCCGATAAACTGGAACAGTTAACACGTTGAGAAGATAATTTTGATGAATATTTTTTTATTATTTAATGGTTGAATATTTTCCCTATACGTGATGCACTGGAATGTGACTTAGTTATTCCAAATTCTTTTAAATGCATTTTCAAAAAAAATCAGTTGCTTATATCGGTGGCGGTTCATGCATCATCACGGGGGGGGGGGGGGACTGTAATTTATAATCCTACACTGCGTAATGATGAATTTTAATCAGTTTGAATACCTTAAAAATTAGTTAATTGAATATTTTATGAGAGTTTTGACTTGCTGAAGATTAGTTTCAATAAACAGACTTCTAGTTTTTAATCAATTTTATTTAAGTATTTAATTTTAAAATAAATTTTATCAATTATTTTTGCTGCGTTTTTTACTCTTGTTTATAATGAGTTAGATAATTGCAACTGAGCAATAAAAAGAAACACCATTAAGTGTAAAATTAAAATAAATTCACTTTTAGGGATAAGGATAATATAATTCATTACTATAAATAAAAATTACTTTAAGATGAAACATACTCTTTCGATTTTGTTTCAAGCAAAAAGATCAGTAACTTTTTCCTTGATGTTTTGCGACTATCAAATCATACGAAATGCACAAGGACGGATAGAATCAATTTTCTTTGCTAGATTTCGCCCGAAGTTAATGATAAAAATAATGATCGTGTTTGGAATTGGTAAATGATTAAATTAATACTCTGGAAATAAGAGGATTGTTACAGTTCCGAAGCCCCATTTACGAGTCGCGAGTGATTTATATAATCACATCACGACGTAAATAAGTACCACTTGTATTGAAAAATACATAAATAATATGAAATTGTATTAAATTAGTTAGTAAAAAGATTCACCGAGAAAGTTAAGGTGTTTTTTCTAGATATTTCTTTAAAAAATAACAATTACAATCTTTCCTCAAATTTCTTGAACACTTTAAAAATGTTCCGTAATTTTGCTATATTTTCATTTAATTAAATATTTTGAATCGTACTTTCAGACAGAATTCAGCATTTCTTTATTACGAGTAAATATGAGAAAATATTTAATGGAATTATTGAAAATAAATTTGAAAAATCCATTGCTCCAGGGCATTAAAATATCTCACAAAATGGTGTGAATACTTACGGAAAACGGATGAAATCATATTATTCAAAATAATTAATTTTTTTCAGCTAAATAGTGTTTATTAGACTTGTTAATGAATTTCTTCATAATTTTCATTTTAAATTCCAAGCTAATTATGCTCTTATTATTATTATTATTTTCAAATGAGCCAAAAAGCCTGAAAATACTACATAAAATTTTATTTTATAACTTTTTAAATGCGCTTAATCACTGGAACAGTTTTGCAAATTTATAGGAATTGCACAATATTTTCAGAATGATTTAAGTTTATATAAGGTTCTTTTTTAATCTCGGATTATATCGACATTAATTAGTTTCCCTGGAAAACTGAGTCTCATCTAAAGATCTTCAGATTCTTCTGCTCATTTATTAATTACGAATTTGTCTGGTCAAATTTAGCCTCAAAATCCAACAACCTACTAGACAATGAAATCACTGATTTCAAATAAAGGTGTCGTTTTCTTCTAATTCATGAAAGAACATGGTAATTCTCTCTGTCATAAGAACTTTTCATTCGTTTATTCCTTATCAATATTCAGTATGCCCACCTGTTCGAATAGGCGGCATTACAGTATCACCCTCTCTTCGTTCCGAAAGATCTTCAGTCGTTTTCATTTGTTTGGGTGAATAGAACATAAGGCGAGTCGAGCTAGTGAAAATTGAAGAAAAACGAAAAAGGGTTCGTCTTAGTTGGTCCATTGTCATAAAATAATTAAATATTACAGATTTTTCTGTCACTGAAATGAAGAAAACGATGCTGTGTGTTTTAGAGGTTATGGTTCTACAATTCATTTTCACAGAAGGTAGGAATATTTAGCAACTTATACTTGACGCCAAACTATACCTTTATTTGAAAAATTGCTTGTATAACCCTTAATCTTTGAGATATTCGAAATCAATAGAAATTATAACTTATATTTTGATATAATTTAATTTTTATGCTGAGAGAAATATTACTTATAGATACTAAAATATGCCCCAATTGTTATGAATTAGTAGGCATTATTCTTATAGTTAAAATCCCAATTCATTTAAAAAATATTCTTTAAAAATATTCTGTATCTAAACCATGATAGTGTGTCAATGATAGATAAGTGGATATTTGAGATTAATCTTATTTTTCGCTTTTCAGAATAAACAAATTGTTTCAGTCGGTATAGATGAAGGTATTTTATTTCCAACCTCCTAAATGCGAATTTCATAGCGAATTCTTTATGAACATTAACTGGAAAGACATTTCACTTTTGTTCTGAGATCTTTTAAACTTTTATCGTTTTCTTTGGCTTTTTTATTTTTCTATTTCAATTTATTCATTTTAGGCATATTGAAATTCAAAATTATACTTCGTTAATAACTGTTTTTCAAATTATGTTATTCAAATTCTAAGTTTGTGATTTTTTTTCTTTTTGGGGGCTTTCAATAAAGCTTCACGCATACCTATCTAACCGACAGGGAGCCGCCCAGCTCCGAGTTCGGGGGTATGCGTGGTTATAAAGATAAAGTAGGTACAGATGAAGTTCAGTACATTTCTGCTTAGAAGATTGAAAAATAGTTTTATTGAAGAAAGTTCTAAAGAATAACGTTCGTTTTTAATTCCTAGATGCCTTTGTTTGCAATTTCTGTTGTTATGATATAGCATGTGTAGATTCCGCTATATTTAAACTCGATTGATGCAGAGATTTACTCCATTTTTCATTTTATCTCATTCTTTCTGTAACTTCAAATACAACCAACGGGAGTGTGCTCCCTTCGCCTTTCTCGTATTCATTAATTTTCATTATTTCCGCAATATGATAGGTTTCGTGTTAAGCTTTTTGACATGGTGAAGAGAAACAAGTACGCATTTTGGACATACCGTTGACCGACTGGGTCGAAAAGCTTGTATGGGCAGGGACGGATTAAAGGCAAGACGCAGTAGGGTACACGCCAGGGGACCCGAATTGAAGGAGAGAAAAAGGGGGGGGGGGGGATAAAATTTTTTTAAAAAATATTTATCTTATTTTTTATCGTTCATAATTATAGTAATTCAATGTATAGTGTTAAATCTACTCTCTTTTTTAGTTCTATGGTTCATCAAGGGTTGTGGCGAAAATAATGGTTATCTATTCAACAGTAATACACAAAGTAATTTTCCTAAGAAAGAGCCAATTATAATTTCTTCAATGCGACGAATCCTTAAATTCTTTATATAATATTTAAGTGCTTGTACTTAAGATATAAAAATAAAATTGCTGAATTCAAAGCGTTTTCATTATCAAGAATTATAAAAATTAACTGATAAAGCAGTTATTGGTAAAAATGAAATTATGATTGAATGTAATAATGATAAAAAGTGTTCGCAATTATGCTATTTAAAACTTAATGACCGACAAGTTCAATTGTTCAAATATATATTTAGGATGATTTCAGAGTTCTACCAAGGAATTCAGCACCAGGGCCCCCAACATGCTTAATCCGCCCTTGGGTATAGGTCTACAATTTTAGAATCAAGACCACATAGCAAAATATCGCTTTTCTTGTTTGTTTTTGAGTTATCGCAAACGCATGCGCAAACACATCCATAGTGTTTTTGAGTTATCGTTTTCATATGCAGACAAACGGACGAATGAGCAGACTATCCTTTGACGAATTTCGTCCAAATTTTGATCGAGATCTATAATTTTAATATAAAGACAGCATCCCAAATTTCATGTTTCTAGTTAGTTGCGTTTTCCAGCGGTCGTGTCCACAGAGAAACAGACCGACGAACAAATATTGTTTCAAAAATGTGTTTTTCAGACTCGGCGAGATCTAAATTATGGAAATTCGTGAAAATTTTAATTCTTTTATGATTACACAACTTTTTCTTTGTTATACCTCGCATACAAGAAAATACAAAGCTCAACAATTAGAGAAATAGTTTTTGCAGCGCTGTTATGTTACGAAATATCGTGTCGAATTTCATCTCGCCATCAATAAAACATCAGCTTAAATTGCTGAAAACGCATACGTGGACATTTCTCATTGGATTTTTTTTTCAGCATTTTCAATTGTTCAGAATTATTTTCTGCTCAGTCGAAAGACAAACGGAAAAAAGTTTTCAACCTTTTATAAAGGGAACTAATATTATATAAAGGAAAAAATAAAAGGCATTCACACTTTTATTACTTAGGAGCATGTAATTGTATTGGATTGTAAAGAAACTTTCGACTTTTCAGCTCATTTTTAAGTAAAAAATGTCTTACATCTCTATTTGCTTCTTTAATGATATAATTTTTCTGTCTTTTCTTTTTTTTTTCATGCTTCGCTTAAAAAGATTTTTTAAAAATCCACTGCAAAATTAAGTATCTATTTGTTGTATCCATTGACTTCTGTGTGTACAGATACTAAATATTTTAAGCAGATTGTTATTTGTGTTAGTATGATCCCAATATATGCAATCAGATTTTTGAAAATCTCAAAAGTTTATTTTCAATATCGCTCTATCACAAAAAATATTTTTTTTTCAATGCGATTATCACTGTTAGAAAACAATCCTAAGTATAAATATATCTAAATCGAATCGATGGTAACACGATATGTTTAGTTTTTAGCATTCATTTTCTTTTTCTAAAATTAGGAAGTGTGTAAAATCAAAAAGGATTCTAAAACCTTCCGTTACGACAAGACAAATTGTAAAATTACGGCGTTTTAGATATTTTTGTTGCTGAAAATCTTTTTATATAGCACCATTTAAATTAGAAAATTTTATCATAGCTCTTAGTCCAATTCCCCCATGCCTGCGAGAATTAAAGATTGATAGACTATGACTCCCCCCCCCCCCCCGAATCCTGACCTACGGTAAGATCTTTTCACTTCCATATTCTTTTTAGAAGAAAATGTTAAAAGTCCCTATCACTTAGATGCAGCAAACTTGTTCAAATACCGTTCAATTAAGCGGGTTGTTATTTTTATGCAAACATTTATTAGTATAATATGATCCAACGCTATAAAAGTACTAAGTAAACACATCAGCCTGAGAAAATTGCAGGATGAAGCAGAAAATAGACTTGCTTCCAATCCGCGGAAATCGCGGGATACGCAGTTAGAGGGCTAAAAGATAGATAAACTTAAATGTAATGAAATGCTATTCTCTGGTCACTGTATATGACCAAAATTGGAAGAAACTGATTTTGTTAAAGTAGGTCAAAAACTAACCCCCAGATGGGCTAAGAGAGAAGATTAATAAATCACCTTTATTTTAACCAGCAACTTTTTTGTATACTTGTACAATATGAAGCGTTTTGCGCTTATCTTCTTATTATAGTACAGAGAATCAGGTATACATTTTGGACTTCATACTGTTGACCGAAAAAAGTGCTATGACTCCTCAGCGGAAGATGACATTTAAATATTCTTAAATTCTTCCTTTTAAGCACTCTTCTTATGGGAAAAAAAGTGCTATAATTACTCACGTCCTAAAAATGTCACCAATGCCATTATGTAATACTGATTCTTATTACTACTTATAATTTATGAAAAATTGAAACCTCACTTAATTGCATTAAATCCTGTCGTATCCTTATCTAAACACCAGTAATTTCTTTATTTAGGCACAAATTATTATGCCATGTCACCTAACCTTTATTTCCAGCTAGAATTGGAAGTTAAGAGTCCATAGAGGCTGTGCACTTCCTCAGACCACCCCACACATGAATTCCTGTTGACCGATTTGGTCGAAACGTTTGAACCGATCTACAGTTTTGGTGCCAAGATCATATACCGAATTTCATTCATCTTGCTTATTGTATTTTTAAGTTATGTTTTTACATGGATAAACAAACAGAAATACAGACAATCTAACCGAAGACGTATTTAGTCCAAAGTCAGATGCAGATTTATACTTTTGGTTTAACAGTCATATAATAAAATCCATTCATCTAACATGTTACTTTTTTAAGTTACTGCGTTCAGACACGCACGAAAAGACAGATCAATAGACATTGAACTTATGGTCGAATTTGGACCAAAATTTAATACAAATCTAAAATTCTAGTAATAAAACTGTATGCTAAACTTCATCTATACAGTTGAGGTTTGGAGTAACCATGTTCACAGACAGATGATTACGAAAATGTTTATTGTTTTTTCGGATTCAAGGAGGTCTAAAATTCAGAGAATCAATGAAAATCTCGAGTTCAAAATTTTGGACGATAACAATGTTTTCTTTTTGTATTTTTCGTATAAGAGAAAATAAAAGAAAATGAAGATGGAAATGGTACGAGCCTAATTACACACATTTTTGAAAATAAAAACTTCTGTCGTCAAGCCGGAAGGCGAAGTTAAATTCCTTTCTGTCAGGAGATTTCACCACATCCGTTCACGAGGTCGGGGAGGTACTCCGCACTATCTGAAATATATAGAAAAAGAACATTCCAGTGGCTTCCGACATTTCCTCCTCAAATTTCATAAAGGTTGGAGCTATGAAGATGAAAAAGAATAGTAGATGTACAGAAATTTTTCCGACGTCTTGTCATGAGAACTATTGCAATAGGTAAAATTCCTTTAAGCAATCTACCTAAAATCTAGTATTTTTAAACTTTTTACGATGTGTCGGAGTGAAAGTTTTGTAATAAACTCATAAATTTGCCACGCTGTTTCGCTTCTTTATTTCTTCATTCCATTCCGCAACAGTTCTTCATTATGGATTTAGAAAATTTGTGTTATTGGTTAACGGATTGTTGATATTATACTAAATTAAAGATTAAATATTTGACTTCGGCAGATGCACTGGGAATAGAAAATAGCTTTTTTAAGGATTCTTGAATGTAAAAATTTTAAGAAATAAATATTCATTTCCAAGTTTCGAATAAATTATCAATTATGTCTTAATTTTTGGTGTAAAACTAGTAAAAATAATAGCGTAAAAAGTTAAAAGTAAATTAATATAAATTCTTTTGTTATAAAACTCTACAATTAAAATTCTATTACAGTTAAAATGTTTAGATCTAAATATTAGCATTCTTAAACAGCTGTTGTATTGTAAACCAACTTTGTATTCTTTTTTAATTTTGAATTATGTAAAGAATCGGTAAATAACTCATAACTGTAAAAAGTGTAGTAGGAGCAACAGCACATTTCGTAGGAACATAACTTTAGATCCTTTCATTACAAAGGAAACTAATCTATTTGAAATATGTAATAAAATTCTATCTAATTCTTAAGAATAAGGATAATTTGTATTTTCTGGTTAGTCTGTTTCACAGCTTCCTTTGATGTGCAGTTTCTTGGAATATAGACAAAAAGATACGACTTACAGTCTGCAATAGAATAAGTTTAAAAAATTGACGAAGTAAAAAAACTGATTTTAGTGACAGAAAACATTAAAAATATGTGTTTAAATCAGCATGTTACCAAAATGAGTTTGATTGTTCAAATCTTCCATGACTAATTAAAATCATTTTTAAATTGTTTCAAAGTTTGGTTTGTATAAAGTTTTTGCTAAAATCTTTGCCACGTATTGTAATTTAATTTGGCATTTTATATCAAAATATTAGTGATTTAAAATAATTTTGCGGGAATTTTTATTAAAAAGTAAAAAAAAAGCTTCCATTTGTATAAAGCGAAATTCGAGTTTTAAGGAATAATCTCCCATGTAACAACGCTTTTTGCCTTTTTTAAAAATCGTTTGATTCTAGAAAATATTATTTACTACATTTTCAGCACATGTTTTAATGAAAGTTCTCTCTGTGACTTTCAGAAAGGAAAAAAAGCTCACTTTTGCTCCATGTCAATGGAAAAAGCAATAAACTCTGAAATAAAATCATCGACTAACTTTCATTAAATATGTCTTTTATAAATGCAATACAATCCTATATTTAAGGCCTAGATCATGGCATTACCGATTTCTAGACGTTTCCTGTGCCCACTCGCATTTCTAATTTATTTGAAAGGAAGGTTTAAGTACTGTTTGAAGAGAATGTTATCACGAGGAATGTCAATCCGTTTTCCCTGAATCAATGATACAAATGCTTTAGAATGATGTTAATGAATTCAGTTGCGTTATGGGAATAAAACGATATTGCTACACCGGAAGCGTCACGGGATGAAAATGAAAACAATTTCGTCACGATTGTCGAAAGTTTACTTCGAAAAAAGTTAATATGTTGCCATTGCAATCGTGTGGCGATTTTTCATGTAACTGCTAATACATTTTAACATATCTGTTGAAAATATTCTGTGGTAAAAAAGTTATTTGTTTCTATTCACCTTTTGTTCTTTATTGAACAAAAATGTTCCTTATAGTACTCTATAACGATAATAAAATACTGGTCCGTGGAATGACCACGACAAAAATTCAGTAATCTGTATTGACACAGATAACGAGGTCGTAAAATACCAGTAATGAGTGCAAGTTACGTTAAGAATTTCTTTATCTTATGTGTTCAAGTGAGCAGGTGATGAAAGGTAAAATTATGTGGAAATCGGAAAAACACTGCAGTTCAAGCGAAATGTCACGTATTAATTGACGGATTAAAGTTTAAAAAAATCCTCATGTACTGAGCAAATTTGTTTGCTGGTTTAAGAATTTTTCAAGCTAATAAGGAGAGGGAAAATGTCTTAGGTGAAAAAAAAACTCAGACAATCATGACACAAAGAAAGAACTTTTTAAAATAATCAATTACCAAATATATTATTCGAGTTCAAAAATTTCACATGGAATTATATTAAAAAAGAAATGGCTGATAGATGCTCTAAGGACATCTTGTTTTAAGCTTTCTGGTTTTGTTAAAACCTAGTCTCTGTATAAATACAATACAAGATTTCCACCTTTTTTTATTCTTAAAAATCAAATAATACTTAGAGATGTAGAAAAAAGATCTTAAAATTGGGAATTTTCTTTACTAAGCACAGAATAAAATGCTTTTGTAATGGAAATAGCAACTGTAGAATTTTCCGGAATGTGAAAATCTCTTTCCTGCTTGTCATAATTCAGAAGTGGATTTTAAAATTTGAAGAATATTAAAAATATTGACAGAATTAGTCATTTCAGAAGCTCAGATTGGCAGATGTAGATATTCAAATAAGCTGCTATAGATTCGACCAAACGATTTTATTGAACGTGATGTGCTCTTGATTGATCGAGATAGATCTGAGGGAATATAGCGCAGAATTTCTAAACGATTAAAATAACGATGAAGGTAAAGTTTCTTGGCTAAGTTAAATATCCATTGAAGAATGCTAATTTTGAAAATAAATTTTATCGGAATTAATTAGATCCTATGTAAAACCCCAATACCCCAGGAAAGTTTTACTAGGATTTAAATCGGGAGACTTTAAAGGGAAATAAAAGTGCTTTGAATGGCGATTAAAACTTGAAAATAACAGTCCGTTATAAGAACATCATTATATTGAAAGAGGAAAGATAACTCTTCCGACGATTTCAATTAAGTTATTCTTACATGAATTTTCGGAAATGCAACTATCTATACTTATAAAAGGCAATGTTTGTGTGCGTGTGTGTGTGTTTGTCTGCGATGTCCAGACGAATCTATCGCACTTACAGCCATGAAATTTAGCACACAGGTAGTCGTAATGGTGACTGAATGCACCTCGAAGCCGAAATTTTAAATTTTAATCTAGAAATTTTTTTATTTAATGTTTTGTGGTGTTTTGGTTGATTTTTCGCACTAATTTCTCAATAGAATAGTTACGAATAAGTTTACGACAAAAATATATACACCATCGGAAAGAGCACGCGATTTCCGTTCTAATGAAGTTAGTTTTGAATTTCTAACGTAATTTACTGAATTTTGAAAAAATTTCGAAAAATAGTCACTTTTAGGGTAATTTTTAATAAAGATTTCTTTAAATTATCGCATCTGACCTTCTAACATCTCTATAATTTTCATTTTTTTTCAGCCTACAAATGACACGTTTATGTCCGATTTAAAACAAGAACTATTAAAATATCTTTTTTCGTTTTTTAAAAATTAATTTTTCCCTGATTGGTTCAAACAGTTTTTTCGTAGCGCGATTTAACAGCGAGAGCTTCTCCGGACCATCCCACAATGCATTGTTGCAAAGTGACCTTCTTCGCTGCAGGTGACGTCATTCGCAAAGAAAAATAAGCGGGAATATCAATAATGTGTATTTTTTGCTTTGCTTTTGTTTTCAAAACTTTTTCGTGCCATTGTGTGCACTTTTTTTCACCCACTTTTTGAAGTCCTGATTCCACGGGCAACGCCGTGCGAGTACTGCTAGTATCTTATATAACGTAATTTAAAACTGCAAAAATATGGAGTCTTAAAATAAAATTTCGACCATAACTTTTCCTTGGTTGGTATATTAAAATTGTTAAATTTATTTTTTGCAGTCTGGAGATTCAAAATTAATATTTGGCCATGCACTCTCAGGAATAAATTCCGGTGTGATAGTTCAACACATTTTCGCTCTTAAAGAAATAACGTAAAACAATCCATTAATTTATTTGATTAACCAATTCGAAAAGAAAATTCGGTTTTTATATCAGATAGGGGAGAGTGAGGTGAAACCGGATACCTTGATTCGGGCGTCTTTCAGTTCTCATTTCCAGCGGACAGATTCTGAATTACACTCCACGAGTCAAAAAGACGAGACGGTCATAGTGGCCAGTTGTTACTGTTGAATTAACGGCGTCTGTGAAGGTATATTTGTTTTAAGGCTTCAACTCTCTAATGTTCGTTTGATTTTAAACTATCCTTATTAAATAACCAGTACAGTTAGCAAAACTATATTTAGTCCAGCTTATTATATGTTTACTAAGGATTCTTATCCTATCAAACAATATGAATTTAGTCCAATAGTTGAGCGGTTCTATTTCGTTTTCTATAACCTTTTCACTCGGGGTAAAACCGAAAGAAAGAAAACTTTCGAATTCACTGGAAAAATTGCGTTGGAAATAGCGGAGAGTAAGGTGAAATCGGGTACCTTGATTCTGGCGCTATTAGTTCTCCTTTCTAGTGGACAGATACTGAATTATACTCCAGAAGAAAGAATGGTCACAGTGGCCGTGTTGTTGCTGTTGAATTCACTGCGTCTGTAAAGGTTTATTTGTTTTAAGACGTCAACTCTCTAATCTTCGTTTGTTTTTAAACTATCCTTACTCAATAATCATTGCAGTTATAAAAACTATATCTATTCCAGCTTATTATATGTTCACTGAGGATTTATCCCTATCAAACAATAAGAATTTACTCCAATAATTGCGTGGCTCTATTTCGATTTTTATAACCTCTGCACTCGGGGGCACCTCTGCACTAAAACCAGGTACTCCAACTGGCGCAAGACCGGGACAGACAGTATTGATGATTCTTCTGAGGACGAACGATAAAAACACATTAGAAGTTGATTATTTATATTTTAATGATGTATCTTCTAATTTAAATAAATGAGAAGGGTGGATCCAATGTAGAAATTGCTTTAAATGTGAATTTTGTAACTAATATTCTTAAATTGTCATCTTTACTAATAATGAAGGTGTGTGTGGGGGGGGGGGGGGGAGGGTGCGCGCGCATGTGCGTGTGTTGGAGCTCTACAGGTCAGATAGTTGACTCAGAGCTACGACATTTGACACAAACATACTTTGGAGGGTGGGAATGTGCACATCGGAGCTCTTTTTTTGAAATTTTAATTACGAAATTTAAATTTTGGCGTTTTCCCTTAATAACTCCCTAACAGATTACAGTACAAAAATCATTTTTTCAGCATCTGAAAGTACAAGAAATTACCTTTACAATGATAGAAATTAAGTTGCCGTACAATGTTTTCTCGGATTTTAATAAATTTTAAAAAATATTTTTTGGCATAATTTACGACAATACTTTTCATTGTTGCAACGCAACTCAAACCGTTTTCATTCTTTAAACAAAGATTTAATTGCATATTTCTCTTTGATTGTTGTAATCTGAGATAATAAACGAAAACGATAAACGAAACGAAAAACGATAAACGAAAAAGGACAGAAGTAAATTGGTCAAAAGTTGATCCCGAATATTCAAAATTCAGTGAAGAAATAGGGATAAATAAAATTTCCGAAGGTCTTATAAAGGAAATGCTCCAGTTAAGTATAAGAGACTTGTTTGATTTTTTTCACTCAGGAAGTATATGACCTTATTCTAAACGAAGCTCTTAGATATGCTGCTGAAGTAAAAAATATTCCAGACTACTCTTTATCTAAGGATATTTATAAAATTTCTCGTATTTTCTGGGTATCACTTCTTATTAAGTTGAAAAGATTATTGGTAGGAGTGTGATGATTTAGTGAAAAATAGTATGAGTTTAAGTTCTTGAGCAAAGTTGAAAGCGCTCATACACTTCAATGACAGTAGTAAAGCCAAAAATCATAAAGCAAACAAATCCTTTAAAATTAGGCCCTTATTAGATTTACTAAATAAAAACTTTCAACAATGAAGTGTTTTTGAAAGATCTTTATCAATTGATGAAATGACTGTGTGTTGTTACGGTCACCATTCTTTGAAGCAATTTATGAAGTCTAAGCCAATGAGATTCGGCTATAAATTTTGGCTCTGTGCGGAAAAAATGGATACTGTTATAATTTTTCTCTCCATTGAGGTAAAGCAGGATCAGGGACTGTCAATCTCTCCCTTTAGGAAATCAAGTATATCTCGAGATGTTATGTTAAGCTTCTCGAGCGGACGAAAAAGGAGGAAAAAGCAACCTGCCTCCGCGCGCTCAATGACGCGCGCGAGCTAATCAAGGAGAAAATCTGGCCTGAACTTAATTCACTTTTCGATGGCCTTACCCATAGACTAAGAATAGAGTTAGACTGCTCACGCTGTAGAAAAACAAGCATTCGGAGTGAAGCAAGCACCTGGGTAGAAATTCCACTCGTCACGTGACTAAAGAGGAACTTCTTGGCTTCTTATCGCCACATTTGGCGAAGCCAGTATGAGGAGTGTTGGAAAAGGAGTAGTATTTCTACAAGTAGCGAAACGTTACTATTTTAGTTCATTTAAAAACTAACTCAAGAAAGGAAGGAATCAAAATAATTGGATTTTATGTGACTAGGAATTTCATTTATTTTAAACCTTAAACAATATAATACTTCAACTGACTGTAACAAAAACAAATTATACACTTAAACTTTTTAAATAAAAAAATCTTTTTATTTAAAGCAATAACTACTTAATTTCAGGGGCATATATAAAGAGGCTGAGGCCCTCTCCGAAATAAATTGACTAGTTTCAGATGTTATGGATCATGCTCCTTAAATAGACATATGTATCCCTTCTGAAATAAATCCTTTTATATGCCTTGGCTATATTATTTAGTAAATAAAATCATCAAAACTTATTTATTTTAATTGAAATTTAAAAAATAATTTGGTTTTTCCAAAGAATTTAAGGTTATTAATGTTATTTCTTATATTTATTTTTATAGTCATAAAATTTTTTTCATCTAAAAAATAGAACAATATAAAGAATTTCAATTTGTAAATGAGAATTTCTTAAGCTTGAAAATATGAAATCATAAAACAAACTGTTTTGTTAAATTAGCCAACTTTACACTAATTGTATAATTTAACAATTTATTATAAACTTATTAATAACCTATATAGACATTTAATAAAATCGCATGAACTCTTTGTTCGTTAATAAATGCCAAAACTTTGTTTTAACCAAATTTTTTAATAAACATATCCAACTGCTATAAAAGACAATGTAGATAACCCATTTTTTCCAGGAGAAAAACATAGTCATCATTCAAATTTTAAACACTTTGTTCTGTGGATATTGATTAAAGAAGGAATTTTTTTCTTCAAAAATTAAGCTGTATTTAATTTTAGTTCAAAAGTAGCAATAAATTTAAATTGAAATGCCCAATGAAATATTTCAAGAGTTTACTTTGTGAAATACATATTTAGTACGTTCAGTGTTCTTATTTATTATTCAAAAAACAAGACAAAGATGCAAACACTGAACTTTATTTACAATTAAATAATAATACAAAATTAGATGTAAATAATGACAGCCATTTCAGATATGGCGATAGTTTAACAAGGGCCCAAATTTAGTTTCATACAAAGTAATAAATGGATAAAAAAGAAAGATATATGTAAAATTTCTTTTATCAATAAAATAAAACTAATATCTTTATAAGCACGATCTCATCTTAAATACATCTTGTTTAACACTTATATTTCTACTAATGTTCTCACAACATACAGTCCAGTTAAGAAAGACACCATCTGTCACATTTCAAAGTAAAAAGATTCAATAAATGGTATTTAAATTTTTAAATTTATTATAATATTAAAAACATACTTTTCTAAGACTTCTTGAGTGTGATTAGAAATAAATGCCTTCTGCTTCAGGTAACTTCTTGAAAAGTTTTCAGCCTCTTTTGCATTCTACGTTCTTTTTGGTGCAAAGTCTTAATTATTTTTAAATTTTTATTGAGTTCTTCAGTTGCCACTGTCACTACAAGTTTAGCCTTGGTTGGCGACTCCAAAACCTCTTCATTAAAATCGCCAACATATTTTAATCTTTTACATGGTTTGGGAGAAATATCTGAAATAAAGTACAACTAGTTAAAAAAAAACTAACACTGAGTCATTCATCTGTCAAGGAATTATTTAAAATTATAAATATCTTAAGAACAACTTATGGAACAAAACAAAAAATGTAATAGAAAGATAAAAAATATTTTATCCATAAAAAATGTTTGAACTAAAATTACTTGAAAATTACACTAAAATATATTAAATAATGAAAAGATAATATGCCAACATTAAAGTAAAGTAAAATAATTTGAAGATAATTTCAATTTCCAATGTAATTAAATGATAATTCAAGCATAAAACTTTAAATACCTAATAATGGGAATTAGAGAAATTAAGAATATTGTATGTTTATAATACATGATGAAACTATTTTACCTTCATTGTTTCTGTTTAATACTCTTCTTTTAGAAGTCTTGATTTGTAGGTGTTGAGGGAATTTAAATATCGTTGGTACCGCATCAGACTTTAGCCAGGTACCCCCAAACTTGCCTGTATCAAAACAATCTGTAGTGAAATGCTTTGAACAAATCAAAGAACTATTTGTTGCTTTAAAATTTTCCCGGCGAATGTTTTTTTCCCAAATATATCTCCTTTCTTGATTTTTTGGAAATCTGAAAAATAATCAGATATATCTTTAAGACATGTCAATAATACTTTTGTTTTGGAAAACAATACTTGTAATAAAAAAAGCGAAAGAGAAATAAATAAAGATTAAATTAAAAACACTAAATATAAATTTTCAAACATCATATACACATAAATTAACAAAAATTAAACTAAAAGAAGTTATTGAGTTCTAAATTTTATTAATAATATAGTTTCTTAATTATATGCATAAAAGAAAATGTTTAAAAAAAACCTAGAGATTAATTTTTGCTGAAAATGAACTATGCTTATCTTTTTTACACACTGAAAAACATTCTACCTTTATTTCATGATCATAAAATTTTATTTTCTTTTAAATAAAACAAAAAAACACGAAAATTTCAGAATGTAAACAACTTCGCCAACCCATCGCCAAATATCTCAATCTACATTTGTCTGTTAAAATTCCATATTTTAAACACTAATAGGCACTTAAAATCTATAGATACTTCTAAAAGAGGATAATAAACAATTAACTTAAGAAAAGGATTAATTTCATACAAAACAAATTGAATAATATCGTTTTCAATTGCAACAAACGCCACAGCTAAGAGCTAAGACGTATTTTTGTGTAGCTATTTTGCATTAATAAAGCAAAAAATCATAAAAATTTTACTTACCGATGAAATGAAACAGATCCTCCTTTGATACATTTTTCTTTACAGTCGTATGCACAACAGGATTTAACCGTTTTCTATGAATTTTCATGGCCTTTCTTACTCACGCATTGAAATAACAAAGGATTCCCGTACGAAGTGTCTCGGTCGCGTCCACGAGTCACGTGACGAGGTGCTTGCTTCACATTGCAACCCTCCACGAGCAGTCTATTCGTATCGTAAGTCTATGGCCTTACCCCAGGCCAACGTGTCTACGTCCCACATGACGTCACGCGGCCCAATAGGATTTGAGCTGCGAACGGACGATCCAACGGATCAAGTGAGCGGTTATTTTAAATTTGTTTTCAGTTACTGCGGATGTCTTCTCGTGGTCCCAGGTGCCATGGCTGGTGTTTTACATCCTTTGATGTTTCACATGAACCCGTTTATGACCCAGTAGTTTACAAATATCTTGTATTTGGTAGAGAGACTTGCCCGGATACAGGTCGCGAGCATCTAGAGGGCTTTGCATGGTTTGTACAGAGAAAGCGATTTACCGAGGTCAAGAAGATTTGGAACAATTCTCATATTGAAGCACTTAAGGGAACGCCTGAACAGGCTTCGAAGTACTTCCAGAAGGATGATGATTACCAGGAATATGGAGGATGACCGTGCGTTAAATCTGGTGGTAGTGCGTTTGCGCATGTTCTTGTTTTGGATAACTTTTCCGATTGCTTTTCATAACCCAACAAATCACGTGATATTTTTTGATAACTTTTACAATAGTTACGAGTTGTTAGTGATGTTAAAGGAATTTGTACTTCTTGCTTGTGGCACTATAAAAGAGAACGGTATGGCCAAATATCCTCTGAAATCTCAGAAAGACACAGAAAAGGAGAAAAGAGGATTCTTTGACCATCGATTTGATAAAGAGAATGAATTTTCGATAGTCAGATGAAACCCTGAAATCTCAGAAAGACACAGGAAAGGAGCAAAGAGGATTCTGTGTCTTTCTGAGATTTCAAAAAAGATTTGATAAAGAGAATGAAATTTTGATAGCCAGATGGAACGATAACAAATCTGTGGGACAAGCATTGAGTTGGTGTAAAGGTAAAAAGGAATAAATTTCTGTTCCTCCACCGAAAATAATTCACCAATATAACACATTCATGGGGAGGGGGGGCGGCCCGATCAACACGATTGGTATGTGGAAAAGCATTCGATATCCATAAGGGGTAAAAAAGGTATTGGTGCTTATTTGCTAGAATGATCGATATGTCTGTTCTCAATGCCTATATATTATATAAATTTATACATCAGAATGAGAAAAATAAGCAGATTTCTTTAAAAGATTTTCGCCGTGAAATAACTGTAACCTACTCGAAAAAAGATCTAAGTAATCGTTTAGAAAGAGGTCGTCCGCTATCAAACCATCCTCTTCTGCTTCAGTTTTTGATGATATTCGATACGATCCCGTAGGGCATACCATTTCAAAGAGAGATAAACAAAGACGTAGTCAAATGCAAAATTGTGAATCAAAGCCCCGAACATTTTGCCAAAAATGTGATGTAACATTGTTCATTTCTTGTTTTCCTAAATACCACACTAACTATAAAAAATAGTTGCATTTTATATAATTTTCTGTATGTGTGTGTATTTAAATGTATTTCATAAATGTTTTGTGCTTTATATATGTATCGTAAACTTCATCGAACTTATATCGTATCCATCGTTACTATTATCACAAATGTAAAATATTTACACTAACAAGTACTAAATTTAGTGTATATTGTTGGTAAATATTAAAATAATAAAATATAATTTCAATCAAATTTTTCTAAAAAATTCAATAAAATACTTTGACTAGGCCTTTATTGCAATTTTTATATGTTGTTGCAAAGTGTACTGATTTCACTAACAGAACCAGCTTTTTATCGCTAGAACGCTCAGCGTGCTCAAATGAGGACAGGATATAATTTCAAAGCTAACAAAAGAGTTGGTTGAATTTCACATTTTTCACTCAAAGTAGTCCAAAATAACTTAGATTTGAGATATTCATCAAGATATATTCAAAAGAATTAATTCGAGCTTTAAAGAGTGAACCGATTAACGCCCAGCGTCCTCATTTGAGAACAGTGAATAAGAGTTTGTAGAATCTTTTAGTTTCCTTGGAAAGTTTTTTTTCTTTTAATAATGATAGATGGTGTTATGATGAGCATTCCTAGAAATTTCCATGCAGTTGCTATCGTTTATAATTTCGTGATTTACATCGCCGTTTTGCGATTTTTCAAGCCCGCTAACTTTTATTCAGAGTCAGTCATTTTTTTGTACTTGATGCGTAATGATTGAATTAAAAACTCGTTAAACGTTTTTTTAAAGCAAATATTCATATTTTATCTTTTTTTAGGAAAATATAATGTAAAAACCATATCTCGTAAGTTTCTTACGATTGATGAAGTTCGAGAATATTTGTTTTCAGAACAAATTAAAACAGATATTATTACAATTCCGCCGGACGTTGATGAGTTAACTGTAACCCTCAACGCCGCTTTTCGGTAATTTCAACAGTTCAACTGAGCTTAACATTTGACTGCAAGAGAGAATTCGATGTAAACAGTTGTTGTTATCGAATTCTTCATTTCAGGATCAGCAGATTGAATCATATTCGTTGATGAAATGCAATTGATGCTATTTTATGTGAATCTAGAATATTCTAGTTTACCATTAAAAAGACAAAAAAGCGTGTAAATATTTTAATAATGAAATAACTAGTTAATGCGGTCTTATATTTTGTCGAAAATTTATCAACATAAAAAGTAATGTGTAACATCTCGAGATGAAAGTTTCTCATTCATCATACAACGTTTTCGAATTATAGAAATTATTTACTCAACGTTTCCTTTTCAACTTCTAAGTAAATTTTACGATTTTATAGATAATGTAGCGATTCCTCGCTTCGAAACAGTGTTCTTGGAGTTAAAGACATTTCTTGTTTACTAGGGATGGCGGTTATTGCAAAAATAATCGGGTTTTTTTTCACCTCCGGTTTTAACCTGGCTGTTAAAACCGCTCAAAATAACAGGTTTTCGGTGTTTTTTTTTAAAGAAATAACGTCTGTGGAGAAAATTTTTATTAACATTGTTTTCACAATAAATTAATTCATTGGCCAATATTTATCATCTAATCTGCTCATGTAGACTCTTTCAGCAACGTGTTGATCCATGAGTCGACACCTCTCATCGGAAACAACATCATTCAACGTAGATACTAATATTTCAGAAGCCACATAACATCCAACTAAAGATAAATATTTTTTGGCTGCAAGAAACAGACATTTGCAGACAAAAATTTTTATTAGTATTGTTTTTGAAAGAAATCAATCCATTGGCCAATATTTATCTGTTCATAAAGACTCTTTCAGTAATCCGCCAACTAGCAGATGCCTCGAGGAAGCGGTTGTCGGTGATTGGCCCAAGATGATGAAATACAAACTTTATAACTTGGTAAATTTTAGTCTAGTCGAACCTAAAATCAAGACTAGCTTCCGACCCGGTGTTTTTACCCGGTTATTGGATTTAAAAAAATAACCGGTTATAACCGGGTCAAAAAATAACAAAAAAAAAACAGTTAACCGAAACAAAAAAAAAAGTTTCGAGGCCGATTTTACTAATGTTTACTATA
Source organism: Araneus ventricosus (assembly GCA_013235015.1). Lineage (NCBI taxonomy): Eukaryota > Metazoa > Arthropoda > Arachnida > Araneae > Araneidae > Araneus > Araneus ventricosus. The sequence goes on from BGPR01000057.1 coordinate 1,122,116, forward strand.
CTTTCTGTTCGTAGGTATTTTATTATGATTAGATACTTTATTACAGTGTATATATTTACGTAGTATTACTTTTATGAAACTTTGTATACGATAAAATGACATACTTTCGGATGAAGATAATTTCCGTTCATCGCCTACTTTATTATTCATGCAAACAGAACGAATATCTGTGACTCATACAAAGAATTCATCGCGTCTTGATGCGTGAAAATCTATTTTATCTCGGAAGGACAGCGTCCGAATAAATCTAATCGATTCATCAGATGGTTGAACTATTTGTTCATATTTGATATTCAGAGAGCTTTTCCACTTTTGACTGCATTCTAAATGTTTCTGTGAGCTGAATCTGAGATTCCTCATTCGATTAAGAGATCGAATCGGTGAACTGAATTCTATAATAATTATCGATTCAGCCTGTTCAAGCGATATGAAAGTCATTATCGCGTGAGCTAAGTCACGATTGTACATTCGTCACAAATTATGTATATATATATATATATACTAGCCGACTTCGGCGACCAGCTGGTTCGCCCGTTTAAATTAGTTTTTATTTTATATTAATTATAGCATTCCCCGTCGCGGTTTCACCCGCGACAAAACATGAAAGATGGATTAAAAAAAGTGAATATTTTATTGTATTTCGCAGATAGTAGAATATTTAAAGGAGTAATTTAAAAATGCCAGCGATACAATTTTATATGATGAATCACAGCTAACGAAACTTGAAAACTGCGTTTCAAATAACTCTCACTCAACTCATCTATCACTCATCAGTAGAATGATTAACGCTGAATATGGTAGCGAAAGGCAAACATTCTGGACGCCTCGTGTGAACCAGTGGGTGCCAGAATGGTGGAAAAAGTGAGGCGGCAAAAAATTTATTGACATCTAAAAGACCCGGGAGTATAAGGGTAGAGAATAAAATTTAAAAATTTAATCAAAAAATTAGTTAGTTTTCCTTAACACTATTGCTTTTTTGTAATTTTTAGGTTTCAGGCAGCTAAAATGAAATAAAAATTTAATCTTTCCCTAAAAAAAAGTAGGGGGTTACTGACCCTCCTCGCCCCTCCCCGGACGCATATAGGCATACTGTACTCGAGCAGAGCACCATTGTAACTTTGGAGGGCTCTGATTGGACAAGCAAATCTGACGGCCGGAACTATGCTTTGTTGCTTATTTACCTTTGACCACGCTCTGACTTATTCTTTCAACTAGCGATAGCGAAATGTTCTTTGTGTAATACGCTATGGCTATTCAGAATTCCAATCTTCCCCTTTCTTTTGTAAACGAAGTTGTTAAAATCGTTAAAGATGAAATCATCGTTCGAAGCCTTAAAAGTGTTTACGATGTGTATTTATGGATAGAAGAATATGGAAGAACTTTAAACAAGATATACTCGAGTACAGAATGCCTATATGCTCTCCGAACTCGCCGTTACTGGTGTGAACTATGAATGGGCAGCCCGTCACAATGATAACCATGGTAATCCGTCACCCCACCCGTTCCCCTCCGGTGCTAAACATAGAATTATGACCTTGAGGGGCCGCGATTAACGCCGTTTCACCACTGCAAAATTGTGTTTGAAAACATTTTCAAAAATTAATTAAAATCAAACAAAACATCGCATGGAAATGAAATTGGTGTCAATAAAAAGCTAATTTTTAAACTTTAAGATGATGTTAAAATGATTTTTGAGCGACAATATGCTCCGAAGTTATTGAGAAAAACGTTAAAATTTAAGGTAATTTTTAATAAAATAATATTATAATTAAAATTTCGTAAAATCCTTTCTTAATGAGAACCTACTACCCAAAAAGCAACCACCTGCCAAATTTGAAGCTTCTAGGCCTCATGGTTTAAGAGATTTCGTCATGAGCGAGTCATGAAAATCATCTTGCCTTATATACACTCTGTCCCAAAAGTTCATAGAATCTTGTATTTTGATTGTATTTTGTGTTATATATGAAGTTTTTCGATGTAACTTACTGTATGGATATGTTATGTCTATTATATTGAAAAAACAGCAGTTCTACCCCGCATATTTAATGCCAATTTTTAAATCATAAAATAAACAGAAATAACCTGTTATAGTATAATATAACTGTTTATAGACTGTCTAATAACTGTTTATAGACAAATGCAATTTTATGCAAATATGGTACCGGTGATCATGACGTCGATTCGGAGCCTAATAAATACGTTGTAAGAAAAGGAAAACTGTCGTTTGTTCTGCGTTTCAAAATGCCTAAAGCTTCGCAGCTCTCCAATGAAGAAGTGAGTAAAATTCTTCAATTGAAATTGCTCGGTAAGACTGTTAAGGAAATATCGAAACTTTTAAATCGTTCTAAAAGTATGATATATCGTGTATTAACTCCTAAGACGCCATATGAGCCAAAACTTCTTTCGGGAAGACCACGTGTGACGGATATTCGCAGTGATAGACGGATACAAAGAATGGCTTCAAGTCAGAAAATGTCAGTTCTCGAAATTACTAGGGCTTTCGGTTGCAAATCTCCAAGAACACTGTTCATAGACGAATTATAGAATCTGGTTATATGATCCACGCAAAAATGTCTTACAGATCACCACTCTTAGAGCTTCACATTAGTAAGAGATTACAATGGGCTCGTAATCATATGTCATATGGCGATAAATGGATGGCTGTCCTTTTCAGTGATGAAAAAAATGGACGGGAATATAAAATATTGGCATGATTTACGAAAAGAGCCCGGGATCTTTTTCAGCAGGCAAAGTGGTGATAGATCTGTTATAGTGTGGGCGGCTTTCGGTTTCAATGGTCAAGTGGGTTTGACATTTTTAAATGGTCGACAGAATTCTCCTAAATACATAGAAACACTAGAAAATCATCTTATGCCATTAGCAGAAAACATAAGGCGACGAAATTGGGAATATCAGCATGATGATTCCCCTAAATACCTCCAATGCTACGAAAAATTATTTAAACTCGAAAACTGTTGCTGTTATTGAGTGGCCACCGATGAGTCCTGATCTAAACCTAATTGAGAATGTGTGGGGCATTATGTCTCGGAAGGTATATGAGAATGAAGGGCAATTTTATTCAGTGAATGCCTTGAAGACAACCATTGAAAGTGCATGGTACATCTTGGAATCAGAGATATTACAAACCTTAATTATGTCGATGGAAAAACGTGTATACAATGTCATACTGAAAAATGGAAAGACTTGAAACTATTAAGAACATTGTATTGAGCACCTTTTATTCAAATGTCATATATTCTATAAACTTTTGGGACAGAGTGTATGTATATATATAACAATGCAAACAAGAAACAAAAATACATACAGAAAAGATGACAAAAAACTTGACATATATATATCGTCGCTTAACAAGCAACACACTGCCTCAATTTCTTGAAATTTCAAAGAGGAAGAAAATACTCAATTTTCTGCAACCAATAACGTATATTTCTGAATTTTTTAACATTTGATATGATTATGAGACCACATACTCCCAAGAAATGTGAAAAAAATTCAGAAATATTCGCTACTGGTTGCAAAAAATTGAGTATTTTCTTCGTCTTTGAAATTTCAAAAAAATTGAGATAGGTGGTGTTGCTTGTTAAGCGACGATATATATTAAATTGTGACTCTTGGATTTGTACTCTTAAGATAACATCAATTTATAATAATTTTTTATTCCACCTCCAGATTCTGATGAATTTCTAAGATATAGACCTTCCTGAGTTCGACAAAAAAGTCATTTTTGGAATTCTGTCTGTCAGTAAACACGATTACTCAAAACTGAATGAATTAGACAAATTAAATCTGACAAAATTGTAGATTTTTGTCAAACTTTTGGACGAAATCCGTCAAAAGGAAGTCTATTTGTCTGTTTGTATGCCCGTGAACAAAATAACTAAAAAAAGTTATGATCAAGATAGATGACAATTGGCGAATGGTTTTATCACCAGAACAGTAGATCTATATAAGATTTTATACTAAATCAGTCAACAGCTTGACTGTTTGTCGAAGTGTCTATTTTAGTGTATGTGAGGGCAATAACTCAGAATCATAAGTCAGATAAATAAAATTTGGCATATGGCCTTGATACCAAAATCATAGGTCTATATCAAATTTTGGGTCCAATTGGTCTGTGGAAAGAGGTTCAAAATGGGTACTCGATTCAGTTCAATATACTGTGAAAGAAAACAGAAAACGAGCCTTTATACATAAGTGTAGGAGGAATATTTGATGCTCGCTAGCATTTTACACAAGTTATTGTGAGTGTTCAATTGCTATAAATGTTTAAATTGGTCTTTAATTTACGAAATTTTTCAAGAACAATCTGAGTCATGACATCTATATATATACATAAAACGCTAAGGTATGTGGAACAGAAAAGAAATTAACTTCTCTTTTGCCGATGGCAACGATCGGTTGGTTTACGAAGAACGGTAGCCTTCTCCATATGTTAGGCATAACTTCATAGTCATAGTCTGTTGCTCTATTCGTTCTGGTATGGAATAACTTTTTCTCGCAAAAAAATGAGTTTCAGATGCAGAATTACAATATCTCTTACAATATGATGAAACTTTGGATGAAATTATTCAAAAGATATCAGTTCGAAATAAAGCAGATGGGCTTAGGCGAGCCAGAGAACACTTAGATCAAAGTCAACATAGTTTAAGTCAGCGAAGATAAAATCGTGTCAATTCACAAAATGAAGTGAACATCGTGGAATGGAACTTACTATTGTGAACATTGTATGTTGGCTACTTTTCTATTATGCACACAACACTTGGCGCCTTTTTTAATGTTTTGGCGAATTTTCTTTGAATGCTGAATCGCCAGTTTGGCTCCAGAGGCGTCAAGAAAATCATGTTAAGTTCATAATCGAGCGAAGATGCTCTGCACGGGATCTGCTAGTAAATATCTACTAATAAACGAATTTTTTTTAAAAAAAAGATTTAATGAACGAGAGCTAACAAATTAGTCAAAATAAAAAAGAGGGAAACAAAAATATAGCACGGAAAAGTCTCACAAAAATTAAAACTTAAATTACCTTGGTTCCTATTCATTACTATTAATTTCAATGTTGAAAAACTCCCTATAGAGTCGCAGGTATTCGATACTGCGTTGCCTACTGTGCCTGCCGAGCCACTTCCAAAGCATCGATCTTTCTTCTTTGAGCTTAAATAAATAAAAAAAGACTTATTTTTTTTTTACTATTTGTCCTTTTTCCTCACAATAGAGTTAGCTCATCGATGAGTCTTTATATCAAGCCATTCGAGGTCTTAGTCTTGTATGGTGTTGTTAACAGCCGATTGATAGATGAGTTAGGGGGGCATGAATGAAAGAAATAAGTTTTAATATATATTTACAGTTATAAATCGATCTAAAACATCGTAATATCCTATATATTATTTCTGTTTTCAAGGATTCAGGATTCAAGGTTTTCAGGATTATTTTGTCGATTTCTGACATAGCATACTTAGATTTCTTTAAAACGTATTGATTTTTTTAAAATTTAATTTAAAAGAAATTAAAAACGTGACGTTCCCAGGTGGTCCAACTCCGAAGTACTGGAACGCGCCCGATACTGATCAACTTCGGTGATCAGACAAGAGGTGGTTCATAGTCATTGGTACATGGTACCTGAAAATGCAATGTATTATTTCTATATAAACATTCCTGTTTCTCAACTAATGCAAAACCTACCCGATGAATATGGTATTAGTGGATATAATTTTTTATACCTATCCACTGATACCATACTCATCTTTCTGACGTAGTATACTCAGTTTACATTAAGGCAAATTTTTTGTGGTAGTGGGATGAGAGGAAGTTGAATGTGCGAAAATTTCACACGGGATTACTGGTATCCAGTAATGGGATTTACATTTATTCATTCATTCACATGCTCTGTGATAAAAATTCGAGAAAGAAGCAATATGTATATATGGTTGCTCAAGAAGTGTTGCTGTAAAAAAAATTCTGTTAAGTGTTGTTAAATTTTTTAAATGACTGGAATTTTTAAAAAAGCATTACTATTGACTGACATTATACGCATAATAATATACGAAAAAGATTATGAAATCTTATTAAAAACTAGACCTATATCAATAATATATTGCACGGTTAAAATATTTGCATAAAAATTGCATTTTAAACCAAGGTTATACAGTATGCCATTCTCTGTAGTCTGTCCCTTGAATGAGGTTACTATTAGTGGCTTTATTGTAAGTAATTAAGAATAAAATAAAGAAGAATTCATTATAAATTTTGAAGTCTTAAAAAAGTATGGGTTTTTTTTGCTAATAAAATTAGGAATAATGTGGTACAATAAATAAATTATTGCTTATAAACAAGTATGTTACTACAGTATGATCATTTGAGTTGCAATTTTTTGGATATATATATGTGGAAAATTCTAAAGGTAAGGTCCTGGTTGGTATTTATGACAAAAGAGAGGATTTTGAATTCAATATGAATTTTCTGAGTAATTTTCAACCCAATATTTACACTAAAATTCATCAAATTTTTTATAATAATATCCCATAATTTTTGCTCAATTTTTTAGAATAAAAAGAATCTGTAATAACAGTTAATCTTTTTTTAAAATCATCTGATAATTTAATAAAATACCTTCAATACGATGAATTTCCAAAAAAACTTCTGGAATATTGAGGTTTTAATTAAAGAAAATGCTATTAATTTATAAAAATTACTCTTTTGTCCCACTTTTGGTTTCAATAGATGACGTTTTGTACTCAAACCAATCCCGGATATGTTTTTTTTCCTTCCTGTATTCTCCTCATGTTGAATAGACGGAATTCTTAAAATGGCGGTGGTATATATAGAATACGATGTAAAGTTGAATGTTTTTCTTCTTTCTTTGTTTGGGTTGTTATTTTATATTTTTTTATATCTTGGAGATGTTTTTTCTTTACTCTTCCACTTCAGGAGTTTTCGGGTCACATAAGGGTCTTAATTTTTAGACTGATGCCAAGCCCTTAACAGAGAAAAATCCTGTTTGAATCTTTGCTCTGTGTGACTCTTGATAAAGTGCAAAGCAAATTCCTCCATCTTGTTTTAGTTTTCCACTTTGTTCTATATTCAGATAAAGGATTTTTTGACAATTACTTTTTAAACTATTATCTAAGCTTCGGAAATTTATTTTCATTTCATAAGAATATCATGCCATTTTATGAATGCCTCAATACAAACTACGCTAATTAAAAAATGAATCATACGCATAAAATCGTTAACTTGTACGAAAGATTGATCAAGAGTTTAATTCAAATCTTAAGCTATGCTCACACTGCGTGCTTTGTATCGCGCCATGCAGAAAGTTCTGTTCATCGCTATACAGAAGCGCACAGAACGGAGCGAGGTGCTTGTGAATGAGCAGCTCCTGCTATAACTTTTCCATAGCGATATCGTGTCTATATAAAAAGACAGAAATATAAGGCAATTTAGTTTAATTATTTAATGCAAATACTCATATTTCATTGACTATTCTAAGTATTTACTTCGAATTTTAATATAATACTTCGCTAATATATTAACAAGCATTCTGTACAAGTTTCGTATACTTTGGTTGAAAACTCTAAATGTTATAAGAAAGAAACATGCGGAAATATTTGGGATTTTTTAAGAATACCTTTATATCATCCATGTTTTTTTATGTATATGCATGTAAGTACTACGCACAGCAAACAAAACCATTGATGAAAGTTTCAAATCATTATCAGCTTTCTGTAAAACAGGGCGATTCTAAATCATTTTCTTCTTCATCAATTTCTGATCGGTCTCCTATATGTCCTCGTGACCGAACCTTCACTGTAAAATTTGAATTCCCACGATTCCCCACAACTGATTATGAACCATAGTATAATTACTGTAAAACGGGGTTACTTTGCACCAATTTTCATGAGTTCAGAAATAATTTCGAGATTAGTTGCATGTATTTATCTAAAAAAAAAAGGGGGGGGGGGTCTAATTTTTTTCTAGAAGAGTGATGACTAGAGAAACAGCAAAATTTAGATCATACAGTAATTTTCTAATTAAATATAATTTTTCGAAATTTTGATGCAAATTTATCTCATAGGTAGGGATTCTTTGCACTGGCTATTCTTTTTTCAGTATATTTCAATATCAAGAACAATCTGTACGATGTTAGATATATTTATTGAAAACCCTTTTGAAAATATAAAAGAAAGAAAAATTTTATAAATATCTATTATAGTGAACAATTTTTCCGTCATTGTATTTCGGTCAAATCAGAATGGCGTTTTATAAATCCTTTTATCCAATTATTGCCGGGTGTGTCATTAATATATCTATTCATTACCACATCTCCTTAGTAAGATAAGCGTTTATTATCATTTTAAGATCTGCACTATTGACAGGAAAATAGAAGTCACTGAACTGGACTATACAAGTTGGAATGGTTTTTTCCTTCGCATTGGAGAAAACCAGGGGATTTCCAGGTTTCCTTTTATGAAGTAACTTTCTTTTGAAACAAACTGTTCGCTTAGGGTATCAAAAGAAGCTTCTGCCTCATCAAGAATACACTAAGCTTGTGAAATGGTTTTGAAGCAAGCTTCTAGGGTCTCTGGAGAGAAATCCATATACTTACAAGTCCCTAGCTTTCATTTATACACCCTGGACGTAACTGATGCGAAAGAAAACATTGTTCTTATTATTTAATACAAAAATACATTTAAAAAAGTCAACTGGGGTGGTTTTGTACCGCAAATTTTCATAGTGCAAAGTTCACTCACGCGCATGCGCGCGTCGGAAAAAATTTATTATATAACTTAACTAAGAAATATAATTGGCATTCAAAGCAAAAAACGAAAGCTACTTGTAGATTTATTATCTTTCACATTTATCAGAGACTTTTTTCACTTTCACTTCATCAGAGACAGATTTTTCGGAGCTAACATTTTCACTGAAAAACTGGCAAAATGTTTTCTTCCTTCTGTAACCTCTCGAATGGTCGTTATATACGTTTAAGGAATGAAATACAGTAGTGAGTGTTGAAAAGAATCTAGAAAGAAAATCTTAATCCCCTACCCTAATCAGTTAATCTCTACCCCTAATCAGTTTATCGCTATTTCACTTTTCATCAAAAAATATTACTGGTGCAAAGTTACCTCCACGAGTACAAAGTAACCCCGTTTTAAGGCATTAACTCTAGATGTTTCGCATTTTACAGTTTATGCTTAACTTTTGGACACGAATGTATTATCAAATACTTATCATACTAAATGACAAAACTTCTATCGGCTTTAGAAAAAAAAAATCTTTTTTCGTTTCCCACACCGACAGAGATCACCCTAAAAGTGTGAAACTTGAAATGAATCGGCGGGTAGAGAAATTTTAAAACAACATACTGTGCCTATTTTGGATGTAATAACTTAGTACACCCATCTTGGGTGGAAAGTAAACATAAATAATATTTAAAAATACATAAGTTATAATAGATAAATATTTAAATAAAACTTAGTTCTCGTGTCTTGTCAGCTGGTAAATGAATGTAAATAATATAGTTTCTGCTTTGTATCGAACCACGAAGAGTAGAATAAATTTGATCATCACTATGAATATGAATGGAATTCGATTTTAAAAATTTTTTATGATAACCTTAAAGTTGAGCTTCTGGTATAATTCTAATTGATTATTCTTCACTGTAATAAAGAATGTTCATGTTAATTTGAGAGAATCACTGATTATAGTAAAGTAATTTTTGTAATGAATTTTATAAGTGTCGTTCAAGTGAAACAAAGACTAATGTCTAAAAAGTAACAGCTACTTTATTGGGAAATGTAACTCAACTGCAATCGAGAAGCATAGTAAGGTGGCTTTGAGAGAGCCTGCAGATAATCAGTCCCATTGTTCAGGCAAATGTATCAAACTGGTATAAGTTTTTCAATACTTTCTGTGAATAAGGACGAAAGTTGCTGATGGAACCACTCTACCACAGCATCATGCACCACTTGATTGCAGGTGAAGCGCTGATATTTTAGTGGCTCTTTAATGGACGAACGTGTTAATCTCAAGACAATAGATTCGGACTGCAAGGCGTGTTATCCAACACTTCCCAATTGAAAGCACGCATAGTGTCTTTTGTAGCTTTGGCAGCGTGTGGCCTTTCGTTATTCTGAAGCAAAATCACACCTCGTGACAATTTGCTTGGCTGCTTGCTTTTAAAGCTTCGAAAGTTTTTTAACGTGACGCAATAGTGTTGAACACGCTTCCCCATACATGATTTGCATTCGACGAAAAATTTCACTTGCCGTCACACCACCTTTGTTCAAAAATTGAATAACATCTCGCTGTACTTGGTTGGACGTATCAATCACACACCTCTGCTGTTACAAATGGTTGCTGTACGTAGCGAAACTGTCTCTGGAAATTCTCTCACAGTTTCGTCACGTCGCCAGCTCCCCTGCACTGTCATCTCGTGTCCGCATGACACAGATTCCCGACGTTTATAGATTTTATTTTGTTGTGAATTTATGAGCCATTTAAGAATGAATGATTTCCTTTAAATATGAATTATTTTCAGTTGTGCTTTTAGAAATGGCATCAATTACGTCTCTTTTGTAGGGCAAATGGCTCGGAATCCACATACTGCAGAATACAGTCCCCCTTCTCATTTTACACCAAACTCATCGCCAGGAATGGGGAGAAATCGTTATCCAGCTTCAAGAAATTCTGAACTCAGTGATTATTCTGGAAATGATTCCAGGCAAAATCGAAGACACCCTACAGACATGCGCTCAAATAGGAATTATCCTGCTTCAGACAATTCGAATAACAACAATCCTGTTTACAACGATGCGAATAACAGAAGCCCTCCTTACTACAATTCAAACAACAGAAATCGTGCTGACTACAGTTCGAATAACAACAATCCTGCTTACTATAATTCGAACAGAAGGCCTGCTGCCTACAATTCAGGTGACAATCATCCTACTTACTTCAATCCAGATAACAACCGTTCTCCTTACTCCAATTCAAATAACAATTATCCTGCTAGGTTCTCTCCAAATAATAACAGAAATGTTCCTTCCGAACGTTCTGGAAGACCGAGGAATCGTCATCGAGATCAAAGAAATTTTCCTAATGATGGATATTCCGGAAATGATCCCCTGGAAGGTATAATATGGATTATATATGTAATAGTGCAATTTCAAAAATAAACAAAAAATGTAATATATTTTGAAAATTTTCTTTTTTATCTAGGCCAATCTGTTCGTGATCCACATACTGCTAGTTATAATCATCCAGAAAACTTTTCTCCAAATAACTACAACCCTTCTAACAACAAAGCTCCAAATAACCGCAATCCTTATAACAACAATGCTCCAAATAATTACAATCCTGCCAATAACAATTCTAGAAATGAAGAACAGAATTTCCCATTTTATATTTATTATCAAGTTGATCCACTAAAAGGCGGGAGAATCGTTTGTTTGTTCACTGCTGCAAAGTTCTTGAAATCTGGATTCAAGCCCACTATGATTCCAGCCCGTCTCTGCACGGTCGTCAATTACGAGTTTGCAACACTGAATTCCACGACTTACGAGATAAGTCCTGGTCATCCAGACTTAGACTATGGTCAGGAATTTTATAACGTAAGTTTTACTTGAATTCTTTTCTATGTAAAAATGTTCTGTTGAACTTATTTTTTTTTAAATCTCGGAGCCACGTGAAAAAATGTTTTAAAAAATCTCAAGAATTGATGATTCATTAGCGTTTATAAAAGTAATTTTAAAACTCTTTTATACAAATTTACACTTGAATACAAATTTGCTGTTAATAAACAAAAGGTATATTTTTCCTTTTCCGGTAATTAAAGTAAAACAATAAAGAAACTCATACTCATGTGAAACATGTCGGTTGTGCCACACCAATTCAATATTGAGATAAATTATGTATTTTGAAGAAGGAAAAACAGCATGACGTCACAGCACATTGTAAGTCAATGTGCTGTGAGATGTTAGATAGCATATTATACAGTTACGTTTGTCGTAAGACAGCTACGCCATGCGAATTCACTCCTTTATCAGAATTCTAATGCGTCTTATTAGAAACAATAAGAATTTTGGCCATCCGTCGGCATACTGTGATTGCAATCCGTACCATTTTTAAACACTTTGATTTAACTCGACTTGCTTCTTGCTTGTAACGAAAAAATTTTGTAATCGATTTTTCACTTACTTCCTGACGCGCTAGAGTTCTGAAATTTGTGCACTTATGGGTCTTATATGACAATACAATATTTTAAAATTATCAGAGCTTATTTATCAATTAACTAATCAATTTAATTTAAGTTTTGATTCCATAAGAGTGGAGCCACCTGGTAGTAAATTTGAAAAAATTGATGTCACGATTCCATAATATATATGTATAAAAATGAACTATATGTTAAACACTAAAAAGTAGATAATAAAATTAAAAAATTCTATTTTTCAGTACACTATTACAAGTGTATTTTTACAAACTGTTATTATTCAGTACGTTCTACTAAAAAATATAAATACTGTATCGAAGGTGTCTACGAAATGTTGAACCAAAAAAAGAGCCGTAATACAAAGCAAGATGCTCAATGTTTTCTATAGTTTCTAGAGTCTGAAAGCACTCTGGACAGATAAAGGAAATAGTAGATCTATGTTTATTTTATACGAAAGAAAGATAGATTGGCATGAACAAAAATTGGCACAGTGGACCTCAAAAACATCTCCTGTGCATGAAATAACTTCAATGCTGAGTTTATTTTCCTTGTTTTAAGTTTAAATTTAACACTGAGATGCGCCGAAGGTTTTTACAACAATTCGACAATCCTCTGGAAATGCACTGTTAAAGAAGATTTCTTTCAATGTCATAGCATTTTTATCTAGAGTGTTTGTAACAAAGTGAAATTTTAAAACTATTTCTCGTTTGAAATTACGGCTCTCGTATTTCGTAACGGAATATGTTACTAAGACATATTGTGGATGCAGTGGCGAATCCAGGGGGGGGGGACTATCGGGCTGTAGCCCCCCCAGAGCTAAACCAAAATTCTTGATTTTATTTAAAATCCCTACAACTGTTTTTTTTTAATTTTCATTTTAAAAAAATAATAAAATCGTGACAATATTGCTTTCTGGCTGACAGACTCGAAAATTTTCCTACTTTTCTAGTCAATCCACTTGTACTTGTAGTGTTGATGCGGTCGAAACATTTTTTGGCTAGTTATTTCACTGTATTTTTTATTAAATTATCGAAAATATTGTAGGATTCTTTATGATTCTTATTGTCAGGTGATGAAAGTCTGTAAAGTTAAAGCGCTTTGGTTTACATAAGTCATGAGGTTTGACATTCGTCACTACGATGCAAAATTTTTTTGACCTCCGCCCCCCCCCCAGAACCGGATCCTGGATTCGCCACTGTGTGGATGTATATTTTTAGATTAATATTCAATTTCATTTTCCGATAGAAAACAGTAGGCTTGAAGTATTTAAACCCTTACTTGAAAGTGATGTTGTCTTTGGGAGGATGGACGGACAGCACAAAAAAATATTCCGACCTGGTTGCTTCGCCGAAAAAAGTCAACAACTTCATCACTAAAGCTGTTCAGTTCCTAAAAGACAACAAATTTGATGGCTTAGATGTTGCCTGGGAGTACCCAAACTGCTGGCAAGGAGCACTTGGGGTTAGTCCTCAAGATAAACCGAATTATGCGAAGTTTTTAAAGGTGAGTAAAACGAATGTGAGGTAAGCAGCAGATGTTTTAATATTATTCATCTCCATAAAAGAAGCGAAAGCTCACAAATGCAGTCAGTTTAAATGCCGTAGCCATTTTTACTTTGAACTCACAGAACTGTTGTAATTGTTGATAATCAAGGATTTTGCAGATGAAGGAACTTCAGTTGGAATACATTTAGACAATTTTTGCTTCAGACAAAATCGAAGTTAAGCTAACGAATTTATTTTCAAATTATCAAGGAATAACTCAGAATGATAGTAGCTTTTTGTTCACCCTGTATAATTTAATATGCAATGTGAAAGCCGGCAAAATATGGTAGATATGCTTTTGTCTGATTCGAAATGTTACGAATTTGCTCTATATTGAAGGAATTATGATTTTAAAAAAATTTATTTATGTTTTGAAGATATTTTTTTATACGTTACCTTACGGTTTTTACCATGGAGGAACAGATTGCATTATTGATTTCTGACTAACATTTTTATTTCTTCATTTTCAGAAAATTCGTAAGGCGTTTGATCGTGAAAATTTACTTCTGTCAATCAGCGTATCTTCAATTCAAAGAGAAATAAAAGAAGGATACAACGGTACAGAAATTGCTAAGTGAGTGATTCTTTTTCGTTTTTATTATATAATTCAGGTGAAAATTAAATAAATCTTCATATATTCTTATTTTAATAGCAATTTTATCAAATTAAAAACAGATTGTAAAACAGACAAAAGGAACGTATGCAATCATTAATGTACAAGAAACTTGACAGTCTACAGCAATTCTAAACTTTAGTGTGTCGTTGTCAATTGCAAAAGATAACAATTCAAATTTGAACAGATATGGAAAATTGTTTTCAAAATTTAACCAATTATTTGCAAATGATTCGCAGGTAAATTTTATTTGAAAGATTTTGGTGAAAACATCCATGCCTTTTGCATCATTTTTGGGTTCTTAAGTAATATTACTATAATTCTTTTTCAAACACACGCTTTGATGATATCTTACAAAAGGTGTGATCGTATGTCTCTGTATTCCACATTCTACTTTGTGTGAATTTAATTAACGAATGTTAATTCCTTTATTCTTAACTACATTAAAATTGTCATAAAAGTAAGAATTTCCGTGGTGATAAGGAGATAAAATATCTTTGTGTTAATGTAAATGTTATGAATTCAGTCTTTACAGTTCATTAATTTCAAAATGCCGATTTAGGGCATAAAATGGAATATGCACTTTTTCGAATAACGTTAGAAAAGACAATTTAAATATAGTACTACCCCTCTTTTACACTTTTCAAGGGTCAAGAGGGATGGTGGTGTAAATCTTGGGAAACTACTTTCATCAATTACCACTTAAACTTATTCTGGTGGGACCAACAAAAAGTGCTTATGCTCAGAACAGTGAAGTATAGATGCCTGCTGTTTACCGCGTTCATTCAAGATGGAGAATTTCTCAGGTGAATTATGAGTTGAGCAAGTTCTGCGGCAAAATTTTACAGACGAACGGGATAATTAGCCGCGCATTTCCTTGCAGGTGGCCACCGCGTTTCCAGGTCTCGTTGCCTTTGATTGTTGGTTGTGGAATCATCTGAAAAGTGTGGTTTCAAAACGGAACGTTAATAATGAAGGGTCACCTTGTTTTTTTGCAAAACGCTGCAAGTTCGACAAATCGTCGTTGAACTTCTGCGTTATGCGATAGAACATGTACTCCAAATAATGCATTTTTTGGAACACTTGAAAAGCCAACTCATTGAACCACATTCATCATCGATGCCAAATAAAATTTGTAGTGGAAATTTTGATTTCTGTGATTATTTTGACTAATTGGCCAGGCTAACTGCGTGTACAGAGCTATACTGTAGTTGGAAGCGAAAGTTAAAACTTCTTTTTTCTATTTTTGCAGGTAATCGCATTCCCACGGGCGGAATAGAACGTCGACTAAATATGGGTAGATTTTTTACAACCTAACTCCAAACACCTCATATTATTTTGTGGCCATCCTGTGTACTAGGCTTCTTGAATTGTGGGTCGCTATTGTAATCGGAGACTCAAAGCAAAACAATTCACAAATACTCTTACGAGGCCTTCTTCTTTCGAATTCTTTAATATTTTTATATAAAAGCAGTTATAAAAATAATTTGACTTCAGATATTCCCTTAGAATTTGCTAAATAACTATTTAATTAAATTTCCTTTACGTTTTCCGAATTAATACTTGATGTTCTTAATTATTTCATAATCTTGGAGTC
Source organism: Araneus ventricosus (assembly GCA_013235015.1). Lineage (NCBI taxonomy): Eukaryota > Metazoa > Arthropoda > Arachnida > Araneae > Araneidae > Araneus > Araneus ventricosus. The sequence continues at coordinate 1,138,099 of BGPR01000057.1, forward strand.
ATTTTTCTAATAGAAATTTGTTTGCGAAATTTTTTTCTCTTCAGATATGGTCATGAATAGTCAAGGTTTAAGAAGCCCTGCTATAGACTGATTTTAAATTTTGTAGCAAATAGGATTTCCATTCCCTAAAGAGAAGCACACGGAACTATAAATTCAGAATTTATGAAATAATATTTAATTCGTTACACTATGATATGATATAAACATTTGATTTTTTGACAAATTTTGTTAATATTTGTCTCGTGTCTTTCGGTCTGTAAATTTTTAAACTATATGTTTGGAAAATACTTTCTATGCATATTTTCGTTTTCGTTAGGTCCATAATATAATTTAATAATAATGTTTTTTAGAGCAGTTCATTTTATCAATGTGATGACCTACGACATGCATGGCCCTTGGGAAAAGAAGACTGGTCATCATTCGCAGTTTGGCAAAACACTCAATGATAGTGATCCAACTTTAAATTCGGTAAGAGAAAGCTTTCTTTACATCCCGAACCATTTGAACGACAAGATATTAATATTTTTCTGTCAAAAAACATTTCTCAAAAATACAGAATATCGAAAAATAAGCGGGAAAGAAGATATCTGGAGGAAGTCCTTAAAAATCAATATCATAATACGGTTGGAAATTGTGGAAATGTAAACATTATACCGTGTGTTCATAGTTAAAGTTTTTATTTGAAGCCCCAATAAAAAGACAACTATTTGAAAAAAAATACCAAACTTGAAAATAACAAAAGTAGATCACAAGATTTTCTACCCTACAAAAAGTATTATAAATTTATTTTTGAAATATTCTAAAAGTCATCGCCGTAAGGAATGGCGCAGTATGTTGAATATTAACTTCAAGGATTCAGGTTTCAGTAACAACCCAGGAATTACGCAAATTCACAATGGCTTACCGCGAAGAAATCAACTTTCAAATTTTGTGCTAGGAATTTTAAGGTCTTTCGATTTTTTGTTTTATTTCTAAAATAACATCCGGTGCTAGAATTGGTAGATAGAGAAATATTTTGCAGTACTTCATGTTTATCTTCGTCAAATGACAAAAAAAGTGAAAATTAAGCAGAAACAAAATTTTTATGTTCAGAATGTATATCAACTCCCCTCAATTTCTTTTGAAAATATTGTTATTTGTATAGTATCGTTCTTTATTTGGCAATATTTTCACTATAATTGGAATAAAAGAATATGGCCGCCCTTCTAGGAGGACACCATTTTTTTTTTGTCTTGACTGAATTGGATCGGCAATTTTTCTAGTCCATCTACTGATGGCAATTTTATTTAATTTTTAAGCAGATTGAAACGAATTTTGGAATAAATATTTTTTGAATTAGGGCATAACAGTCTTTGTTGCTAAAAATCCCTAAACCTCGAATCTCTCAGAGATATAATTCAAGAATCAAGAAGACAATAACTGGAGCTTTATCAGTGTAAAAGAATAAATTTCATTTCTAATTTAATCTAAAATTAGGTCTTTAGAACGGTATGAATAATTTATTCTAAAATTAGGTCTTTAGAACGGTACGAATAATTTAATCTAAAATTAGGTCTTTAGAACGGTATGAATAATTTCATCTAAAATTAGATCTTTAGAACGGTACTAATAATTTAATCTAAAATTAGGTCTTTAGAACGGTATGATAATCTGATGTCTTTCAAATTGCCATCTAATAATTTCCTCGCCTTCTAGAAGGCTGCGATGGAATTCTGGGCTAGCATAGGCGTCCCTAAGTTAAAACTGAATATGGGAATAGCCACCTACGCCACAACTTTCACTTTAAAGGATGCAACGGAGCATGGACTCGGAGCTCCAGCTAAAGGGCCGGGAAAAGCAGGTGCCTTAAGTCACAATGCAGGGACCTTGTACTACAGAGAGGTACTTTTTATTAAATATAAATTTTACTTCTATTGAAATCTTGCGTCAAATTTATCTTTGTGTATAAGCGTAAATTTATACTGAGTAACGTATGAATTTCCGTCACTATTTTTTTAAATCTTGCTGAAGGGTAGTGCAGTTCCTGACCTTTTTTTATTTGGTAAAATATCGCATAAGCTATTAATTAAGACCAAAGTATTTAAAAGAATTTGCATAATAAATTAGTACAAATTATAGTATATGACTGATGCGAATTTACTATACACAATCTTGTCCTCAAATAACTGTATTACTAGAGTTACAAAAGAATTATTTGTACAAACTCTAAAGAGATGGAATTTTTTCAATGACATTGAAGCCCAGTCACTGAGATTTCTGGAAATGTTTTTAGGCTAGCATTCTTTCTCCAAATCACGTGATTCAAAAATCGTTTAAAACGTTCTACAGGGCAGAATGTTGGACCTAGAGGTACTAAAATTGGCACGTGTTCACCGAGAAAGGGTTTCTCAAAATTTTAATTGCATTTTAATTAATTAAAAATTAATGGAAAATTAACGATTTCTCTGAATAACTTTGGAGCATGCCATAACACAAAACCATTTTTACAACATTTCAAATTAAAAAATTAGCTTTTCAGTGAAACCAATTTTATTTCCGGACAATCTCCAAATTTAATAAATTTTTCAAAATGAATTTTTTAACACGATTCATAACAATTCTTTTTATTGTCGTAATGAAATTCAAACCAAATTATTGTTGCATCAAATCTCTCGCTCGCGTGCTTTTGCCAATGTTAGTTCTAATAAAAAAATTCATTTCTTTACTTAAATTTTCATTTCAATAATGTTTTGATTTTATTAATGATAATGTTTTTAGGCTGGTTTTCTTTCAGTCAACTGAGTGATGTAAAAATCGCTGCCTACAGAATGTAACGTCTAATTCGTCTGTTTTGTTTTTGTCCTAAGGCAAACCAGACGAATCAAGCCTAAAATATCATCATGCTACTATGTTTCGGACGATAGGTTCGAATTTTCCTTAATTTTTTGGCACCATCTGCTTTAATTTTTTTGTCATTTATACAGATGATAGTTAAGCAAATTCGCTATTCATCGCACATCTCCATCTTATTATTGACTTGCTGATAATCCGGTATTGCTAGGGATTCATATTTTTTCATATGTCCACCTCCGTTTAAAAAAATATACTTTACAAAATAGAACATCAAAAGACAAAAAGAGAGATAGAGAGAGAAACTGCAAAAAAAACTATTTTTTCCGAGGTTTATAAATTAAAACACGGTGGTATAGTATTTTGTCTCGATCGCCGAAAATCGTTTGCAAAAGAAATGCGTTTTTGAAAACTTTAAAAAATTGCTAAAAATCAGGAAACTTACACAAAAGCTTCAAATTACTCTTATTAGAATGGGGAAATTTTGTGCTTTACAATGATAAAAAAATTACGGTTCTCCGATGAGAATATATGCAGAAAATTTGTGAAAATAAGCAACCACTTATCATTAAATAAATAAAAATATAATTCAAATTTTAAAATAGTTTTTACGGCGATATTTCCCTCTTATGCTAATCCATCACTGGGATAAAATCTGAACCGGTAGGTCAAATGGTCTGGACATGCACAGAGAAGAAAAATTATAATCTTTTTTCATATGCATAGATTTTCAGCTGTTCCTAAACAAATGTCAACGTGAGCAGAAATTATAGTTGAAGTTTTTATTAGTCAACAGAAAACAGAAGCTAAATCATATGAATATAGTAAGGATACTATTTTTTATGATTTATAACATATTTTGTAAAGACGACACATAAAAAATAATGCAAGGCTAAAGCTATTTTACTTCTTTTTCTTTAAATTAAACCGATCTAATATAGGTAGATACTCTCCAGCGATACCATTAAATTCAGTCCAGAAGCATTTTTAAACATATTGTTATCTTATTAAAAATGTTGTACATAATATGTACTATATATATTTTTGATTAGTCATTATTAAAAAAAATTTTAAAAACCCACGACAGGACTAAGCAGATTTTCTTTATTTAGTATACCGTCATCGGTATATAAGCATTATAAAAATTTATAAGAATTCGCTATCATATTATTGCAAGCTAGTAAAAGACCTATATATTCCCAACATACAGACCTATACACTATTCCCAATAACTCCGTCGTATGATTTCTCATTCGGGAAATCTCTGGCGAGTCTGAAAAAAATGTTAACTACACCGCACGAAGCTTTGTTAGTGAAGCTTTTTTATGTTAATCATGAATCAGTGTCGACTTCTTTGCGAAAATGTCGACAGCAAAGGCATCCGAAAATTGGGAACGGTCCTGTAAATCACACGGACAGCTATCGAGCTCTGTTATCGTGAGCACGGGCGCAATGCCACTCACCAAAAAAGTTTGTAGCACATTACCTGTTAGACAAGCTGACGGAAATCGTGGGCTGTATTCAACCGGCTTGAAAAAGCACACGATAGTGACGGAAAATCGACAGCAGCGAAAATTCAAACCAGTCGAATGTGACTTTGACGGTGACGTAGTTCGCCAGCGAATACAGCCTACGATTTCCGTCATCTTGTCTGACAGGTCACGTGCTACAAATTTTTTTGTTGAGTGGTATTGAGCTCGTGCTCACGATAACACAGCATGATAGCTGTCCGTGTGATATACGCTTAACTCTGACATAATAAGCCTTGTTGAAGAATCTAGCATTTTGGGTCGTGTTCATTCCGGAAGACCATACATTACTGAAACCCGTTCTAGTTCTATACTATTCGCTGTCGCTGGCATTGCGTCTCGTCTGCATTGTGTCGTACCTTGTCCTGGATGGCAGGTCGAACACTTGTTGCTGTAATCAAAATGTTAAAATCATCATACATTTTGTGTACCTATTCACTGGCTTATACTAAACCCCCTTACTGGAGATTTTGGTACTATTTTTTTGTGCCGGAAAAATGTGCGTAGATCTCTTCTCCCAGCAAATCAAATTTCAATCAGATACTTTTTCAAATTTTTGTTTATTGATTTTTTGAAATGTCTACGGACTTTTTGTTCAACCGGTATTAGATTTGCATATTCAGACTTTGATTTCCTTTTTCAGATATGCCAGTACTTGGATGCCGGTAACTGGACAGAGGAAGAAGACGAAGACGCCGGCTTCTATGCTTACTCTGGCGATCAATGGGCTGGATACGACCATCCCCGCATGGTGGTCAAGAAGACCAGGTGGATTGCTGACAACGGTTACGGCGGTTTGCTCATCAAAGACGTCAGCGGGGATGATTATGAACAAAAGTGTTTTACCAAGAGATTTCCTCTGATATGGATAGCGGGAATGGAGTTCACACTCAGACTAAAGGGAAAGCCCTGAATATTTTTTTTAAAATCTGGTTTGCTCTAGAGTTTCTGTCAAGCAAGAAAATTATTTTCACTTAAACTACAGGGTGGTGCAAATTCACTAGATCATTTAAGGATATAATAACTCTTTGATTCGTTAAAAATTCACATTAATCTTTTATAAACAATAAATATGCTTCTAGGAAATAATTTTTATTTAGTTTTGTAGTGTGTGTGACAGTGAATTTTGATGCCTCATAAAAATGAAGACGAAGAATTCTTCCTGAGCTTACAACGTACTAAACAGCTACTTTCACGGGTTTCAGGAGGGAGTATTCTTTCGATTCTTTTCCCCCAAATCGTATGTTTTGTTTATTTATAAAATCCATTTAGATGAAAATGGTCCTTGCAACCTTTAATTATATTGCGAATGAAACCATCTTCTTGCCTTGCCATTCTTGAATCTGAGCAGCACATACTAACCATACCCGATAATCTAATGGCTGCGATCGTTGAAATACCTGTATCTTATATGGAAATAAATTCAAAATCCCTTTAATCGTCCGCAGTGGCCAAATGCTAGTGTCACCTTCGGATTGGTGTTGAAGGACCTTTCTCGACACTCTGTTGCACAAGATGAAAGTTGTCCTGAGAACTCCCTGAACGTGACCTCTCAACATGTGCTAAAACATTCGCAGCCACCTGTTGTTTGAAACGCCGAGACAAGTTATACATCGCTTGGATGGTGGCTGTCTGGTTCTCAAAATGGCGAATATAAGTTCTTAGGGTTAGCACAACTGTCGCTATTTTTGTGGATAAAATAGGATAATTTTTACTAGTTGGTCTGTTGTGAATTTCTCCACAGATATTTCCCCGTGATTTCATTTAAATAATCTGAAAATAAAAAAATTAATTAATAACAAAAACGTTATTATATTTTAAAATGGATTTTGTGAGTCTTGCACCACCTGATACTTTTTTGTCTTAAGACAAATTGGATAATTGAGCCCGAGTAAGCTGGAGTTATAAAAAAATTTCAGCATTTCAAGAATAAATTTGTAGTTTTTTCCTTGCCGCAAGAGAAATGCTAAATTTTTGTCCTGCGTTACAAGTAGTTTTTTAATTTTTCACTAGGTTAATTAATGTTCCCCAAAAAGTTCAAAAATTACCTTCTAATTTGTTTATGAACTATGTTTTCAGTTATTCGGCGCTTTTTGGTTAAAACTTTTTGAACAATATATCAATGAGTTATCTTCTCGTAAATAAATCCAGATCCTCTTTTCTGCTTGTGTGTTCAATAATATGTAATCAAGAGACTCTTTGGACGAATCTATTGGTGCTTTTTACCTTGCCAGAAATAGTTCTTTTATTCTCCCAGTTTCCAACAATTTGATTTGTTTTTAATGTTTTAACTTTCCTTACCTTTTAAGTTATATAAAATTACTGAAATGCAGCCTATTACTGTATTTGAGAAATAATTAAAGTAGTATTTAATTTATTTTTCCTGAGGAGAAAATGTTATGTCAGCTGATGCTTCTGTGTAAATAAAAAAAATTTATTTTAAAGACTATCTTGCTTTTGATATTTTCATATTAACGAATGTTAATTGCCATGATATAATAAATATTCATATTAAATTATAATATAAATAATCATATAACCATATAATGATAAGTAATCGAAAAATAATTATGATTTAAAACAGATGTCTCTTAAGACACACGTCTTAATGATTTGCTTAGTCGCGAAATTCGTTTGCATAATGGATGCCTGTTTGAACTACGTTTCCATGGAGCTGATATTATAAAAACTTTAAAGTTAATTGAAAATAAGCTACAGAAGGTAATTATATTTTATAAATAACCTAAGTTTTAATTTGACATTTCTAAAACTTTTATTAGAAATTTGCAAGAAATTTTGTAAAAAATTATAGATTTTTTGGGGGAAATATCAAATGGTAGGCAACTTGTTCTATTTATCACAATTAATTCTTTTCTGCATGGAAAAAAAATACTTATTTAACCTTGTCTAGTTCTAGTCTAAGTTCTGAAAACTAACAACATCTCATATTTAATCTTGAATTAATTCCCGTACTGAGATCGTTTGAGTACTAGTTGAAATAAGGTCGGATATTTCCATCACATATGTGAACCCAGTTTAATACATTGAATTTAAATCAGCTAATGTGTGGGTACATCTTGATAAAAATTCAACAATCCGTATTGACACAGATGGTGGCATTAGGAAATACAAAGTCATGCGATAACTCTAAACGTTCTAGAGAAGAAACGTTCACCGAATATTCTCGGTTGACCATACGATGACAAAAATGTCGATGTGAAAGCATCTACACTATTTAAGGTTAAACAAAACAAAGAAAAAATTATGGATATTACTTCAGCACAGCAGTATTATAATCATCCTCGCTAACTTTCCGTGGAATGCTACAGGTGTCAGATTGGCATTCTGTTTATGCAGGGTGGAACCAAAAGATTAAACAGAATGCCGAACACCAATGTCTGGGAAATCGTGTGGAATTCGACCCGTTAAAGAAACATGTTTCTGCAGAACAAATAAATGGAAGATGCGTAACAATCTTGTCGAAATTTTGAGAAATGTTCAGTCAGCTATACAAATGAATATTTAAAAGTCATTAACATTTTACTTGAATTTTATATTAAGTACATTAACTTCCAGTATCATTTGTTAGAATAACGTCATGCTTTCAAGCTACATGAAAACCAACGGGGTTCATTTAAGTTTAGTTACATTAATGTCCCGTTTTGAACCAAATACTAGGACTACTTTGGGACGGGCCTCGTAATTTTGAACTGTAGTCACATGATAAGGATGACACCTAAGCTGTCAACCTTCTCTCAGAACTTCCACGCCACATCAAAACGAGGACGTCAGATTTAAAGTGTTCCAGGCCCATATCCACTGCGAACCTTAGATGGAATCAGGTCTCAAACCTAGAAAACCCAAAGTTGACACCCTAACCACGGGTCATTACGGCCCTCTATGTAAGCTGAGACGATTTTTGTCAGATGGTGATATGGCAAATGAGTTGGCATTCCACTCATCCAACTTTCACATCGACCTGGAGACCTTTGACCAACGGCATTAGATTGAACTTGTAGAAAGCCTACATCCACAGTAGATCTTCATGGATTTGAGTCTCCAAAGCAAAATTTTACTAAGAACCCAACTGGGACGTCAGTGAATTTTTTATTCTTTTTTTAACAGAGAAAATTTTAAAAAATGGAGATAAACATTTTTTCTTCACTTAAGAAGAAAATGATGATTAGCTTTTCACTTTACAAGAACAGTAAAATAATGTTTTCTACGTGTGAATATGTCTGTATGCATGTATAAAAAAAACAATTTTTCAATCGGTGTTTTACAGAAATATTCAAAGATGCAGCTCAGGTCATTGTATTTATTTTAAAACATTTTTAATATGCTAGTTTAAAAAAGAAATTAATTACTTTTATACTTAATACTTTGATTAGGGTGAAAGAAGGCCGCGGTGGCCTATTGATAAGGTTTCGGCTTCGGGCCTGAGCTTTCCAGGTTCGAAACCCGATTCCGCTTAAGATCCGTCGTGTTTGTGGGCCTGCTGCAGGTTAAGTCAAACGCAGGGGGCCATACATCCTCCCGCTGGTGTGCTGCGGAAGTTTGAAAAGATGTAGTTCTCGTCATCTGACTGCGATTCAAAATTACGCGGTCCGTCTCAAAATAGCCCCTATGTTGCTTCCAAAAGGGGACGTTAAGAACACTAAATTAGAGTGAAATTCCAATGTGCAACGTTCAAATGGTTCCCTGCGAATTAAATATGTATTAGCCAGTAAGTTGTCTTTTTTTCATTCCTATTAATTTCTACGGCCGAGTTCTACTAAGATTAGAATATACACCTTTATTTGCTTGTCCTCTGTTCGGAATCAAAATCAGATTGCTTGATCTAAAAGCCATTGTAATGGAATTTATGTCTCTTATTCTATTAAAATGATCTTCTGGTTGATTTATTTCTTTACTACAATACAAGCATCGTTAATATTTAACATTGATATTAAAAAGTACAAAGGTATTTTTTGCGTTAATAACTAAACAAGGTATCGCCTGACTTTTCTATTATTTTTCCTGAGCTTATCACATTATTTAGCCCAAAACATTCCTCTTATTTAATTATATAAATTAAGATTCATTTTAATGTAGCCATTTTGCGCTACTTCGGACTTAGAATCTCTTTCCAAAAGCATAATGAAATATTTACTTCTAATTAATAATGCGAATAAATAAGCAGTAAAACGGCAAGTAGAGAAAGCTGAACGACTATATGAAGCAAACTCGGATGTCTTTGGTTCAACAATGGCAGAGGCATTCGTGTTTGAAAGATTTAGTTCTGAATTCTGAGATAATTACTTCAAAGTATTAACCCCCCAAAAAACACCTTTGTGCTCAGAATCCTACTAATCATAAATGTAGCAAAAACGTATCATTACCTCTTAGCAAAAATATCAGAAAACTCGATTGTTTTCGTGCAAAACTAGCTGTCTGGTTAGGAATAACATTTAATTTTTTTCTTAAAATAAATATGGTTAAAATTATTTTAATTATCAGATTAAGACTGAAAAACTCGAAAACTGGCCTGCAAATCGTTATACAGAGTTTTGATTTTTTTTAGAAAAATTAAAAACATTTTATGGTGATTTTTTTCGTAAGCTGTCACTGTGGATTCATGGGCAGCAACCTATCAAGATTTCACAATAAAATGGACTTCTGATACTATTAGACACATAGGTATAAAGATACCTACTTCATCCCTAACGTACATGTCAATCAAAATTCATGTTGCCAAATGATAAATTGAAATTAATCGTTAATCAACTTCAGTAACATTTTATTACATCACTTTTAAAATAACGTCTTCTTCTAAGCACTCAGTTGTTGTTGTTTTTTATCGAAAGTAAAGATACTGACACGATTATTTTATTTGACAGTGAAAATTTCAGCATCATAACTGTCAGGAAATTTCGGAACGTTTCGAATACCCGTTTTACAGCTCTTATCTTGCATTGCATTGATAACGTGTCTTAAATCTTTCCGATTAACTAAAAGAATAGAGTAACTGATAAAAAGTTCAATATTTATCGTTTTCATTTTGATATCGATGTTTCAATACTTGTATTCAATTTTTTGTTTAAAACACCCACCGTCTCAAATCTCAATGATTTTAATCTACTTTATTCATTTCAAATTCTAATATTCATCTTTTGACAAGTGAAAATTGTAGAGCAGCAGTTATTGTTTATATCATTTAATAGCATGTGGAACATACTGAGGGAGAAAAAAATGTTAAGCTGAATGTGTTTCTGTTCTTGCAATATTTACATTTTTCAGGTAAGAATGAATAATTTCAACTTTTCTATTTCACGTACTTTTTTCTGTAGAAAGTTAATGTAACAATGCTTCTTCCAAAAACATAAATCCTTTGTTCTTCATTCTCATCAAAGTACTCATTTTTTGAAATTTTCTTTAAAAAGCATGCATTAAATTGAAATTTTAGTCAATAAAATGAATTTAATGACTACGAAATATTTTCTGAAGCACAATGAATAAATTTTGAAAAAAAATGAAATGTTCAGCATTGTTAAGCTACTCTGGGTAAATATTACTGAGTAAATAATACTACTAGGCTATTCTGAGTAAATATTCAGAATTTTTCATTTCCCATACTTGACGTGATTTTACAATTTTAGGTCGCTCTTAGCTTACTGAAAGCCCTAATATAAAAAAGGTTTAGTCAACTCTCTTTCGCTAACATTTGTTAAAAATTCAGACTTTCTGTATTTTTTTGTTCTTTCCTTATTAATTAATTTAGCACTAACTCATTTGATCCCAGCATGTCAGGTCTATCAATTATTGAATTATTTTTAGACCTCTGCTAGCTGATCTAACAACTTGTCAAAAATAAATTGATTTCATTTTTAAAGTGTTCCCTTCTGTCAGAAATTTTAATGAATTGTTTATTATTTGATTTATGAACAAAATTTTCAATGCAATAAACAAGGCATAAATTAAAAATTCATAACTGCACGGTTCCCCAAAAATCTATTGATAGAGAAAACAATGAAATGAAAAATTTACTGTAAAAAAGCAGAATAAATAGCATTCAATAAGGGATATGTCCACCTATAATCGAAATTCACTATTGACATCGCCTTTCCATTCTTAGAATCAAGTTGTCTGTCACCTGAATGGGAACTGAAAACCATACCTAGGACAAACCTTCTTCGTGCTCATGCTAGGTCAAGATTAGAGTTCTCAACAGTCAACTGCATCCTTTGGTTATTCCAAAGGTCCTCTATAGAATTAAGATCTGAGGATCGAGCTGGCCATTCTATACTTTCCAACTCTCGCATCTCTTGATATTCGTTTACAAGGATGTCATGATGAAAGTGAGAATCAAGAGGCCATCGTATTGAGGTCATTAATATGAGGCCATCGTATTATTAAGCCATTAGTATGAAGCCATTAGTATGAGGTCATCGTATTATGAGGCCATTAGTATAAGGTCATCGTATTATGAGGCCATCGCCAATAGCACGAGTATACGCTCTTACATAGGGATGAAGAATCTCATCTCGATATCTCGCTCTAGTCAGGGTTCCTCCATGGAATATATAGAGGTCTATGAAGCCAAAGGTCACTGTGGAGGTCCGAACCAGCCAAAAAGTTTCGAACCCAGACCATGTTTCCACATCCTTCGTAAATGTTTCTTTCTCTAAATGTGAGATTAGTTGCACCTGTTGCACCGTTCTCTCCAAATAATTATGATCAGAACCATTTTCCAAAGCAAACTTGGTCTCATCTCTAAAGAGTGTTGACCTCTACTGCTCTCTGATCTAAGTGGCGAGCTCTTTGGACCAACATGACGGGCACAACTCTGCAGTCGGATGAGAGAAACACAGACAAATAGTCTACGTGCATACATCTCTCAATCATGAACAGTCTTCTTACAGTAGAGGAAACTGTTCTTCTCTCTGTTGCTGGAAAATTATTGGAAATGAGGAAAGGCATAGTAGCGTTCCTCCTTCTTCGGACTGGAAGAAACAGATAACGGTCATCAGATGGGATTGTTACAAGTAGACCACCTGAGACGTGTTTTCTTCTGACTGAATTTTCTTGTTGGGACTGATTCCAAAGTCTGTGTACCACATTGCGAGCCTTGTTGTCTTGCAACATCAGCTTATAATAAGACTATTTTCCTCCATCCGATTGCCCTCCTCCTTAAAAAGTCGGTTAAACGATTTCTCTTAAGCATAATCAACACGAATATCAAAAAAAAAAAAAAAATTGGCTCGAAATAACCGCTATGCAGAATTACACAAGAATTTAACAGGATTCTAATATGAAAATCAGAAATGTGTCAAAATGAAATAAGTAAATTTCTTACAAAAAAATTGGTGACTATTTTGTCCATTTTATTTAATAAATGTAAATAATCCTTTACCATATTTCTCTTACCATCTATATATTTAAAATAATTTGGTAAAAAAAAATCTTCCCCGAGTCCTCCAGCCTCAACCACTCGACCGATTTTGACATTTTTTTTTTCATTTCAAAGGTTATGATGTCTAGATATGTCATCAAGGGTCACCTGTCCCCCCTCCCCCATTTTCGACCGAAATCGAAAAACTCTTTCCCACTGTACATTCTCTATGGGTGGAAAACCTTTGGACAGTTCGTCAGCAACAACCACACGACGGATTTCAACAATTTTTTTTTATTTGAAAGGTTATGACGTCTAGATATGTCATCATGAGTCGCCTGCCCCCCCCCCCCTTTTTATCGAAAAAAAAAAAAAAAAAAAATATCCCACCATACATTCGATTTCGTTCGAAAATGAAGGGTGGTGGGGGACAGGTGACCATTAATGACATATCTAGACATCATAAGCTTTCATATAAAATAAAAATTGTCGAAATCGGTTAGGTGGTTGGGGTTGGCGAATCTCTGAGGGTTTGACTATATTATTTTAATACAGTAAACTCTCTCTACAACGATATCCGATGCAATGATATATCCCTTTACAACAATACAATGTTGTTGTCCCGGTGAATTTGCATAGAACATAATGTTAATTTCCCCTCAATATAACGATATACTTACTGTACAGCCACAAACCCCTATACAACTTTTTTTTAAAATCTCAACACCATTTTCTTCCTCTGTAACAATATTTCATGGAGGATAAGCAAACTGATAATAAAGAAAATTCCAAAAATGCCGATGCTTCAGATGCTGACGAATGTGTTTTGAGCTTTCAAAAGTATTTAACTGAGCTTGAAGAAAAAAGTGGCAAAAAGTCTGAAAGTAATGTGGAGGAATCTTTAACAGCGGATGTTTTTGTAGGAGTTAGATATAGATAGAAGAAGATATTCTGTCCGAAATCACAAACGAAATGGAAAATGATGATAAATAGGACAATGATGATGATACAGATTCATTACAATCTTTATTGACATCCCAAGAACCTTTTCAATCAGTTCAATCCCTACGGGCATTTTTTCAAGCCTTTCATCCACAAATGATGATCATTTTCGTGCATTAGACTCTATGCAAACCTTGTTAGTTGACTTAACAGTTTAAAAAATGAATAAGCAAACGGAAATATTAGATTTTTTCGATAAATAAGTTTCTCAAGTATATGTGTATAGCTGAATTTTTAAATTTTTGTATGCTTTAACAATTTTGTATGCTTTTCATTAACACTCTGGTGATGCTTTTTTTTATTGCAAAATGTATTTTGTTGTATTGTGTCCACATTAAAACAGCCGAAATTTATGTTTTTTCATATCGTAATTATATCGCCCTTCGATATAACGATACATCTCTCTATAACAATATCTTTATTTGGTCCTCAAAGTATTGTTCTAACGAGGTATTACTGTATATAGATCCCAACAGTTCCATGGCGTGTCAAAAATATTGTAAAATACCTATTGTAGTTGATGGAAACTGTTTAGTTAGGGCGTATTCATTCTGTATTTATGGATCTGAAGACTTTCATGCCGAAATTCCTGAGGAAGTTATACAATTTAAGAGGCGTAACGATGTTTTAATAACTGAAGTGTCTTCTTAGAGGTCTGCTAAGCTACTTCCCGCATTCTTGTCATTCTTTCATAAGTAGTAAATAACATTGGAATTTTGAAGCTTAGTTTTGTAATGTGTTAACATAAATAAAGTAAATAAATGAAGTTGATATATTTTAGACATAAAATAACCTTTTGCTGTATATATACATCGAACCTGTTGTAATTCATCAACAAGATGACGTACGAAGATTGTGTTTAGGATTAGGACCTAAAAAAGGTATATAGAAGTAATTTCAGATATTTATCAACTTTGGACGGAATGTTCCACCGGTGATTATAGACCGATTTTGATAAAATAAATTTTACTAATCTTAAGAAAATGAGTACTTAATAGATAGTGCTATAATAAAGAGATTGAGGGAAATGTTAAAATTTTAAGAAATTTTGAAAAACAGTTGATTTTTGTCACTTTTTACGATTTTCAAGGCCCTTACGGGAACGGAAGATATCAATCAATTTTCTTAATTTTTTCCTCATTTTATTTCGCACCGATTAGCAACTTTTCTGCGGTATAGCAATATTAAAAAAATTTGAGTTTTTTCGGCCCGCCCTGGTGTACACGCCTACCATCAAAAATGTGTTTGTGCCAATTTTCGTAGCTCTATGTCCAGCAGTCTGCCCTGTAGAGCGCCACAAACACAGACCCATACACATTCTTCTTTATTACTAGTAGAGATAGAGATTAAAATCTAATTTATTTGCAAAATGCGAAGTATTATAAAACAAAAATTATATAAATGATACAGTTTCAGATTTCTTCACTCAGAAGGATAAAATCATTGATTCTGATCTTGTGATACTGAAGCCTTCATCAAATAGTACAAGATGTCCGGCAAACCACTTCAAGTTCGGATATCAGAAACCTTGAAGAAAACCACCGTCGAACCGTTCCTGTTTCTAATCATGTTCGGATTCAACTGCCGCATGGTGACACTTCAGAGTCTTTTACACGATCGTGCTTGTCGAATTTCTCTTAATTTCTCAGACGAGGTGTGTGCACACTTAGACCTCCACGAGAATGAAGGTGCGCAAACACATTCCGTGAAATACGGCAACAACATATACAATGCTGTCGTAATATTGTCGACGTTGCCTGCTTTGGTTATGGCATTGTTTCTTGGTAAGTAGTTTTGATTGTAATTAAATAATATATTAAATAATTTTTTAAAGTAGGACCTTGAATATTTAGTCAAGATTGACCTTCATCATCGAAATCTAAAATTGTCCTGATATGATTTTTATACTTTGATCTTTCGCATAATTCTTTCTCATTTCTCAAGTTTGTGTGAAGTCGAACATTTGTTAAGAAGTATGAGGATAAATTTCTTAACTTCAAGCTAAAACAAATATTTCATAAAAAATCATTTCTCAAAGAGAGAAAGAATATAATGAAAATAGATTTCAGATTGTGATTTAATTATTAACCATATGAAAAGAATAATCGGAAATTACTAAATTGTACTTCAATAAAATGCACATTTCTTTTTTTCTCTTCTTCTTACGCGGAAAAAAAAATTGTCCATAAAAGTTTCTCTATATACTTAACCCTCCGAGTGGCTCAAACGTCTTTTTCGGTTTTTCATGCTCAGTTCAAAAGCAGATTTATGTGTATATTTTATGCATATTTTCTCGTATTTATATGTATATTTTCTTATAAAATCATGGTTAAAGTATTCTTGAGATTTCAGAGATATAATTAAATACAAAAAATATCGATCATCATTTACTTTAAAAGCTAAGTTTCCTAACCTGAGATCTAAAAGTTCAAAATAATTAGGCTCTCAAAGAGTTAATATAAAACTGTATTCTGTATTAGAAAGTAGCGTGCAGCATTCGTGTTTAAAATAATGAATGATAATTTCACTTCATTAACAAATTATTGATCGCCATTATTCCATATCAAATGGATATTTTTTAAGTCAGTTTTTAAAAAATGAATTTTAATGCATATTCTACTGAATAAGTAAATGATTCATTAAAAGAAATTCTTGAACTGAATAAAATAATTCAATATTTACATAATTTTTTTTGCTAATCGTCATGCATGTATGTTTGAAGTGAATGTATACATATACAGGCCCCTGGAGCGATCGTTACAGCAGAAAGTATCCGATACTGATGGCTACAATGGCAATAACAATCGATACTTCCATACAGGCAGTCATCACATCCTTCAAAGATGCTTCGCCATATTGGTTCCTAATAAGTTGTCCCATTTCCGGTTTTACGGGAGGAATCATCATTGTACTGTCTTCTACATACAGCTACATGTCAGACATCACCGATGAAAGGTATACTTGCTTTAAATTAATACAAAAGTTATAAATAATTTTTAAATTTCAACTAGGGTTCATATTAGCTTCTTGAAATAAATAAGTTAAATCTAAATAAGTGCTTGTAGGGGAAGAAAATGTGTTTTCATTGAATTTATTAAGAATGGATGGTGATAATCATATCCACAAACATTCAGTGGCGTAGCTGCAACTTCTGCCACCCCGGGCGAGCTTGCAACAAACCGCTCTTCCTTTATAAGTTACATAGGGCATATAAACTTTGAAATAAAATAATAAATTCGGAGAAAACATTTTTATTAGTGATGTATCCCGTTTGAGGCATTCGATCTCTTAAGATAGATTACGAAATCGCGAGTCAGCCACAGGTCTTTCTTTCACATATCAGCAATTTACCGACAAAAGAGGAACGAACAGTGAAGTTAGTTATCTTTTTTATAAATGCAATAATTGAGTCTCCTTAGTTATGAGACTTTTTTGTCTTGCGTGTCTGATTCTACCGCCCCTTTCTAAGTGCCAAGGGCGCATCGCCCCTTCCAGTTATGCCACTTCTAACGTTTTTGCGCTATTTTCAACTTTTTGGAAAGACTGGTATGACAAGATGATGTCTACAATTTTCTTACTCTGCATAGAACACGTTGTAGAAACACGTTCATGAAATGATACTTTGTGAAAGAAATAACCATAATTTTCTCGCTACTTATTAACTTCTTTTTTTACATCTATTTGAAAGCCTCAAACTGCAAAACATCGCTACGAAATTTTATTGGGAAATCTTGATAATTAAGGCATATTTCATGGTGTTCTACAACACTAGAAACTGGTTTTAAATTGTTAAAATTACATTGTTCAATTGAAGAAGACTGCCACAATACGAAAATCTAGAATATTACAGGAGAAGCTTTTGAAATTTGTCTACTTAGTCCTATTGACGAAAGATAACAAGACGGTGGCTTCACTGTGCAAGACTTGACAGGAGAAGCTCTTAAAGTTTGCCTACTTAACAGCACCAGATTAAACCCTCAGGGGGCCAATAGGCAATACAAGCTTCGGAGCCCCCTTTCCTCTCCCTAACTTCCAAAATCAAATATTTTTTATTGATTTTTATTTAATATCTATGAAGCAGTTTTTAAGTAACGAATAAGATAAGCTGAAAATAAAAAAAAAATATTTAATTATAGGTCACCTTCAAGAGAATTTGTTTTAACATCTAGCAAATAAAATAAATATAAAATTTAAACTTAAAAGTTAGTTTTTAAAAAACTACAAAACTTGTTTTATGTAATCTAAATACTCTAATACAAAGTTTACCAGCATTATCGAGTCAGTCAGTCAACTGCAAAACAAATTGGACCAGGTTGATCTTCAAGCTAATTTGAAAACGTGAGAAAAATCCTAAGAATAATATTCTGAAATTTAAACGATTCTTGATTTTAACTTGAATAAGTTCGAGTAAACGGCTCTTTTAAATTCAATGAAAGCACTAAATTAAATTACCTTGGAAAAAATGCAAAAAAATAATTAAAAAAATGATCACGAGGCGACGGGGCCCCCAAAGTTGCTGGGCTCCTGGGCAGTTGCCTGTTTTGGCTATATGATAAACCAACCCTGTGCTTAGGCCTATCGCCCGTAGGATAGCAAGATGTTAACTGCAATATGAAAACTGCAACAACCGTTCTTTAGACGTAAATATTGAGAATTTATTTCTCGATGTATTTATTATACGCGATTTGAAATCTCCCAAGTAAAAAGAAAGAAAATAGAAAAAAAGAAAAAGAAATCTTATTGCGGCATCTTTTTCTTTTTTTTTAAATGAAGGACTTGCCAATTGTACTTCTTATTCAATGCTTTTGAGATATTCAGTTAATTCATTTGCTAAACAATGTTGCTTGATCAGGAAAACAGTTTACGTTCCTTTTAAATATTGATGTAAAATTGTATATGCTACCATTACGGATGAAACAGTAAGGTAACAGTAAGGATATAAATGTATACCACATCTAGGGCACATACATAAATGTATATGAAAATTAATAACTTCAATAAAAGAGGAGATGAGATAATTCTGCCTTAGATTTAAAAAAACAAACACTGGATACATGAAGAAATAAAAGCAAAGATTTTTCTTAAAAATTGCGCTGGATAATATATAAATAAATACCATACCATCAGGGCCGCCGAGAGAAGATCTAAGTTCCGGGGTAAGTACTGGTACAAGGGCCACCAACACTGGCATACAGGCCCACCTTGCGAATTATGATGGTGGTGACTAATCAGTGGACTGTTATCTTACTTAAGGTTACCCTGTCACATCACTCATTGTGAAAATCTGACTTCTAGCCTCCTACTGTAATTTCGATGAATATGAGAAAGTGTGAGTTTTATATTCAGTGAAAATAAATGTAAAAATATAGTTCAACTCATCTAGGATTCCATTTTTGAATAAAAATAAAATACTCTTGAAACTAAGAGAAAATATTGTTCCTCATCCTTTGCCGGCGGCCCCCGGGATTTTGACTCTCCTGCAGCCTCTCTCGGCTGGCCTGCATACCATACTATATAAATAAATATCTGGAACAAATATAAATATTTGAAATTCCTATGCATTCGCTTGTCGTTGGCTGGGAAATCAAACTTTCGGTATATTACTCATGATTTGAGGACATTGACATTCATGATTACTCATTTCAGATCTCGCCAAGTCCGGTACGCAGTTCTTGAATTCTTCACGATAATGGCTACTCCCATCGGCTCTCTGGTGAGCGGTCAACTTTTCAATCTCGGAAAAGATCTCCCCGTAGGAAAATATCTCCCTACCATGATCGTGAGCCCGTGCAGTTTCGCATTGGCTTGGCTTTGGATGAGGTTCTACGTTGTGGAAACAAAACCAAGAAGATTTGACATTACGAAAAAAGACATCTTTCGAGACCTCTTCAAACTGGAAAATCTGAAGTCCAGCTTCAAGACTTGTGCCCAGAAAAGGGCAGGGAACTTGAGGATGCAGATATGGTTTTTGATGTTTGTTAGTTTCTCCACTCGCCTTATTCAGCTGGGTAAGTGACGTTCGCAGCTGCCATCATATCCGTTTCCCAAGGCTATAGGCTATAGAACACAGTTACGATATTTTCCTTGGTATTTTACTACGGAGTGTTCCTCAAAGGACTCCTTCACTTTAAAATTAAATAACTTGGCAACGGAGATCGATAGAAGAATGAAGCAAATGATATGTTTATTTTGAAAGCCGTAAAAATCTGATACAGAAGCCTCAGAATTAGTTACAAATGTTGCAATCAGGCGGCACTGTACGCTGTAGTCATAGTGCAGAGCCTGATTAAAAGGCTATGAACTGCCCTTTGCAAGCAATCATTGCAATCATATCACAATCGATTCAGAATGTGCAGTGCACCTTTCGCGGCATACCAAGAATGAAATTTTCAGTCACCCTCTGTAGTGTGCCAACGGGAATGGAGTCACATGCCTCACGGATGAACTCTTCAAGCTCCGTTCAGTGTTGCAAAATTTTTCCAGAAAACAGTGTCATTCAATGTATTCCTCAAGAAGCAGTCACAGGAGTGAGAGCGGGTGAGTATGGAAGCGAATCCATGCCTGTTCCATTAAATGTGGAATAGTTCAAAACAATGACTCTATTCTGGACGTTTCAAATTTAGTTACCATTTAATGCCTCCATTTCCGATAACACTCGACAGAGAATAACCGAAAATTTCATTCTTGTTATGCGCCAGTAGGTATCCAGCCTATAAATATCACCATGTTAAATAAATAGAAAAAAACCATCAATAATAGGCATTCATGCGATTCATGCATTGGCAGACGATCCAAACCAAACCCCGAGCAGAAAAAGAGTAAGTATTCAAACTATTAGAAAAGAGACTGAATTATCAGAACAAAATAGAATTATGGTCATTTAATAAGGTTTATTTTAATTCTACGATAATCGAGCTGCTAATTTATTCAAATAAATTTGAACACAACGATATTTAAAGATATTAAATTTAGAATATGAGTAGCAAGTTAAAATAAATAATTTGGTCGAAAATATCAAACATATTTGAGAGCATACCTATTTAGTAAAATATACGAAATAACTTTTTTTTAACCTTCCAAACAAAAATCATCACAGTTTTAAAAATCTAGTGGAAAAATGTATAACCATGCATTCACATAGCCACACCAACGCATTATTGAACGTTGTGATTTTAAACCATGATTTATTTATTTAAATGAACAAGAATATTTTTTGGTAATTTTTTCATGATATTTTTCCAAAAACTAGCAATCGAAAATTGATTTTTCACAATTTAATAAATTTTCTTCTTTACTTATATTCGATTGAAAGGTTTCAATTTTACACTCTAACCACTAATAATCAATCATAATGTCCCATATTCAGTTTATTTGCAGAAATTATTTGCTTACTTTTATACGTTTTTTCCACGTTTGTAAAAATGAAATTTTGTAATCGATTTTTCGCTCACTTCCTAATATATGTGTGTTTCCGATGACACTACAACAGTTGAATATTTTTAGAACATAATTATCAGTTAAATGATTAATATGAGTTAAAATTTGATCCCATATTCGAGGTGCCATCTGGTGGTCATTTGGAGAAAAATGATTACAAGATTCCATAATAATCGTAAAAATGAATTATGAAATATATTAACGACTAAAATATAGAAAAAATATTAATGAAATGAAATTTTAACAAACATTTTTTTAGTGTAGTAAAAATAATATATATATATATATATTATCAAAAGTTCGGAGGTAAAAACGAAAACCCCAAAAGTGTGAGGCGCTTAAAGGAAAAGAATGATGAGGAAATAAAACCCCGGTTCAAGTTTATAAAAATTTAAAATATGTTTTAAAGGGTGTTAAAAATTCTAATTTACTTACAGTATTTCTATAACCTATTTACTATTTCTATTTCCATAGCCTCACGCTTTTTGCTTTGATCCCCAGATTTGATTAAGAAATTATTTGCTACTTTTAGTAAGTTAATGAAAGCAAGTTCTTATTAGTTATCAAAATTCTTACATGCATTTTTTTGAAGCATTAATTAGTTTTGATAAGAGCATTCGCAAATGTTACTGATTTTCGCTGTTTCCGTTGCATTTTCCTAATGATTCTTCAAGGTTTTTTGTGCTCAAAAGAATATTTTACCCCGCTCAACAACGCGAAACTTTCTATCACATTTACAATGCCATTTTCGCATGAAATTACTTTGAATTTTCTCACATCTCTGTTGAACTGCCCCCGGCTAATAACTTATAACTTCTTGGGTTATAAAAGATCACCTCCCGATAGCGACTTTAACATGTCTACGTATCACGAAAATCGAGTCCAGAGCTAACTTTGACACCTTTTCCTGAAAAATTCGAAATTAAAAAATGAAAAACACAGTTAGATTTTATGGCTCGATTAACAGAGACCTCGGTTGATAGAGGCCCCGAAATTCGAGGTTTTTATTGTAAATCAGTTTTTTTAATGTTTCTCTTATTTTTGGTATAACCCTAAAACTCTTTTTTATAAATAAAATAATTCAATAATCTATTTCATTTTCTTTCAGGTTCACTGCAAATTGGATTTCCTTACACTAGGAAGATATTCAAATGGGACGTGTATCGATACTCCTACACGACCGCCATCTTCAGTCTCGTAAACGCATGTACCACTCTGTTCGTCGTGCCATTACTCAACAGGAGACTTTTGGTACACGAAGCGGCTGTAGGTCTCATTGGAATCTTGTCCCTCATGGCGAGGATGATACTCATGTCGGTCACGGTTTACGAATACATACTATTCTATGGTAAAGGAAAAAGTTCATCGTGAAAATAAAATTTTGAATAATTGTTGTGAATAATAATGATAAAATTGCTTCCAGAAAATGAAAGTCTCGTGCTCTTTGAGTTAAAACAGCAGAATACGCGGCGTTTCTGGGTCTTTTTAGAGTTGAATCGTTGTGGGAGGCAGGAGCACAGAAGCGGCCCGTAGTAACTTTACCAACCGGGCAAGACAACAATATGGCGACCCCCTCAACCAAAGTCTTTTTTTAAAATTCCATAATGTCTGTATTTTAAATGTTATAAAAGCTTTTATTTAAAAATATGCTTCTCTAATTTATTAAAACATTTTTTCCTTTCATACTCCCGTTTTGGCGCCACCCTGAGTTTGGCGTCATGGATAGTTGCCCAGTTTGCCCATGCCTTGGGCCGCCTCTGTATGAACATAATGCTCTATTTTCAATCTTAGAAAAGTAAAAACAATACAAAACAATTCCCGCTAAAATGGAGCAATTGAAGTAAATCAATAATTCTTCCCAGTGGCGCGATTGGGTGGAAAAAGTGAGGGAGCAACAAATTTATAGACATCTAAAAATACCCGGGAATATAGGGGGTTGACAACGAAGTTTAAAAATTTAGATACAAAATTAGCTAGCTTTTCCGCACACTATTGGGTTTTTTTTATATATAATTCCTAGTTTTAGGCAAGTTTTAGTTAGGCTAAAATAAAATAAAAATTTAATTTTTCCCTCAAAAAGTAGGGGGGGGGGGCCAATTGCTCTCTTCGCCCTCCGACTCGCCGCCACTTATTGTTCCTGATATAAACTGTTAATCGTCTGTTTTTAAACTATTTGTTTAATGTTCTTCCAGAATTCGTTTAGGAGCTCTGTTCTTTGCTTGTTAATATTAGTAATCCACAAAAAGTCATTGGTCGAAATGTTTCAAAAA
Organism: Araneus ventricosus; assembly: GCA_013235015.1. Taxonomy (NCBI): domain Eukaryota; kingdom Metazoa; phylum Arthropoda; class Arachnida; order Araneae; family Araneidae; genus Araneus; species Araneus ventricosus. The sequence continues at coordinate 1,161,537 of BGPR01000057.1, forward strand.
ATTTAATGCTCGAAAGAATTTATGGAACCCAAATAGTGGATCGAAATATGCAAAGAACATTCTGGCATTCAGCATTCAAGGCAAAATTAAAATTAGTAGAGCATCTGTGGTATCATGAGCACGGAGTTCGCCGCCTCACGTACACAGACGGACATCAAATGCATTTGGTAACAGTAACCACAAGCAGCACTGCCAAATAATGAGTGATTGTCCTGCGCTCCCAGGAAAGTCTTGTGGCGGCGCTAGCGTCAAGCCACTCATTTATTATTGAAATGTAAAATGTATCTTTTGTATCTGGCAACATTGTTATCATTCCAGATTGTATCCGCGCGATGCGATGTTGTTCGCATAAACTTCCGTCATGTAAATAAGTAGTGTAAATAATGTAAATTAAATGTATATAATTTAGATCATCATTTTATTGCAACCATACACCCAGCACACTATCTAAACGCCAAAGTCTCTTGTCATAGAAATCATAATAAAAATAATAGTTAATAGGAATAATAGTTAAAAATAAGACCTGTTAAACTTGTATAAAATATTCCATAACTTCATGATTTTCAGCTTGTCAAACTGTTATGGTAACTTCCTATGACACCACATTTTCTCACATAAGTTTTCATGGAAAAAAAACTTCATTTGCTAACATTAAATTGAATTCTGTAAATCAGAGAGTCATAAAGATACGAGTTTTCTGTATTTAATATATAAAGCATACATATAACTAATGCTTTTTTTTCCCAGCTTGGATTTCCGGCACCCTGTATGCTTGTAGCGGAATAGCTGTGAGATCTAGAATCTCCAAATTAGTATCCAGAAAAGAACTAGGTAAGGCTTTCCATACATAATCTAATAGTGAAAATTTGATTCTCTTTTCTAATATATAAAACTTCATATTTCATTTGCGTATAAAATTTTTTACATTGAATTGTATAACTCTAAAATACTATTTAAAAGCTGATTGTTCAAAGAAAGTGCCATTTTTGTATTTTTTAATTCATAAGAATTGAATTAATGGAAGAATTATGACAATGCTCCAGAAGATGACATGACTGTATTTCAATCGATGCCTTTTATTCATAAACTAGCTGATAACTCGGCGTTGCTCGGGATCCATATTTTTCATATGCCCACCTCTGTTTTTTTCCCCTGCAAATATTGTCACTTTTTCCCAAAAAACGTAAATCTCCTTTGAATCCTTTCTTGTTGAATTAAAACTTTTAATTTCTAGCTTTTTATTACCTTACTAGCCGCCTTCGGCGACCAGCTTGTTCGCAGGTAATATGATTTCAATTGAATCTTGTATCATTTTATATTCATGGGTGCTTTAACAATGTAATTTTAAACTTCAGATTGTGGTACATATTTAACCCATGTTCTTTTAGTGGCTTTGCACATGTTCTGTTCATTGTCTACATAAATGCCCCTTAGGGAGTCGGATAACCGACCATGCCATGTAACATCTAATTGCACGTTGTCAGCGCCATCGCCACTTTCTTATTTCTCTTGCAAAATATGCATTCGATTTTAATATTAAAACGGCGCAGCACATCTTATGGCCAGCGGCATGTTAGCTGAATTAAAACATGCTGAAAAAAGAATGAAAACAAAGCAACCATAGTCATTCAGCTTATAGGATATATTTCTTAATATACGTAATATCTCAGAGAACTTGGTTTACAGATACCATAAAAATTTTGATGAAATCAAATATGAAAGTAAAATGTATAAGGTATTATCTCAACTTTCAACAATGAAAGAGAAATGCGCAATTAAATATTTGTTTAAACAATGAAAAGTATTGCTTTAAATTATGCCAAAAATATTTTTTTAAATTTATTGAAATTAGAAAACAATTTGTACAGCAACTTAATTGATATAATTGAAAAGGTGATTTTTTGCACTTTCATATGGTATAAAAATGATTTTTGTGCTGTAATCCGTTCGGAAGTTATTAAGGAAAAACGCCGAAATTTCGCTTAATTTTGAATTAATTAAAATTCTAATTAAAATTTCAAAAAAGGGCTCCGAGGTGCACATTCCCACCCTCCAAAGTATGTTTGTGGCAAATTTCGTAGCTCTAGGTCCAGCGGTATGCCCTGTAGAGCGCCAACACACAGACACACACACATACTCCTTTATTATTAGTAGAGATAGAGATAACTTTAAGGTTTGAATAAAAACACGAGAAGTTTAGAGAAAGAAAATTTATTCTATACTTTTAAAGAATATACCGTATAATAACTAACACAACTTTACAGTGAACAATTATACTATACAGAATTTTCCCAGTATTGCTGATTAAAAATATAAACTTCAAAAAATCTTTAGAAAAGTAAAATCTTAATAAAAACATACGTTGCAAAATAAAACATAAAAGAACTGAAAAAAGACAGAAAAAATGCAAGAAAACGATTTTTTCGTATGTTTATAAATTAAAACACGATAGCATAATATTTTGCCACGAGCGCAGAAAATCGTTTGCGAAAGAGAAAAATAAAACTTTTTTATTCCAACTAACTTTCTTTAATACGGCTCAAAAAGAATAATATATGAAGAGAAATAAATAAAAAAATAAAAAGTAAAATAAAATAAAATTGGGGGAAAATGCAAGAACCAACTTCCTTTAATAGGGCTCAACAAGAAGAATATATAAAGTGAAAAAAATAAAAAAAAAATGCAAAGTCTGATAAATTAAAACACCGGCTTCTTGCGCGGAGTTCAATGATAATAGAGAAAAAAAGGCAATAGACTAAAAACGTCCGAATTTACCACTTAAAATTAAGTAGATAAACATCTAATTCGAATTTTTTAAAAAAATTACCGCATTAGTTCACTCTTGTGCTAATCCATCACTGCGCCAAATTTGGTCCTGGTAAGTCAAACTGTCAGGGCAAACATCAAGAACAAAGAACCGAACATACATTCTCAACAAAAATGTGCTCTTTTATATATATTGATAAATGTTGACTATTGTACATAAAAAAATAAAAAGGTATCCACCCGAAAATAAGCCCTAAAACGGCTAACGTAGCAACAGCTAACACATTTTGAACTATTTCTGCCATCTGCGTACTACGGGGGAACGTACTTTTACTGGTCATAAACCATTCAACCCCATTTTAAAAATTAATTTAAAAAAAAACTAATAATGTCACAACTACGTTTTTTTCTAAATGAGAGATCATTTACAAAAGTGTTTTTTTTTTTTTCCAGATAGGTAGCGGTGGTCTAGTTGGCCGTAAATTATTGCACATCTCCCATTTTTGAGAGCCATTATCTGCGAAACTGTTAAAGCTAGAAGAAAAATAAAAGCACGCATTTGTAGGGAATTTTACGGTCTTTAATTTGTTAAATTAATTGTAATTCCAAAACTGAATAGTTTTCGAGATATTCAAGAAAAGCTGAAAAAGGAAAACAGAAAACGCGCATCGGCATCTGCTGATCGGTAGCGATTGCGTATGGAAATCTCTCGCTGTAGCAAATTTAGAACGCCATCTGGACCAATCTGAGAAAAAAATTATTTGCTCTCTCATTAAAAAAAAAACGTAGTTGTAACATTATTAGGTATTTTAAATTAATTTTTGAAGTGGATCCAATAATTTATGACCACCCTGTACAAGACCCAGTTTTATTTTCAGAGAAATATGGATATTATGCATCAGACATCTTTTTTTTCAATCCTTCTCATGATATATTTGAAGTATGAGGAAGAACCTTACACTTTTGTACTAAGCAGATAAGCTCACATCATTCTTCATCGCCTTATTTCTTTCGTCACTGTATACCATCACTTCACACAGACAAACCAAATATATTAGGATTCGAGAATAGGGGAAACTCTCTTGCGGCGCAGCGTCATAGAAGACTATTGGAAACCAGGAAATACCACATACAATATGAGACACCGTTTCACGGTAAATGGCAGGAAATCACGGCAAATTTCGAATAATGCAAAGACTCAGCAGCGGTGATTGGGAATTATAAATGGAAAGGGCAAGAAATTTATAAACACCCTAAAAGTACAGGGACCCCCGGGGGGGGGGATAGACAACAAAATTTAAAAATTTAGTTACAAAATTAGTTAACTTTTCCGCGCATTTTTTTTTATATATAATTCCTAGTTTTAGGCAGCTAAAATGAAATAAAAAATTAATTTTTCTCGCCAAAAGTGGGAGAGTGATGACAGCCCTCAGTCTGAAAAGAGTAATAAGAACTTGTAAGAGCAAAACATGAGATTTTAAAAGAAAGAAAAAAATGATGAAGCACATTTGGTACTGATGATTTCTGGAATATGCTGATAAAATTACAGGATTGTAGAACAGGTTACTACGAATAAGTTAAAATAGTTTGCCTTAAAACGTGTAAAGGAAGGTTTAGACTTAGTAGAATAAATAGTTGCAACTATATTGCTTAGATGAAGAACTTTTCATTGAAAGAAACTCAGGATTTCAGATAAAACTTCACACGTTTTCAGCGCCATATATAACTTAAGTTGTAAAAATCAATCGCCTTAAGAAAGTAATTCACAATAATATATATATATATATTTAATATAAACGCAACAGAATACAAGCCGAGATGTTGAAGAAAGTTCGGAAGATTAAGGGTATTGTGTGAAAAAGTAATCATCAGTGGCGGCTCGTCCATAAGAGCTGCAGTCCCCCTGAAATTTTAAAAGATTGTATTTCCGTTTTTATTCTAATTGGCTTACTCTTCCCACCTTGAGAATTCAGCGATCAACGAAAATGACAAAAAAGTAATAAAAAATGTAAAAGGAAGACGGAAAATCAATCAAGAGTTAAGAGAGGGACAGACCAGAGCTGCGGGGAGTTTTGCCCCTCCTATGGATCCGAAATTAACGCAATGAGCAACGCGAAGCGGGAGAAAAGCAACCATTTCTCTGCTTGAAATTGTATTCATTTGAGCTGCATTTTCCCCAGCTCTCACTTGGGAAAATGCAACGCGACTTCCTTATTTGGCCTTTTTTTTTCGCTTTCTCTCAGTAGCTCAGTCGTTAAGAAGTTTTTTTAAATCCAATTTTGGAAGAGTTGTAATTTTTTGCTTCGTGATTTTCGGGTGCTGATTACGAAGCCGAGGTTTGCCGCCAATAATTTTTGTTGTAATTATAGTTTTAGCCAAAAAATATGAAATTTCCCCCCTAGTTTCTTGCTTATATCTCAAATACTATCAATTTTTAGTATATGATCATTATATACCAAAATAATCAGCACAAAATTAACTACAACTTAGATCTATACACCTGTTTCAGCACTACTTGTTTCTGAGCTAATGAGCCGCCATCGCCTCGGTTAATGGTGCTTAGTAGTGATGACAAAAAAAAATTATTTAATGCATATAACGCGTTACATATTTCGTGATAATTGCTTAAATAATAATATTTCGCTCAATTATAAAAATTTAACAAGAATTCTGCCGTAGCACTGGGGTGGGGGGTGCGGCCCCATAGCCCCCCCCCCTGGATTCGCCACTGGGACATATATAAATAATGATCCAAAATACATCGCTGGCACTCACCGAATATTTCTGGTTGACGATACCTATGGCATTGAGAACCAACAACAATTTTCACTAAACTAAGTTAGGGATGATTTTAAAATGGAAAAGTGTGGATCAAAAGAGTTTCAGCTATCCTATTGTAGATAGAGGCATTTTTCATATGGTCTGCTTTCAATATTAATAAAATAAGTTGACTAGCTAGCTCAGTTTAACTAAACACTGTGAATAAAAAATAAGTATTATATAAGTAGGCGGTGAGGTTGACTCCCTTGTGGTGTCTTCAATTTTAGAATCTGTCCCCAACTCCCCCCCACCCCCTTAAATTCGAGACAAAGCAGCAAGCATATAGTATAAAACCTCATATTTACTAAATCTAAACTGCAAATTGGTTCACTCTCAATGCGAATGCCTCATATATCATCTGTGGCGATGAAAGGTCAAACGTATTAATTTTTGCAACTATTTGAAGCGTATGGAAACCTAATCCGATATTTTCAACATTTCAGGTCGAGTGTTTTCCTTGTTGGGAACCTGTGAATCCTTAACTCCAGTTTTAGGTACAGTTGCATTTCTGCAGGTCTACAATCTGTCAGTAGATTTCTACGCTGGATTTCCTTTCGCCCTGGCGGCACTCTTTCTGATTCCATCGGCATGCATATTTGGGTGAGTGGAATGCTTTTGTTCATTTCAAATATGTTTTTGTTTCTTTTGAATAGTATGTGACTGTAAGTAATCAACAATGTACTGTTATTCATTTATATGTACTCTGCATACAGACAGTGATATATTTATGCTGGGTGCCTACACATCTCAGACATGGCACATTTCCGCGGAAACGCGGATTTCCACTTTTTCGGAAAAGGCGCAGCTGATTCAGTACCACCATGCTGAATTCCATTTTAAAATCTATAGATTACAGATCATTCGTTGAATGGACCTGATAACAAAGTGTCTCTAGATATTTATTGAAATCTTGAAGTAACTAGAATGTTCACTGTTTTCCATTTCTCAAGTGGCATTTCTACGTAGGCTTATGAGATCTCCAATCTTTCTCCTGTTTCTTCTTTCATTCATTATACCTGAATACATAAACATACTAGTTGCAGATTCAGAATGCATGATGGATTTAAACCTTGATGTTCGTTCGCTCATATGAATTTTTTTTGTATGAAATTAGTTACATATTGCACTTTTATAGATAGACCAAAAGGAAAACCGATTTTGCTATTCATTGATTCTTGAGAGTATATGAAAAAAGACTTCTCGTTTCTTGGACCATTTATGAAAAAAATACTTCTATCCTCTTTAAAGAATTCCATTCATAAAGTAGCCTGATTTCATTTGACAACAGATTTCTTTAGCTGTTATAGCAAGATATCTAGGTTGTAACAGTTGTAGGTTCTTCATCGTTTTTGGTATACCTTCTGAGTTCTTGTGTGAGTTCAGAGACCATTTTGGCATCATGTATATCCAAGCTGCAAATGAAAGATGACTGTATCAGATTTCAAACGCCAATTAGAAAACTGGCCTGACTCTTGAGTAAATCAAAACACCATTTATCTTCTTTGCTTTAGGAAAAAATCGGATTTAAGACTGTTTGTGATATTGTTCTGTTGAATAATACGATCAATGTCAGTACCATTCATACGCAGATTCCTAATGGAGGAGAAAAATAATGCTAAGTTGCAGTAGTAAGTAAGACTGATAGTTCTTTATTTTCAAATTGTAATTTCAAAAAGTAGAAGCAAGATGCAATATATTGAAATTTTATTTTTCTGATTACAAATTTCACAGAATTAAAGATGATTTTCAACGTGCAGCTAAGGATTGCCCCTAAAAGACTCCTTAATGGGTGTCCAGATTTTTCTTTGACATTTTCTAGGGAATCTAATTTGGTGTTTGCTGATTTGAGAGAGACCATGTCTCGATCTTATTGAGATGAATTCAGTGCATCTTTGTAGAATTTCGGAACATTCTACAAGACCACCAACTTTTGTATTATTTCAAGACTGTTTACAAAAGTTTTATTTTGACATTTTGTTTAAATTTAGTTGATTTGTGTTTTTTATATAGGAATACTGAAGACCAGAGCTCTCGACAGAGGACGAACCAAATTCAAATGCTTTGTATTTATGAGCGATCATAATATATCCGTAAAATTAGCATATGATGATTAAGAACTGAAATAAATATCTGGTTTTGAGTTGGGTGAATCAAGGAACTCTGCAAACTTCCATTTGTATCAAAAGTATCCATTGTTTCCATCTAATTTTGAATATCTTTTTATATTAGTTATTATTAATTCATGTTAAAATTTAATTTGTCCAAATAAAAAAGAGGAAGCTTATATTGTACATCCTATTAAGATGAGGTATTGAAAATTTTAATGATATAAGTGTTCATAGAGAAATGCTAAAAAATTATAAAAGTTAAATTTTTCCCCTACGTTATTACAATGTTTTTGGTAGTTCGGGTTATCCGTTAGGAAATCACTAGTGTGTAGAGTTTTGCTACTTTTAGCAGCATAGTTAAGCACTTATGCATTTTCATTCTCATAACTATTTTTAAAAATATTATGAAATGGAGATCGCAATTCGTTTTGTGGATATAGTTTCGTTGAACTTTTCTAATACTTAGTCAAAATTAAAATCGAAACAAACATCAGTAGACAAATCTGTTATGGTTAATTTAGATATTTTTATTATGTTGATTGGCTTGATTTAGAGGTAATTCTATGCCCAAATTTTTAACTTCACATCATAATTGACATTGTTATCTTAAATAAATGTGAGAGAACAGGGAAGCGCTTTCCTGTATATTACCCTACACATAAAAGAACTAATTGCCTATCAAAAGCATAGTGACAGAATCAACCTTCAATTGGTCATAATCTACGAAATGTAGAAGAATGAAAAATCAACTAAAAAGAAAATGCAGAGTTCTGTTTAAGGAAAAAAGATGCTATAAAAAGAGGGAGATTTTGCATAGAAGCCAGTAATTATTAAACATCCTCTTGAATTGATTCAATATGTGACTCCATCCAAACTGGAATCTTGAATTAGAGCAGATTTGCAGGAACATGCTTACTGTCAAAGGTTAAGATAAATTGGACAATTAGTCATACAGGCATGAGGGAATCATAAGAGCCTTTTCTCTGCTAGCCTCATATTTGAACTATTTGTGTTGCAGATATATACTTGTCTGTAATATGTATAACAAAGAGCAATACTTTAAGATTTAGTTTGACCTGTTTTGTCCCAACTGGTAAGTTTAATGAGGCCTCACCAATCGAAAAGGTTCTCTACCCCTGTACTATACTATAATTTAGGATGGCTTGACAGAGAAGCGACCTCCCATAGGGTTCCAGTTCAAAACCAGATTCCATCAAATATTGGCTGTGTGTGGCATTGTGCTTATTAAATCTCGGTAAATGTTAAAAGACCTCCTGCTGAGTACTTGGACTTGAGTTTGGGGTGGAGTGCCAGTTCAGGTGTCATCTGATCATGGTCCGAAATTACAATCTGTCTGTATGTCTCTTTGGTTGCTTCAAAGATATTAACTATGCATCTTTTGTATATTTCGTGAAGTTCTTGGAGATACTCATAATTATCTCGAATTTCTGAAGACTAGAGCAAATGTAACGAAAGACCAAAAAGATTTTCTTAGTAAATGAGAATTTGAGACTCAAATTTAAATTATATTAAATTTTTTAATGTTCTTAATTTAGCTATTAGTCTAAAGCTGACATTTCCTATTGGAAGCTCAACAATAGGTCTGAAACAAGAAGAGTCTCGAAAAGTTTATAGTCAAGACTTTTACTTTGTTGGAGAGTGTCTAGACAATACAGCGCTTGAAACAAAAAAAAGCTGTAACTTCATGCAAATGCGAATCGTATAATGTAAACGCAGTAAGCTAAAATAGTAAACAATTGAACTAAAATGAGAAAAATTCTTAAAAGTGCGAGATTAAAATTTAGTCAGAATTATTATTTAAAGTTTTATTACGTGAAAAGAGTTATATAAGTTTTGTTAAAATAAAACTATGGTAAAAATTATCTCACTAAAAAATGAATGCTAAAAACTCTTTTGATTATACATAATTATTAAGACTTTTTGTTCTCATTTTTTGAACTAGATTCAAGTTTTCTTTATTTCCAGTCTGCTATTTTCCTCCATTTTCTAAATTGCTCTCTTTCTTTGATTTTTTTTTCTCAAGCTATTTTCTTACTATCAATTCCTCCTAATACCATTTTTCTGATAACCTTAAATGTTGCACAGTTCATCAATATCATCACAAAAAAAATCTTTTTCTAAAATATTCAAAAGCGGACTGCTTTGCTCATCATTTTGTATTTAACACTCTAAATTGAAGAATATGTTTCAATATACCATTCTTCCTGATCTTTATCTATCAAATCAGCATTATTGAATGCCTAGACAGAGTTTGTTTGCATGCTATTCCACTTGCCCATGACGTACCCCCCCATTCTTAATGCATTGCCAAACTTTAATGCAGATTCCATCGATCCAAATAAAATTGATGCCAACTCTGAAATCCGTTTGCCTAATGTTCAGTCTGTTTATAGACAAACGTTAGGGAACTAAAAAAAATGAAACGAAATCCTAACAAAATGAAGAAAATAGAATGTTAAAGAACAGAATAAATTGGCTTCTTCACGGAGAGTTAACAATCTTTTTTTTTTTTCCATGAAATTCGGATCGGAAGAAATTCGTGGAGATTTTTCTTTCATCAATCAATCAGAAATCAATTCTGATTGCGTTGAGAACGAAAGATTATTGACGAAAGAAAAGAATAATTTACTTTCAGCATTCCTCCTCAATTAAAAACTTGGACCCTAAAGCGCGGCAAATCTGTCGAAGTACATAGCGCTCGGACGCTGGCAGCGATTTGCAGGATTACGCATAGCCTATGAATTCAAACTCTCCTTTGAGAACATACCATATATTCACAGCACGTTTTGTTTGCATAGCAACCCCCCCCCCCCAAACACATTACATACAAAATTTTAATGGCGATTTGCATCGATCCAAGAATGTTCAATTTAGTGCCGAAAAGTA